>SJYA01001338.1:726109-894290 GCA_006410615.1 Neotragus moschatus
TCCCCCTTTTTTTTTTTTTTTTTTTTTTTTTTTTTTTTTTGCCATTTCTTGAATAAATAGGCCAAAAGTAGCCTTTAGGCACTGGATATTCTCTCTGTACCTCTTTCAAGTTTTGTTCAAATGTCACTTTCTCAAGGTTGCCTTTTTATCTTCACTGTCTGTTTCAAATTGCACCTTCCTTGGCACTCTCAGTACCTCTAATTCTGCTCTATTATTTTTCCAGAGTAATTTCATCTGATGTACGAACAGGTCCTTTTTATTCCATTTCTAAAGTTAATTGTGTGGTTAACCTGGGTTATTTTGGCACTCATGATCTAGGCAGAAATTGCTGGGTCTGGTTCCACTTGGTGAAACTGATGATAAGTTGTAATTTGATCCTGGTAGCCTCCCTTGAGAAAATTTCCACAGAATTTCTTCCAGATTCAAATTTGCCCCCATCCTTACCCACCCTGAAAGCCTGTAATCCCGTTTCTAAGGGGGGTGTCATCATCCTTTGAGCTGCAATTCATCCCTTCACTATGGTTTAGATGCTACGTCTCCTGTTTCCTTTCTTTATCATCTACTTTTACCTCCATCTCTACCCTTAAATATTCCCACCCTACTGTTCTTTATCCTCTAAGGAAAAAGCCCTTGGAATTGTAAAATGCCCTTCACTGACCTATGTCTGTCTGTCTTTCTATCTCTCCGTCCCCTTTGCAACCAGAATTTTGAAGAATTTTCCTATCCCAGTTCTTCATGTCTTTCATCCCACAACCCAGAGAAATCAGACTTCCATCTTCTCTGTCGTAAAACTCTTTTCACTAAGATGAAATCATAGATTTCAGGATGCTAACTCCGTGGACAATATTTAATATTTGTCATGGACAAATTTTGGTTCCTCGACTTGGTTTCAGTTCCAACACCACTGGAAAATGCTCAGTGTCTTGAAAATCTCACATCCCTTCACCTTAATGATAATGGTCTCTTTTGACTTTTCTCCCATCTGTTGATACTTTTCAATATTCTTTTTGGGTTCTTTTTAACAAAACATTGAGTAATTATGATTCCAAAGTTGTTTCCTGGATCTTCTTTTCATTTCACATACTTCTGTTTTCGCTTTCAGAATAAGTATTGTTATGGACTTTGAATGTAATTTTCATGATAGCAGTATTATATAAAGCCTGATTGGTCTGGGTTGTGAAATGAAAATCCTATGAAGAAGCAAGCATAGAATAATCCTTCAAAAAAGTGGCTGCATACAGGAATAAGATTCCAAATTTGTATCTGCTGCCTGACCTCCATCCAGGATGCCAGACTCCACTGTACAGCAGCCCATGGACACCAACACTTGGATAAGCCGGGGTGTCGCAGACGCATCTTGTCCAGCACTGAGTGCTCTTTGCCTTCAACTCTGGCCCTCCTCTCTTGCACCCTGTCTCAGCGAATAGCACTGTTACTGTTGCATTAGCCTGAATTTCAGACTTTATCACTGACACCTGCATCCTTACTTCCACTCTACTAAGTCCCGAGTTGCTACTTACTAAGGATCTATAAACTTGGTTCTTTTTTTCCCAAGCACGTTGCCACCGCTTTAGTCTGGGACCTTGCCATTTCTTGCAGAGTTTACTGTAATAGGTTGCCAATTCATTTTCCACAGTGTGGACAGAGTGATCTTTCTACAAATGCAGTTGTATCATACCGTCTGCTTTAAAAAACCTGTTCATATACCTTCAGGACAAAATTCAAACTCTTTCACCTGGCATATATTGTATTTTAAGATTTGCCTCCTGCCTGTCACACCAGCTTGATTTCCTTTATAGAAAACACTATATGTTCTAGCCATACCAAACTTGCAGTTATTCATAAACGCCATTCTCTCTCACAGCTCTCCCAGCATCTAATAGCCCCTTGACGCTATTCTTCCTTCTAGGTGAACGGGAATTATTGTATTCAACTTGAGAATCTTCTTATTTCTTACAAATCAGCTTAGAAGTCATCCCCCCAGTCTTTGTTTTGGCCTTTCTTTAGGAGATAAACCCTTCTTTTTAAAATTTAAATTTGTTTCAATAAGTTCGAAATTAAACTATGCTGACTAAATGAAACTAGAAAAAGAAAAATAGGAATTACTTATAATTCTGCCATTTATTTAATCTCTGTTAACATAATCTTATCTACCCTATTGTATCTATCTCATAAAATGTATTTAAAATATACATATAAAACCACAATTTTTAAAAATGCTAAATACCATCACATTATATATGATCCTTGAAGCCCAGTCTTTCAGAATAACCAGTGCCTGTTAACTAATGGTGAGGAGTGCTATACTTAGATTTCCTTTTGTTCTGTTTTCTTCAAAACTCAGTGGTTCTCCTAATGTGTCGAAAGGAGAACAACTTTGAATAAGATTTTTTTTTTTTTTTTTGCATTATTTTAGTCATAGACATGACAGTGTATGAGGGCATTAGCTAGAAAACAAGAAACACTGGGCTAATGACAGAGTACCAATCAGTACCAGTCTGCTGGAGTCTTTTAAGTAGCCTTTGGTGGACTTAAAACAGATGAAAAGGGGTGAAATAATGAATCAGAGTGGTTAACAAGTGAAGGCAGATTTTAGGCATTAAAAAAAGGGAGGGGGGAGGGGGGAGCAGGAAATAGAATGAAGAAAAGAAAGGAAATTAAAATGTGTAAGTTGCACAATGAAATCTTGAAATGGATGACATGCAGAGTCAGTTAAAATAAAAGATATTGTCATCTTGGAAAATTGAAAGCTACAGTCCTCACTTCAGGAGGCCCAATTCTGTAGGGAAATGGGATGGGATTTTAAGGTGTTTATCAGCACACTGTTCATAGAGACCCAGCTAGAATTTTGCTAAGAGATTAGTGAAATTTTATCACCTCTTCTCAGAAAGACTAAAATGAGTTTCAGCCTGTGAAAGGAGAGGAATAAGCAGGAAGCAGGAAATCCCCCAGGGAAAGAATGTCTGGCATGAGAGAAGCTGGAGTGAGCCCGGGGGAGGAGGCGGAGGTTGCCCTAGGTACAGACTATACCAACATCTTACTGCAAGGTAGAGGTAGGCCTTTTAAACTTTAAAACTTGATGTTTTCATGTGTCTAAAGGAGCATATTAGTTTGTTAATGTTTTCCTCTTCTCCTGGGAAAGCAAATATTTACTCTCTTTTCTCTCACCCCTGTTGAATGTGACTGCTCTCATATGAGGGAGCTCTTGAAGCACTGACAGATTCAGTCTCTAGAGAGGGCTGAGACCTGCCTTCAGCCAGGCTGAAGATAATAAAGGAAAGGAGTTAACCTCTGAATTTCCAGAAGAAGGTGATGTCCATTTACCATCACTCCATCTTCCCCATTCCTTAATGCAAAACACGAGTGTCATTTACTTAGAGTGTGCTCCAGGGACCTAAAATACCTCCCCAAACTATCCAAGGTTCACCTTAGGTTTAGAATTAAAGGTTTGCTTTTTTTTTCTTTTGAACTTTTTATTTTGTATTGGGGTATAGCTGATTCCCCAGTGACTCAGTGGCAAAGAATCTGCCTGCAGTTTAGGAGACACAAGTTCAATGCTGGGTCCCGAAGATCCCCTGGAGGAGAGCCTGGCAACCCACTCCAATATTCTTGCCTGGAGAATCCTATGGACAGAGGAGCCTGGTGGGCTACAGTCCATGGGGTTGCAAAGAATAGGTCAACTTAATCGGGCAATGACTGAAGCATATATATATATATATATGTTCATCGCACATAGCCGATGAGCAGTGTTGTGATAGTTTCAGATGAGCAGCGAAGGGACTCAGCCATACGTGTATATGTGTCCATTCTTTTTAAATGGCCATGGACAGGGAAGCCTGTTGTGCTACAGTCCATTGGGTCGCAAAGAGTCTGACATGACTGAGTGACTGAACTGAACTGATTGTTTTTAAATAAGCAAATAGGTCCTAAACTTGCCAGGTAAACCCAGCAATCACTTCTAATTAATCTAGCAATCTCAACAGTCTTCAGTATAATTTCAGTTCTTTCACTGTTTAATGTGCCTGCGTTAGAATAATAAATAAGAAGAATCAATGAAATGAGTGTGTCTTTTAGGCATGTGGCTTGAAAGAGGGAAAACAGTCTTCCTCTTGGGGGGACGTGGGAAATTCTAAGCCCTTTTGTAATATTTTGAAGTTAATCTAGGTCATATTTCCACCCAACAGATGAAGAAAAGAATTCCTCAGGAAACATACATTTAAAAAATAATCATTCTTGCCTTTCTGAACTCTTTATTAATATAATGGAAGGAACTGTAGAAGCAGACGTGGGGTTTAGAGGGACAAAACCACATATAGCATACGTGAGTTCATGTCTGGAGAGTTTTGTTTTTCTTTGCTACAGCATGGTTTAATCGTCTGGCTTTGGTAACTGACTGCCTCGGGCAGCTGTAGCCTTTCTTATCATTATGTTTCACCATGTGTCACCTTTCCCAGACAGCTATAGGATCAGGATAAGAAAAATTGTTTCTTTACGCTGTAGATCTAACAAAACCACAGGCTGCTCACACCCCACCAAATGAATGCCTAGCATTTAAAATCAACCTGAATTAAATGAAGCAGTTGATTATAAATGCTAGACACTCAGTTTAGAAACTGTGGCTTAAAGAAAGAAACAACATATGACTATGGATTGTTCATTTTGCATGAGAAGAAAAAGGTGATGTTATGACCAGAATGAAATATTTCCTGAGGAGTGAGTGAATTCCAATGATTTTGGTAACTCAAAACATCTTTGTAAATGTGACGCTATTACATGGATATTTAAATAACATTTAATATTTCCGTCTCTGAAAGGAGTATAACCCAGTAAAGGACTGGGTAAACATTTATAATTCATATACCATGCCAGTTATTGAAATAATGCAAATTAGGTGGAGAAAATCAAACAGAAGGTTTTTTTTAACCCTAGGTAGGAAACATTTGAGTAATTAGACAATTTCTATATCTGGAAAGGGACTGAGAAGGAATATGTGACTGAAATTGGTTTGTGGTTACCTCAAAACCGTTGAGTGTGAAGGTTTTATGATATTGCTTTTTTTTTTTTTTTTTACTTAAGTAGCCCTGTTGGATCAGGATGGGCTGATTTGTTATTATTCTGATATTGAAGGTTAGGAGTCTAGGCTCTCAGATGGCTAAGATGGAAGGATGTTTCATAGAACGGCAAGTGAGTGCTGCTCAGATGACAGGTCAGAATGATGTCTTGATGGATAGGAAAGAACTTAGCTGAGATGGCTGTTCAGCATTCTCAGAGGGAAAATTTATTATGTCTCCACACTGACAAAAGTGTTGACTTTGTCTGTGCTTTCCTTTGCAATAAGATTGGATACAGAACCTTAATAAAGAATTAATTCTATCCTGGCCTGTTGTATTCAATACTTCACACATCTAAAAATAATATAAATAAACATACTCAGTTTTTTTAGACATCCTGTTGAATCTAAATGATTAGCATTTTACTTTAAATGTTTTGGACCTTTGGTTACCTGTGGAATGGGAACATAAATGTTCTGTTTATTTTACGTTTAATGGTATTGCACAGGTGAATGTGATTATGATTTTAACTAATATAAAGCATTTGTCACATGGTATAATATAAACCATTGATAGGTAATTATTTCTTGAAAATCTACTAGGTGCTATACATAGCATCATGTGCTGAAATACAGTAGTGAAAGGGAATATGTTCTTCCAGAGATTATATGTTTAGCTGGAAAAGCCAGACAAGAATAAAAGTCAATGGTCCAATAAGAAAATGGGCAAGAACAGTGTGGAAAAGCTAAAACCGAAGCAGAAAACCACAGCCTCATTTGCCTCAGGGATCAGAAGATGGGCTTAGGATCTCCAGAGTGTCAGAAAGGAGAGAGAAGCAGTGAAAGATGCCAAAATCTACATGTCTTTTAAATCCACAACTAGGCATTTTTCTGCATATATGCTGCATGCGATGTTCCAGGTTATCCAGAGAAAACACTAGCTGGAAAGCTAAATGGGCTGAGCTGAGATTTCACATGCAGAGGTAAGAAAACTTGGAGTTCTATTCCAGCCAAGCTATTTAGGTTGGTACAGAAGTTTTAGACTGTGAATTTTAAATCATTATATCTAGGGTCAAGCATGCATCTTTATTAATCAAAATAGGAGCCATTACAGTCAACACAATTTTGCCAGTGAGAAATAAGTTTATTCCTGTAGCATGAAAATCCATGGTTCAAGGTTCCATTGGAAAGCATTTTCTGGCTCCTTCTGGTTGGGAAAGCATTTTCCTCTGCACAAAGTTGTCGAGATGCTTGGAGAAGTGGTAGCTGGTTGGAGAGAGGGCAGGTGAATATGGCGGATGAAGCAACACTTTGTAGACCAATTAGTTCACCTTTTGAAGTGTTGGTGGTGTGACTTGCAGTTGTCGTGGAGAACAATTAGGTCCATTCTGCTGACCAATGCCAGCTGCAAGCATTGTAGTTTTCTGTGCATCTCATTAATTTGCTGAGCATACTTCTCAGATGTAATGGTTTCACTGGGATTCTGAAAGCTGTAGCAGGTCAGATGGGCAGCAGACCACCAAACAGTGACCGTGACCTTTTCTTGGTGCAAGTTTGGCTTTGAGAAGTGCTTTGGAACTTCTCAGTCCAGCCATCGAGCTGGTCATCACTGGCTGTCATATAAAATCCACTTTTCATCATGTGTCACAATCAAATAGAGAGACGGTTCATTGTTGTTGCACAGAGTAAGAAAAGATGACTCTTCAGATTGTTGACTTTTTTGATGTTCGGTCAGTTCTTGAGGCACCGACTTATCAAGCTTTCTCACCTTTCCAATTTGCTTCAAATGCTGAATGACCATAGAATGGTTGACATTGAGTTCTTTGGCAACTTCTTGGGTAGTTTTAAGAGAATCAGCTTCAATGATTGCTCTCTGATGGCTGACTACTGTGCTCCTCATCTTCAAGGCTCTCATCTCCTTTCCAAAACTGCTTGAATGACCACTGCACTGTTTGTTAGTAGTTCCTGGGCCAAATGCATTATTGATGTTGCAAGTTGTCTCCACTGCTTTATGACCCATTTTGAACATGAATGAAAATATCGCTTAAATTTGCTTTTTGTCTAACATCATTTATATAGTCTAAATATAAAATAAGCAGCAAGGAGATCCAACTAGTCCATTCTGAAGGAGATTGGCCCTGGGATTTCTTTGGAAGGAATGATGCTAAAGCTGAAACTCCAGTACTTTGGCCATCTCATGCGAAGAGTTGACTCATTGGAAAAGACCCTGATGCTGGGAGGGATTGGGGGCAGGAGGAGAAGGGGACAACAGAGGATGAGATGGCTGGATGGCATCACTGACTCGATGGGCGTGAGTCTGAGTGAACTCCGGGAGTTGGTGATGGACAGGGAGGCCTGGTGTGCTGCGCTTCATGGGGTCGCAAAGAGTCGGACATGACTGAGCGACTGAACTGAAGACTTTGAAATTTTGTAATAAAAAATTAAAACTATTAGTAATATGTTAAAGACTATAGAGAAAGACTGTTATAATAGATAAAGAGATGGGAGAATTTCAGAAGAGATTTATGAAAAGCACCAAATGGAAACTTTATAACCAAAAAACACAATGCCTGAAATCAAATATTTATTGGATGGGATCAAACCTACTATATATAACAGAAGAAAGGATCATTAAGCTTGTAGATAGAACGTTATATATGCCATCCAATTGAAGTACAGAGAGAATAAAATGGAGAACAGAGAGCGATTCAGTGATGCTTGGAAGAGTATAAATCTATCATTATTGGAGTCTGAGAGAAGATATGAGGAATGAAACTGAAAAGTTAAAGAAACATTGGCTAAAGTATTTATAAATTTGATTTAAAAAACTCACAAATCAAATAATTTCAATATGTATCCAATATTAAAAATGCAGTGGAAGTGAAATCTAGACACATTATAGTCAAACTGCTGAAAACTAAAGATAAAGAGGAAATCTTAAAAGATGCCAGGGTGAAAATGCTAAGAAAAATTCATGGCTTTTCATCAGAAAATGGAGGCTAGAAGACAATAGAATGTCAGTTTTAAAGTATTGAAAGAATCCACAAACCTTACAGTTTGTCAACCCAGAGTTTTATATCTAGGGAAAACTTTTTTCTAATAAGGAAGGCAATAAATTCTGAGTAAAATTGTTGCAACAGACCTTCACTATTAAAAATATTAATGGAAGTTCTTATGCTTGATGAGAAATTATAGTAGGATAGATAATACATTAAGAAAAAAGCACTGGGAATGTTAAAAATGTAGATAAACATATAATGTTTTTTCTTTCATATTTTAAAAGACAATAGATTGACACATCCAAGCAGTAAAATTGAATCCTTATCTGGAAATCATCGGGAGTATGTTCTCTGACCACAATATAATTAAATCATAAGTTAATAATAATAAGATATCTAGAGAATTAATAAATCTTTAGAAATTAAGCACTACACTTCCAAATAGCCCATGAGTAAGAGAAGAAATCACAAGTAAACTAGATAACATTTTAATGTTGATGAAATCACAGAATATTAAAGTTTATGAGATGCAACTGAAGCTGTAATTCAAGGAAATTTTATAGCTTTCAAAGAAGAGAGGGTTAAGATCAACAGTTTAGATTTTCACTATAATATTTTTTCAAAAAGAAGAGCAATAAACCCAAAGAAAACAGAAGAAAGGAAATACTATAGATAAAAATGACAGTCAGTGCAACAGAAAACGTCAGAAAAATAGAGAAAATCAAAGGCAAATATTGCTGGGAAGATTATTAAAGTTATTATTTATAAAATTGAAAAACTCCTAAAAAATGAACCGAAAAAGGAAAATAAAGATTTTTCTTGCCTTCATCACAAATGACAGAGGAAACATCAATATAGTTCATGCTTTTATTGAAAGACTAATGAGAGGTTATTATGCTGATAAATTTGACAACTTAGATAAAAGGATAAAAGTCCTTGAAAAATAGTTTACCAATACTCACAGGACATTATGCTGGATAAAAGAAGGCAAATATGAACAAACATATTCTGTGAGTCTATTTATATCACAGTAGTAACCCTGGCTCCAGTACTCTTGCCTGGAAAATCCCATGGACAGAGGAGCCTGGTAGGCTACAGTGCACCGGGTCGTGAAGAGTCGGACACGACTGAGCGGCTTCACTTTCACTTTTCACTTTCATGCATTGGAGAAGGAAATGGCAGCCCACTCCAGTGTTCTTGCCTGGAGAATCCCAGGGGCGGGGGAGCCTGGTGAGCTGCCGTCTCTGGGGTCACACAGAGTCGGACACGACTGAAGCGACTTAGCAGCAGCAGTAACCCTGGCAGACTAAGGTGTGCTGAAGCAAGTTAGAGGGGCAGTTGCTTCTGGTGGTGGGCTAACAGGAACTGACTGAAAAGAGTGCATGAAATACATCCATTTAATTTTATTTAAACTATACTTCAATTAAAAATATGAGTAGACATGGTATTTCAGATAGTGATAAATACGGGAAAACTCAAGTGGGCAGGTTGACTATAAGAGCAAGAAGAATTGGATTTAAGTTAGGTGTCATTAAAGACTTTCCTGAAAAGATACCATTTGAACCAAGACCTTACTGGCAACAAGGAACCAGACAATTGAAAGTCTGATATTTTCTAGGTATAGGACTCAGCATGTGCAAAGGCCCCAGGGTAGGAGAAAGTCTGGCATTATTTACTGGGGCACCAGACAGAAAATCAGTGGGGTTAGAACTTCTTGGGGCTTTCCAGGTGGCACTAGTGGTAAAGAACTCACCTGCCAATGCAGGAGACAAAGGAGATGTGGTTTGATCCCTGGGTTGGGAAGATCCCTTCGAGGAGGACCTGGCAACCCACTCCAGTACCCTTGCCTAGAGAATTCTATGGACAGAAGAGCCTGGTGGGCTACAGTCCATAGGGTCACAAAGAGTCGGACAGGACTGAAGCAGCTCAGCACACTCGCACACACAGAACTTCTTGAGCCTGTGTGTGGTGGGAGCTGAGGTTAGAGGAGGCAGGGACCAGTTAGGAATTTGAAAAAACAAAACATGTAGGATTTCTATAAGAAGATGAATTTCAGATCTATAGAATGGCGTCAGTACTTAGTTCTACTAGTCATTGGTAATCTCTCTTTCATATATTTCTGAACATAGCTGAAGTTTCACTTTATATTTTTTCCTAGAATAAATAAAACTAGACAAACAAACTCTTGGAACTTACATAGGGAAACATTTTGTAAAGTTGCCTGGTTGGCTAGAATGACAGAATATAGAGAAAAGATGAAGGAGGCAAGGAAAGAGGACACACAGCAGAAAGATGGGGCTTCAGAAGAAATGGGTGGGAAGAACACTGTTGCAGCATCTTTCTCAAGCAACGTGTGTGTGCAGGAGATGTGTGCAGAGGGACTGTCAAGGGGAAAAAGGAAGCATCTTTGCACATTTAACATCTCGCTTACCCCATCTCCAATATTTAAAGGTACAACAAAACATTGAATATATTCAAAATTCAAAAATTTGAATATGACAATGTTCTTAAGCATGAAAGCAAAAGCACGCTGTTACCTTCTCACCCTGAGTATTTCTTTGGTGGATACGACCTTGTGGAATGGCACAGCAAAAATCTGTAGTTGAGAAGTGTTTTGGAACAGCAGTGCCCCCAAACAGGAAAGTGAACAGTGTTCCTCCTTGTCCTTCTCCCTAACACCTGCAGTTAACATAGGAAGTTGGCTTGAAGCAGTTTGAGACCCATGAAACACAAAGTGTACCCCATATTTAAAAAAGACACATCAAAGGAAAACAGTCAAAGATGAAGAAGGCTTTCTAGTTATCTCTGTTTTTTGATACTTTACCTGAAACTTTTAAACCCTTTATTCTGTCACCTATATTAAAATGACTCTCTGGATGGAGAGCACTCGATGAAGACAGTTCTGGAAAAGCATGTAATCCAGAGCCTCTCTTGTCCATATAATAATATTCTCCCTTGCCAGAATTTTTGTAAGCAAACTTTGAAGCAAAGTGGTCTATGGTCTTAGGTTCTCGTTAAGGTCACCTGTGGCGGGTAAGGGTATGGAGAGCTAAGGGTACAAAAGACTATTTCAGCAGAAATGGAAAGTAATGTAGGCATGTCTACAATACACGACTGATTTTGTTAGTCGGCAGAGGAGGGGATGTGCAAGGAGGGACAAGTGGCTAAGACTGATTAGGTTTCAGAAGGTGTGTTTGAGTGTGGAACCAAGCACATCACTCCCCCCAGAACATCTTGGTTTTGAATCTACTCTTACAGGGCAATCTTGGGTCCTCTTCACATTTTGGGCAAGAAAAGTAAAATTCATCTCAACAGCTTCAACAGTTGTAACAGGCACTTGAAAACAAGTGCTTCGGAGAAGGCTCTCCTTTTTCTGCAAACCTAGAGCTTGGGGCTTCAGCTAGCTCTTTATGGAAAGCTAGTACCTTGGTGATAACATGAAATCAACTAAAAGCTCAATTATTATACCCTTATGTTTTCTTTAAAATAAACAACTGTTATCTTAGTCATGTCTTATAAAACATTCTGATGGGAAAAGAAAAAGTTGAGGCAAAGGGCAGAAGACAGAACACAAAACAGCAAATATCTGGATGGCTCACAAAAATTTGATTTTGTTTTAGGTGTGTAGCAGGATAGAGACAGTTTTATAAAAACACAAGATAGAATCAATTATTGGTCCCCAGAGTCCCCCAGGAGGACCAATTTAAGAACTCCCTTTCCGCTCCTGTAATGCCTGATCTGTAATTCAATTGGCACAGTGATAGTCGAATCCCACATTTACCACCTGTTTTTGGTAGCACTATAATTTAATTTAATAACATTAGAGAGAACTCTTCAGTTTTTAGAGATCCAGGTGGTGGTACACAAAGGGAGGAAATTCTGCAAAGAAATTCAGTTATCGACCACGGAGGCTGGGAAGACTAGGCATTAATGCTCGTGCATGCATCCTCCAGGAGGCCTTCCACAGGATTTCAAAGAACAACTTAAGAGGAGTGTGACCTAATCTCAGCCTGAACCTCTTTGGCAGGAATAAAGGCTGGAGAAGATAATTTAATTGGCGAGACATAAGAGGATCCAGTGTGACTCCAGGAAATGGTATCCAATTCACACAGGCGTCTTTCAGGACAGAAGTGCTGTGCAGCAGCTTGATAAAACCAGGCGCTCAAGTGAGCCAAGAAACAGCAGAACACACATTTCCTTCTTGATTGGTGAGGCCTCTCTGTAAATGCAGTGAAATCGCTAAGGGAGGCTTTAAATATTGTTGAACAGACTGGTCGGGGTCTCATTGGGTAAAGCCATTGAGATTTCAGCAAGCTATTCACTGAGACTGTTACTTCTCAGACAAAGGCAGAGGAGCAGGTATTTCCACTGCAATGTGCTTTGATTGCATTTTTCTCTGCTCAGGTCATTTGAAAAGAATGTTAAATGTTTCAGTGAATCTGAATATCCAAATATTTATGAAAATAATAATGATCGTACCTTGTACTTAAATAGCCACTTCCATCTGAAGTGCTCAGATATTATTTCATTACCTTTAAAAATATTATTTGGAGGTGGTTAAGTGGAAACTATGTATTTACATTTTATCCCTAGTGGAACTCAGGTAAAGGCAGTGCCCAAAAGTTGCATTTAGGCAACTTTGTGATAAGTTTATTGAATATGATGAATCTCCCCTGAAAGTTATAAAAATCAAGAGAATAAATACAGGTGTTTTTTTTTTTTGCATTTACCATTTAATGGATAAAATTTTCCTTAGTATTCTTTACTCCTCTCAGCCTGATTTCTTCCTGCCTGTTCTGACTCGAGGGTAAACTAAATAAAAGAATCCATTTACAGTCAACTTTCAGGTGATAAGCTGTCTAGGAAAGCTCAGAGGTATCTACTCAAAGAAGTCTGATAAATACAGAAATAGATGATTTGGTAGTCAAAGCAAAAGCCTAAATACAGGTTTCTTACAGCAAGAAGAAGCAATAAGAGGGAGTTCTTTCTGCCTCTACCTCCCAAATTTGAGTAATATACTGGCTCCTTCTAAAGCTTGGATTAACCATTTTTATCCCATAACCCCTTGTGGCAATCTGTTGTAGTTTATGCACCTCTTCTCAGAATAATGTTCTTAAGTGCATAAAAATTAAATTTGAAGAATTATAGAGAAAACCAGTTATAAATAATTACAATAATCAAAATATTAAGAATCATAATACTTAATATTGGTGAACCTTCACTAACACAATAAATAATTAGATCTAGCATCAGGTTTGATAACTTCTGTAGTTTTGAAATAGTGATGAACATAAAAAATATTTAAGATTTGCACAATAACTGTAATGCCCTATAAAATATCTTTTGTTACAAATATTTATTGTAGAAAGGAATGTAATAATCCAGTTAGAAGTTAGTGAAAATAAAATACATAAATTTTTATTCTCAGTCTTCAAGAATGTTATGTTAAAACCTGTAAGTTAAAGAAAAATTCTTTTCTTCAACTCCTGAGAATAGATCTGTGGATGCCTAGGGAGCTAAAGACCATAGTTTCAGAAACACTGATGTATGAATGCCAGTATTAGAATTTACGAAGCTTGATCATGTGACAAAAGTAAATTATTGGTTTGGAATCTTAGGATTAATATGTAAAATTTTAAACTGAGTTTGGGGTACAATGTCAGAAGTGTTCGGGCATTTGAGCAAAGCTAAATGCTTTGTAATTTAAGTTTTTGCTAATATAGAATTTTGAAAACTGAATGTTCAGTTCAGTTCAGTTCAATCGCTCAGTCGTGTCTGACTCTTTGCGACCCCATGAATTGCAGCACGCCAGGCCTCCCTGTCCATCACCATCTCCCGGAGTTCACTCAAACTCAGGTTCATTGAGTCAGTGATGCCATCCAGCCATCTCATCCTCTGTCGTCCCCTTCNTCCTGACCTGCATACAGATTTCTCAAGAGGCAGGTTAGGTGGTCTGGTATTCCCATCTCTTTCAGAAGTCTAAAATCTACCAAATAGGCTGGCAGGCTGGAGACCCAGGGAAGAGTTACAGTTGTAGCCCAAAGGCAGTCTTCTGTCAGAATTCCTTCTTGCTCTCAGTGAAGATCAGCCTTTATTCTGTTAAGGCCATTGACTGATAGTAAGACCCACCACATCATTGCTTTCTCAAAGACTACTGATTTCAGTGTTAATCTTATCCAAAAAATGCTTTCACAGAAACTTCTAGAATAATATTTGACCAAATAGCTAGTCACCATGCTCAGCCAAATTGGCATATAAAATTAACCATCATACAGCTGTTATGCTGGGTATGTCATGTTCCTTGGGTGTTTGGGGGCCAGAAAAGACATTGAAAACCAATGCCTATTTTTGAAGTGTGGAAAATCACAAAGACAGAAAAAGCATCAATTTCTTTGTGTTTGTCAAAGAAAAGACTGCTGGCTGTATTTTCACACGTACAACCATACTTGTAACGCAGCTATTAGCTGCAGTCCTGTTTATATAGAGGAACATAATTTTACAAGACTGCTTTTTACAATTATGTGCATTTCATGTGGACTCAGGGTGTATAATGAAGAAGAATGGATGTAAGAAACAAAAGGAGAGATGTGAGAAAGATATGGTGGGGAAAATATGTAATTTGAGGACAATAATAGAAAATAAGAGATGTGAAAGAGCTGCATTTGTCCTCAGCTGACCCAGGAAGCTCCCCAGTATGCTCTTGTTTCGTCATCTCCAGTTATGTCAAAAAAGATCTTGGAGGGTTAGAGGAGATAGAAAAGAAGGGGGAGAACTGTGGAAAATAAGAAAATATCAAAAGGGAAAAATGATAGAGGTGGGGAATATGGTGATGATAGAAAAAAATATATCCTTAACTGTAAAAGTTTTTATTTCCTTTTATATATAATCTTTTTTCTTATTTTTTACTTTGCATTATAAATTGGTATGAAATAAACTGGCTGAATTAAAAAGTAATTTTGCATTCATAATTAGTGGTTTTCATTTTATAACACATTCAGTATTTTTACTGCCTCTTTTACCATATATGTCTGTTCGGTACTATTTATAAGCAGCTTTGATGCAGTGATTAGCAACACATCACTTTAAAAAATAAACTTTTTATTGAATTGTAAAATGGTTACAGAATATACCCAAATAAGGAGGATACAAATCAATGAACTATATAGTGAGCACACCCATGTAATCACCAGCCAGGTCAAGACATCAGCACCTCCAGAAGATCTCTTCATGCTTCCTCCCAGTCACTTGTCTTTCTTCNCACATCACTTTAAAAAATAAACTTTTTATTGAATTGTAAAATGGTTACAGAATATACCCAAATAAGGAGGATACAAATCAATGAACTATATAGTGAGCACACCCATGTAATCACCAGCCAGGTCAAGACATCAGCACCTCCAGAAGATCTCTTCATGCTTCCTCCCAGTCACTTGTCTTTCTTCTTCCTGAAGGTAACCACCATTATAACTTTTAATACAGTCATTAGTTCTGCTTATTTTGACATTTGTGTAGACGGACTCACATAACCTGCACATCTGCCCTGCCTTCTTCATATAGTTTTTGAGAGGATCAAATTTGCTCATGAATATAGTGAAATCAGTGTTAAAAATCTTTTATAGTGTAATCATTGTACAGGATCATATGGTGTTGTTACCAAATAAGAGATTTCCATTCTCTGTCATGAAGGAGTGGTTCAGAACCACGAACATAAGTGTCTTATTAAAGATTTATTGATTTATTTTATATTTTGGCTGTGGTGGATCTTCATTGCTGATGCAGGCTTTCTCTGATTGCAGCATATGGGGGTTCCTCTCTAGTTGAGGTGAGTGGACTTCTCATTGCAGTGACTTCTTTTGTTGCAGGGCATAAGCTCTGAGTCACGTGGGCTCAGTTGCAGCTTATGGGCTCTAGAGCTCCGGCTCAGTAGTTCTGAGTACATGGGCTTAATTGTTCCACAGTGTGTGGAGCAATAATAGAAGCAAAGTCCAATGCTCTAAAGAGCAATATTGAATAGGAACCTGGAATGTCAGATCCATGAATCAAGGCAAATTGGAAGTGGTCAAACAGGAGATGTCAAAAGTGAACGTTGACATGCTAGGAATCAGTGAAGTAAAATGGAAAGGAATGGGTGAATTTAACTCAGATGACCATTATATCTACTACTGTGGGCAAGAATCCCTTAGAAGAAATNGCATTGCCTTTCTTTGGGATTGGAATCAAAACTGACCTTTTCCAGTCCTGTGGCCACTGCTGAGTTTTCGAAATTTGCTGGCCTATTGAGTGCAACACTTTCACAGCATCATCTTCCAGGATTTGAAATTGGAAGTGGTCAAACAAGAGATGGCAAAAGTGGACGTTGACATTCTAGGAATCAGTGAACTAAAATGGAATTGGTGAATTTAACTCAGATGACCATTATATCTACTACTGCGGACAGAAANATTGAGTGCAACACTTTCACAGCATCATCTTCCAGGATTTGAAATTGGAAGTGGTCAAACAAGAGATGGCAAAAGTGGACGTTGACATTCTAGGAATCAGTGAACTAAAATGGAATTGGTGAATTTAACTCAGATGACCATTATATCTACTACTGCGGACAGAAATCCCTTAGAAGAAATGGAGTAGCCATCATGGTCAACAAAAGAGTCCGAAATGCAGTACTTGGATGCAGTCTCAAAAATGACAGAATGATCTCTGTTCATTTCCAAGGCAAACCATTCAATATCACAGTAATCCAAATCTATGTCCCAACCAGTAATGCTGAAGAAGCTGAATTTGAACGGTTCTATGAAGACCTACAAGACCTTTTAGAACTAACATCCAAAAAAGATGTCCTTTTCATTATAGGGGACTGGAATGCAAAAGTAGGAAGTCAAGAAACACCTGGAGTAACAGGCAAATTTGGCCTTGGAATACGGAATGAAGCAGGACAAAGACTAATAGAGTTTTGCCAAGAAAATGCACTGGTCATAGGAAACACCTTCTTCCAACAACACAAGAGAAGACTCTACACATGACATCATCAGATGGTCAACACTGAAATCAGATTGATTATCTTCTTTGCAGCCAAGGATGGAGAAGCTCTATATAGTCAGCAAAAACAAGACCAGGAGCTGACTATGGCTTAGATCATGAACTCCTTATTGCCAAGTTCAGACTTAAATTGAAAAAGTAGGGAAAACCACTAGACCGTTCAGGTATGACCTAAATCAAATCCCTTATGACTATACAGTGGAAGTGAGAAATAGATTTAAGGGCCTAGATCTGATAGATAGAGTACCTGATGAACTATGGAGTGAGGTTTGTGACATTGTACCAGAGACAGGGATCAAGACCATCCCCATGGGAAAGAAATGCAAAAAAGCAAAATTGCTGTTTGGGGAGGCCTTACAAATAGCTGTGAAAAGAGGAGAAGGGAAAAGCAAAGTAGAAAAGGAAAGATATAAGCATCTGAATGCAGAGTTCCAAAGAATAGCAAGAAGAGATAAGATATTTTCCTACCATTGTGGATATTTACAATTTATTCCTTTCATCTATTTCCATTTCTACCACACAAGTCCTATTCTTTGCCGAATTGTATTATCTTGTAGGTTAGCTCATATCCTACTTTTCTCAAATACAGAACAATCAACATCAAACAACCGGACCAAAAATGTACCATGTTCATTTTTCATATACTTATCATAACGTTTCTTTAGAATTCAACATCTATGTAATAGCTTACTTTTAACTGTATACATTTACTGTTGGCTTTTTCTCTCCCATGAGCTTCGTTATAAGCTCAACTGTATCCTCCCCAAATTTCTGTGTTGAAGCCCTGACCCCCAGTACCGGATAATGTAATTGTATTTGGAGACAGGACCTTTAAATAAGTGGTTAAATTAAAATAAGGCCTTAGGGTGGGCCCTAATCCAATCTATAAGTATTCTTCTAAGAAGAGGAAATCTGGGCACACTTAGAGACATCAGACTGTGTGTGTGCACCGTTTGCGTTAGTCTCTCTGTCATGTCCGACTCTTTGTGACCCCACGGACTGTAGCCTGCCAGGCTTCTCTGTCCATGGAATTCTCTAGGCTAGAATACTGGATTGCCGGTCCTTTCTCCAGAGGAGCTTCCTGACCCAGGGATTGAACCCTCGTCTCCTGCATTGCAGGGAGATTCTTTACCGTTTGAGCTACAGGGAAGTCCTGTGTGCACAGAGGAAAGGTCATGTGTGTGTGTGTCGTCTTCATCTGCAAGCCAAGGTGAGGGGCCCCAGGAGAACCCAGGCTTCCTGACTCCTGGATCTTGGACTTGTAAACTCCAGAACCAAGAGAAAATAAAAATCTGTTGTTTAAGCTACCCTGTCTGTAGTATTTTGTTGTAAGAGGCTTAGTAAACTAATACAAGTTAGGAATGCTTGTACACTCTATATCTGTGGATGCTTTGTAAATTTAAAAATAGAGAAGAGAGCTGGAGAGAAAGAGAGGTATGAAGGACCATGAAGTGGAGATAAGAAGGTATGTCTCTGCTCCTTTTGGAGACATCCCCCCTTCTCATTTCTGTTTCTCCTGAATTCATGATGCCTTCGTCAACTTGATTGATAATGAAAAATGCAGAATTAATTACTAATTTAAGATTTTGATTCTTTTATCCCATTCAGAAGGCTAATAGACACGACCCTGATGCTGGGAAAGATTGAAGGCAAAAGGAGAAGGGAGTGGCAGAGGGTGAGATGGTTAGATAACATCACTGACTCAACGGACATGCATTTGAGCAAACTTCAGGAGATAGTGAAAGAAAGGAAAGCCTGGCAGGCTGCAGTCCAGGAGACGGCAAAAAGTCGGACACAGCTTAGCAACTGAACAATAACAACAGCTGTGTGCCAAGAACCATTCAACTACTTGGATATAGCAGTGAAAAAAGCAGAGAAAAGCTATTCACTCATTTTCAAGAAATGTTGAGAACCCTCATTTCACTGGACAGAATCTCATCAATCTTGGGAAGTGAATGAAGATTTTAAGGTGGCAGAGGTGATTTGAAGAACTCATTTTTATTGTAGATGTGGACATGCAGCCTCAAGCACCTTTCTAAGATTGTCCCAAACAGTGGTTCTTAGTATGAACTTGTAGGATTGGATATATCATTCTTTACCTGACTCAGCTGCCGGGGATAGTTATGAACACTCAGCTTCTAAACAATGAACAATTTAGTGCGGTCACAGCTGATGAATAGACTTATATACACCAAGCTCCCACATACCTGAGGGTTGACTGAGAAAAATCAGATTTGGATATTCCTAACGTACCTCTCTTTTCAGTAGAGTAATAGGAACCTGGCTGAGTGGAAGCTGCCCATTTATAACAAGACCGTTCTCTGCCCAGGAAACTCTTACTGTTAACAATGCCAAATGGGCGTTCCCTGTTCCCTCTGCCACTCAAGATGACACAAATGGCCAAGGACAGTATCCCTTTTTAGGCCATGAAGCCAGTCCATGGTCATCTAAGCTTGCCTCTCTATGGGCTAAGGAGGATGCATGGGACCAAGAGTGTTCTGTTACTTCTTAGCTTGTAAATCTGTAAATCTCCTCTTTAGAAGGCACTGCTTTAATTCCCTGTGGTACACTATTTCTGTGAATAGTCATATCCTCTTTAAATGAACTGCTCTCATGGAATTTATATTCTAGTGTGGGAAATAGACAATAAAACATGAATACATAGAATATTTACTTGTTAGATAGTGTTAAGTTCTAGGGAGAAAAATAAAGCAGAAAGGGGATGTGTGTGTTTGTGTGTGTGTGTGTGTGTGTGTGTTGCAATGTTAGATAAGGTTCCCAGAGCAGATCTCATTGAGAATGTGTCCCTGGGGCAAAGATCTGACCATGGGGCGGCGAAGAGTTGGACATGGCTGAAGTGACCTAGCATGCACGCACACTGAAGTGAGTAAAGAGAGAACCAAGGGAGTTTGTGAGAGAAGGATAAGCGTTCCAGGCATAGATCATTCGAAATACTAAATGTTCGATTAATATTTTATATAACTATTTAGGGGTTAGCGTGCATGTGTGCTAAGTTGTTTCAGTTGTGTCAGACTTTGTGCGGCCCTATGGACTGCAGCATGCCAGGCTCCTCTGTCCATGGGGATTCTCCAGGTAAGAATACTGCAGTGGGTTGCCATACCCTTATCCAGGGGATCTTCCTGACCCAGTAGGGATTCTTACATCTTCTGCATTGGCAGGCAGGTTCTTTACCACTAGTGCCACCTGGGAAGCCCATTATGGCTAGATTCTTTAGTTGATATTTACTAAATTAGAATAATTTTCTGAACTACTGCTAGGAATCGATGGTGTAAACATATTTTTTGTTCAAAGCATGTTGTGAGACTGAAGAAATTTTTTGATCTTACCTGTGAAATTTTATTGTCATGTAAATGGCATCATGCTTGGCACATATTGACTGCTGGGTAAGTTTTTGTTGGATACATGTATAAATAGATAATCAGCCATCACTTGCATGGTGCTGTTTCTGTTGCTGTGGGAGATGTCCCCTAGGAGTGAGATGCTATATCTGCTCTCCCAGAGCAGAAGGCTAATACCAGGGAACTGGCAAATAAACAACTACCATGATTCAAGGTACAATACAAAAGGAAAACATGAGCGATGTTAAGCGGCATATAATATGTGACTTTAAAAATTAGAGAAGCTGTTTTTGCAGGAGACGATATCCAAAATTACATGATGTCTAAAATTAGGATAGGCTCCTAACAAAGAAAAATAGCAATGACACCCTGGAGGAGAGAAAATACTAGAAAACATGAGAAGATACAAGATGTTAAGTTTTACTGGAATAGAGAGCTCAAGTCACAGAGTAGATAGTGATAAGCCTAGGAGATAGGTTGGAGGCATATTGTATAAGGTTTGAATTCTGGGTGGAGGCTTTTGTAGTTCATTTAGCAGAAAAAAGGAGTCACTGAACATTTTTGAAAGGAGAGAAAAATAAGCCAATCTGAGCTGTGATTTAAGCATAATTCTCTGGCAGGTTGGCTGGCTCAGGAAACCGATTAGTCAGTGAGCCTCTGCCATAGGGAATCCGAGGGGTAACTTCTGGAATGCTTCTGCCAGTCACAAGAAAGTCAGAGGGAGGCTGGTGTGCAGTGGCAGCAAGGGGATTTGTGTTAGCTGAAGCTACCTGGCTATTCGGATACTTCTCTCTTATAACTGGATCCTGAAGATGTCTTATTTCAAAACATTGTTTTTTAAAAAAAATCAAGCCTTATATAATACACTGCTAACACAAAAAATGAAATGTTGGAAGTATACCATAATTTTCCTTTACCAATTTAACTTACTGATCTGGAATGCCTACAGCAATAAATAACTCAGAGACTGTAGGTATTGTTCTCTTTGATGTGTTTCTATCTTCCCCTAATAAAGAGAATCTTAAAAAGCCACAATGCCTTATTTGTTAAAAATTCAATATATAAGATATTGATGCTCATACTGGAGTCTGGGTTATTTTATGCTTGATCTCAAAAACGTCAACTCTCATATAACATTTAAATTTGAACCCTTGCTGTTTTAAAACTATCTGGGTCTCTTTAATTTAGTGTGCTGGCATATTTTATAGTTCTAAGATAACAAGTCACTCCGCATTGGATTGGCTAATTTCTGGATTATCCTGCATACACTTGTATACCCCAGCATGCTCCCTGTTTATGGGGATGCTTACCTTTTAATGACTGTGCCCTGTCATGCCTTGTTGCTTTGAAAAACACAGCATGTATCCTAGAGAAGCTTGTTATAATTCTACAGCTATGCATCCATATATAGGTTGGTCTAAAACTTAAATGAAACATCCCAACACTGTTGTATTTACTCTTCTCACAGATGAAGTACACTTTTATATGTAGATGTATCTGGTTTGATTTCTGATTGTGTTTAGCTGAATAAAGTGTAAATGGTATCTTGTGACTCTTGCACACAGTACACACATCTTGGAAATTTGGGAAAAAATAAAGACAGACATCCCAGTAGATGAAAATACCAATCAGTATATGATAGTGATAGAAATATTGTGCAGAGTAACATAATGGCAAAGCAAATGAGGTCTCTAAATGCCCCCAACGAATCTATACTCCTTTGAACAAAAGGAAATTCAGGAAAAACAAATGTAGAAAATGAGAGGACACTCACATCAGAGGCCAGATAAATAAATGATATTTCAAATACATATTTTAAAGCTAGTAAGAAGCAAAAAGGGGCTTCCCTGGTGGCTCAGACAGTATAATAAGGAGTAAAACAACCTCTAATATAAAATTCCAATTTATTAGCAGCACAGTTACTCTTTGCCAATAAAAAGGACAGCAGAAGGAATTTTAAAAAAGATTACAAATGAATACATAGAGTTCTAATGATGTTACTAAATTTTTCTTCATGCTGATTTCATGAAAAATATAGATGTAAAGTGTGGACTTCCCAGGTGGCGCTGGTGGTAAAGAATCCGCCTGCCAATGCAGGAGATGTAAAAGGGTTCGATCTGTGGGTGGGGAAGATCTCCTGGAGGAAGAAATGGCATCCCACTCCAGTATTCTTGCCTGGAAAGTTCTATGGGCAGAGGAACCTTGTGGACTACAGTCCATGGGGCCACAAAGAGTTGGATGCAACTGAGGGCGTGTATGTGTGTGCGAACACACACACACACACACACACACATACACACACAGAGACAAAGTAGGAAAAACAAAAATAAAGACCATTGTTTTTGAACACCTGTAGAAAAATATTGAAAAGTTTAATGAGAGAGCCATATTAAATTTTAAAAGTAGAGCAAATATTTTAAACCTTTAAACTATGTTTTGCAACCAGAGATCAAAGAAACAAAAATAAATAAGATGCTTCTATAATATACAATATGAGGGAAGACCAATGATATGAATCAAGGAACAAAGATGAAAGAAAAAATAGGAAAAGCTTTCATTAGCCTGAAAATCACCAGTTCATGGTTGAACCAGAGGTCAAATCACCAACATCTGTTGGATCACAGAAAAAGCAAGGGAATTCCAGGGGAAACAAAAAAAGACTACTTCTGTTTTATTGACTGTGCTAAAGTCTTTGACTGTGTGGATCACAACAAACAAATTTTCCAAACATGGAAAATTCTGAAAGAGATGGGAATACCAGACCACCTTACCTGCCTCCTGATAAACCAGTATGCAGCACAAGAAGCAATAGTTAGAACCAGATATGGACTGGTTCAAAATCAGGAAAGAAGTACATCAAGGCTGTTCAGTTCAGTTCAGTTCAATTCAGTCGCTCAGTGGTTTCCGACTCTTTGCGACCCCATGAATCGCAGCATGCCAGGCCTCCCTGTCCATCACCATCTCCCGGAGTTCACTCAGACTCACGCCCATCGAGTCCGTGATGCCATCCAGCCATCTCAGCCTCTGTCGTCCCCTTCTCCTCCTGCCCCCAATCCCTCCCAGCATCAGAGTCTTTTCCAATGAGTCAACTCTTTGCATGAGGTGGCCAAAGTACTGGAGCTTCAGCTTTAGCATCATTCCTTCCAAATAAATCCCAGGGCTGATCTCCTTCAGAATGGACTGGTTGGATCTCCTTGCAGTCCAAGGGACTCTCAAGAGTCTTCTCCAACACCACAGTTCAAAAGCTTCAATTCTTCGGTGCTCAGCCTTCTTTACAGTCCAACTCTCACGTCCATACATGACTACTGGAAAAACCATAGCCTCGACTAGACGGACCTTAGTATATAGTGCTTATTTAACTTCCATGCAAAGTACATCATGTGAAATGTCAGGTTGGATGAATAACAAGCTGAAATCAAGATTGCCTGAAGAAATATCAACAACCTCAGATATACAGATGATACCACTCTAATGGCAGAAAGTGAAGAGAAACTAAAGAGCCTGTTGATGAGGGTGAAAGACGAGAGTGATGAAGCTGGCTTAAAACTCAACATTCAAAAAACTAAGATCATGGCATCCGGTCCCATCACTTCATGGCAAATAAATAGGGAAATAATGGAAACAGTGTCAGAATTTTATTTTCTTGGGCTCCAAATTCACTGTGGATGGTGACTACAGCCATGGAATTAAAAGATGCTTGCTCCTTGGAAAAATAGCTGTAACAAACCTGGAGAGCATATTTAAAAGCAGAGACATCACTTTGCCAACAAAGATTGGTCTAGTCTAAGCTATGGTTTTTCCAGTGGTATGTACAGATATGAGAATTGGAGCATGAAGAAGGCTTAGTGTAGAAGAATTGATGCTTTTGAACTGTGGTGCTGGAGAAAACTCTTAAGAGTCCCTTGGACAGCAAGGAGATCAAACCAGTCAATCCTAAAGGAAATCAGTGCTGAATATTCACTGGAAGGACTGATGCTGAAGCTCAAATTCCAATACTATGACCACCTGATGCAAAGAGCTTACTCTTTGGAAAAGACCCTGATGCTGGGAAAGAATGAGGGAAGGAGAAGGGGGCGACAGAGGATGAAATGGTTGGATGGCATCACCGACTCAACGGACATGAGTTTGAACAAACTCCAGGAAATAGTGAAGGACAGGGAAGCCTGGTGTGCTGCAGTCCATGGGGTCTCAAAGAGTTGAACAGGACTTAGTGACTGAACAGCGACAACATGGTTGCATCCATGCCACCTCTCTAATCTACTATAAATTCTGTCATTCAACTTCTGGATTTTCTTTACTGTAAGTTACCTTTTTCTCATTTAAATGTTCTTTTAGTATCTGTTAGCAAACATTAGGATAGAGGACTAGCTCTCTTGAGTTTTGGAATTTGCAGAGCTGGTGTAGTGGCAGGGTAGTTTAAGTCCTAAATTGTAATCTTTCCTGGCTTTTCCAAAAAAACCAGTGGGTTTACCACAGTGACTTTAAAATGCTCAGTATTGAGAGCAGAGAAAGGAACTTTTCCTGACATTACCATCTCACTGTCATGTAAAACAATGAGGAAAAGAGGGCTCCTGGCAACCAACCCTACTTTTAGTTATTGTGGGCCTTCAGTTCAGAAATTTTGGAATATAACAAGGTGGAAGATCTTGGGTAACACACCTAAACCATCACTTCCTTTGCTTGCTTGCTTATTTTATTTATTTAATTAATTAAAGATACAGTTGACCTTTGAACAATGGCTGGATGTTAAGCCAGCCTCACCTTCCTACCCCACAGTTGAAAATTTGTGTATAATTTATAATCAGCCCTTTGTATTCATGGTTCTTCTGTATCCAGGTTCAGCATCTGGATTCAACCAACAGTGGATTGTGTAGCATCATAGATTTACTAATGAAAAAATTCCACCTGTGAGTCCTAGAAATTTAAACCCATGTTGTTCAAGGGTCATATGTCTATCTTTTGTAATGACTGAATTAAAAAAGAGGCATGTCACCTCCCAAGTGTGTTAATCTCACGTGTGGGTGTTATTTATTTAATTAATTCAATAAATATACATGCATCAAATATTATCTTAGGGATCAGAGCATGAAATGGCAGAAAATACCAATCTGTAGCCAGAAAGCATGTCAAAGAGGATGGAAAATCAAATAAAGAAAACCTTATTTAATATTTTCAGTTTTTGTCTCCAGCATTTACTCAGTGACCAGCAGATAGGAGGAGATTGTGAATAAATTCCAACTTAATGAATTAAAGGATGTGGTGAGAAATCAAATGAGACAAGGAATTCAGTGTGGCAATTAGTTCGGTTTGCTGGTGGCATTCTTCAGAACTTGGTTTATTATATTAAGTTTTATATCAACTACACTTCCAACCGTAAATAGTGACTGAGGTCATCCCAAATGACTTCAGTTTTCCAAAGTTCTCTGGCAAACCTCTCAATCGCAGCAGTGAGCAATTTGCAAGCTCAGTTAATTGGAACCTGCGACTCATGCAGGTGCATGGGAGAAGCAATTGAACAAGCATTTTGAAAATTAAGCCTTTGAGGAACTTACTAAAACAGTCATGGAAATTAGAGCTGAGAAAGATCTGATTGTGGTATGTAATTCATCCCTTGAGGACTGGTGTGCGATTGTCTTTTACAGCCTATTTTTTCCATATATTTTTCTACTTGAAGTTTGAATGACTCAAACAAAAGGGTTTCTAATACTTCCATTGGGACAGTATTATAAAAGATCTCATTATTAAGAAATATTTCCTCATACACATCCTGAATTTTTCTTTGCTTAATTTCATCCCATTAACCCCAATTACATCTCCCTGGGGCAACAATAAAAAATTTCAGCTTCTCCTCTCAAGTTGCACTCTTCAGAGATTCCCCATTCTTTCCCAGCATGATGGAGTCTGACTGTGTACCTCACTCAAGGGCCAGCTGTGGCCTTCTAACCACTTTTATCTCCTTTGTTTTTGAACACCCTCTACTCTCTGGCAATTTTGACTCTAGATAGAAATCCTTATGTGCTTTATACCCATTGTGGTCCATGCATATAAGCCTGGATCATATAATAAGGCGTTTTTCTCCAGGTTGAGCTACTGGTAATAGGAGTGTGGAGGAAAAAAAAAAAGCTTAGTGTAAATGGCATGTATGAAAAGCTGAACTGACAGAAATCACATTCTTGTTAGGATTTTCATCTTGCTGAATAGAGTTCTGTGCTAAAGAGATTATCTTAGGAGGTTGTATCTGCAGTACTGTTACTGCACCGGCTGATTTATAATCAGAGCGTGGAGTTTAGCAGACCTGCATCCTTCATTCAGAAGGAGATTTTGTTCTACAGACAAAGTGACGGGAAACACTTGCCCTTCTAAAAGGATTAGAGACTTTACATTTTAAAGAACATTTTTGTACAATCACTAACATGAAGCCAGTTTCCAATTTCACATGAGAGAGATCTCTAAGGAGATAGCCAGCTTAATTAACTGAGAAATGACGGGTACAACAGAATTCCCCACTGATAGCATGTGACTTACTGTAAAGACCCTAACCTCAACTGACCTCTTCAATGAAAACTGGCTGAAAAGTAGTGTTTAACGATTATGCCTTAACATGGGCATTAGGAGCCAAGAGGACAGGAGAGAGACAGCTGCTGCTGCCGCTGCTGAGTCGCTTCAGTCGTGTCCGACTCTGTGCAACCCCACAGATGGCAGCCCACCAGGCTCCGCCGTCCCTGGGATTCTCCAGGCAAGAACACTGGAGTGGGCCGCCATTTCCTTCTCCAATGCATGAAAGAGAAAAGTCAAAGTGAAGTCGCTTAGTCATGTCCTACTCTTAGCGACCCCATGGACTGCAACCCACCAGGCTCTTCTGTCCGTGGGATTTTCCAGACAAGAGTACTGGAGTGGGGTGCCATTGCCTTCTCCAGGAGAGAGAGAGAGAGAGGAGTAATTTGGATAGTTTTTTGTTCAGTCTGTTGATATATATTCTAGGAGATACTTGAAATATTTTTAGCCTGTATGTCAGAATTCCTCTCATAATGACATAAATAGAATTCATTCATTTCATCAACAGAATTCACTTCTACCTTTAGAGAATATGTGTTTTATATATAACATATATATTTGTTGAATTTCTCATTGTATCATGAGCATAGGGCTGCATCTGTAAGTTCTGTTGACCTAACAAGAACTCTGGCCAAGCTCTAGCAAGCAGTTATGAAATAGTAATCAGATCATTGTTGAATTACTTCCCTATAAAATTGGTTGGTTAGTATAAGCCATGTGTGTGTGTTCAGTCGCTCAGTTATGTCCGACTCCTTGCAACCCCATGGATGGTAGCCCACCAGGCTCCTCTGTCCATACATGTTTCCAGGCAAGAATACTGGGACAGGTTGCCATTTCCTTCTCTAGGGGATCTTCCCAACCCAGGGATCAAACCTGTGTCTTTTGTGTCTCCTGCATTGGCAGGTGGATTCTTTACCACTGCATTGCTGGGAAACCCAGTATATAACACTCCCCCAATATGCAGGCTTGCACACACAATACAATATATATTAGAGAGTGTATCATTTTGATAGTCATGCAATTTGATCATGTTCAGAATGGAGAAAATAAGACGTGGATGAGAATAAGAATGAAGAGAAAAATAAAAGGATACCCAAAGAAATTATTAATAAAAGAAGATGCCCTGGGAAGAAAAGAAGCAAATAACTTCTTTCTCAGTAGTTTCCACTTTTATTTAATGCCCAGAGTATGTTTTAGGGAATTTTGTTTTCAAGAGCTTTGAGTAAACGTGAAGAGTAAAGGGGAAAATGCCTAATACGTTATGATTGAGAAACTTTTCTGTAGGATGCCTGAGGATGATCACAGCGCTCCCCTAGGAGAAAATTCTGAGCTTTCCCTTCTGTCTCATCTCCCTCTGTTATTAGAAGAATAGGAGTGATTTGAGGACATGGACCATGTAGTGGGGTTGTGACCTCCACTGTCTTTTAACTGAAAAATAGGAGTTGAAAAGTAAAGCTGTATAACATTTTTTGAAGCAGTAGTATTTTCTTAACTATAGACACTTTTGCATATATGTTCATATAAAGCCAGATTTTAAAAATCTACATTTTAACCCACAGATTCCTTTCCGCCTAAAAATTTGGGCACACACCTTCTCTACCTCAGCCAAGGGCTTGCTGGGGTAAGCAAGCATGTCAACAGACCTGCTGACGTAAACCCTGATGGATAGATCCCATTAAGGAATTCATTCACCCATGCCTAGCCTGTTTTTCTAGGGACATTTCTAACTCATCCCTCCAGAAATACACATCTAGCTTCCCACTGACCAAGCGGGGCTTAACATTTCCCTCAGCTTGACTGAACTTGAGACACACTTTTTCCAGACTCTGTGTACTGCCCACCCCCCTCCCCTGCCACCTCTCTTTTCTTAGAGTACTTACTTCAGAAAACTTGTGTTTGTAAATTCTTTCTCTGTCCCTTTGGGATGTAAATCTTTTTCAAAGCTTCTTGACAATTTTGTAATTGGGAGCCATCCCTTAGAAGAATCATCAAGAAGGAAGACAGTGCCCTATCTCCTGGTTTCTGGGGGAAGAGAAGAGCTTGACTTTGTAGGGCACCTGCCTCCACGTTGTAAAACTCTCTCCGATCTGAAAATACTGGAAGGTTTACATCTCCTTTGCTGCTGCTGTTGCTAAGTTGCATCAGTCGTGTCTGACTCTGTGCGACCCCATAGATGGTAGCCCACCAGGCTCCCCCATCCCCAGGATTCTCCAGGCAAGAACACTGGAGTGGGTTGCCATGTTCTTCTCCAATGCATGAAAGTGAAAAGGGAAAGTGAAGTCGCTCAGTCATGTCTGACTCTTAGCGACCCCATGGACTGCAGCCTACCAGGCTCCTCTGTCCATGGGATTTTCCAGGCAAGAGCACTGGAGTGGGTTGCCATTGCCTTCTCCTATACTTCTCCTTTAGCTAATGTCAATTAGCAAACAGACTTTATATTATCTAATTTCCAACTATTTTTCATTATATTAGGTCAACCTTTATAAGTATGCTGTTGGCTTGAGAATCAGCTCATGTCTACCTTGAAAGCATAGATATTCGTGTTTTTAAAATCATAATATCTTTTCTGACTACTCTGAACACTTACTATATATAGAATACAGAAGTTTGCTTGAATGAAGGTAACAAAGATTAAAAAGACAGTCTTTGAGGAATTTACTGTCATTACAGGGACTAAATATAGACACACAAAGCATTGCCATTTGGTAAGCAAGACAGCTAAAAAGATAATGAGATAAAATAAGACACAGTCAGAATGTGCTGTGCTGTGTTTACTCAGTCATGTCCTACTCTTTGTGATGTCATGGACTGTAGCCCGCCAGGCTCCTCTGTCCATGGGGAGTCTCCAGGCAAGAATACTGGAGTGGGTTGCTGTGCCCTCCTCCAGGGTAGTTTTCTAACCCAGGGATCGAACCCAGGTCTTCTGCATTGCAGGTGGATTCTTTGTCATATGAACCACCAGGAAACCATGGCATACTTTTAAGAGATATATTTAATTTAATTTTTTTATATTTATTAAATAGGTACTGTGTTTTATTTTACTATTCTAGGTTCTACATTAATTCCTCCATCCTTCTATCTATCTACCTATCCTTCTCGCCAAGCCTTTTAGGAATGATTAATTTGTCCATTTTGTTAAGTGCTGTGGATAAAATAAGACATTTTTGTGCTCAAGAAGATTGTGATGTGCTATAGGGCACAGATAAGTATAGATATTATCCTTAAGATGCCACACTAAATGCACACGATGATGGAATAGCCAAGGCTTGACACACGTGGTCAGGGGTAACTTGACAGAAGATGTGGTGAGCTGAGGCCTGAAGGAAAAATGAGGTTCTCTAGGGCAAAAGAAAAACTGACATTTAGTTATTCTTGTATGACCTTGTGTTATATGCTTTTGTGTATATTATTTCAAAACCTCAGAACATCCTTGCAAAGCAGATTTTAATTACATCTTATTCCCTAGGCCAAGGAGGCATCTAGTAGCTTCCAGCCTAGTAAGCAGAGGGGGTGAGTAGTTCAAATTCAAATCAAAGTGGTTTCCAAGTTTATCCTATTTTAGTTAGGCCACATCTCCCTGAAAGAAGGACGGGGCAGTTTCCATTCACACAGAAAGACCATGGGCAAGGAGAAGCATGGCTCAGAAGTCTGCAAGTGTTTTGGTATGTGGTAGGGAATTATGAGAAAATAGGGCTGAGGAGTGGGCCTAAATTATGAAGAATCAGATTTGGGGGTAAATGAATTTTGCAGTATTGAATTTGGATCGAAAACAAATAATTTCAGACAGAGGACTAGGGTGCAAGTTAACTATGGTAGCTATCTGAAGGTTGCATTGGAACTGGGAAAGCACTTGGAGAACAGTTCAAAAAACCTGATATACAAAGATGAACACAGCACAGATGCCCACCTACCATAAAGGCTCTTTGAAACTTATTAGGAATCATTGTATAATTAGGACCTTATCCAAGAATGTAAAGTTACAGAAAATTAGAAGAGACCAAGGTAACATGTCATGCAAAGATGGGCACAACAAAGGACAGAAGCAGTATAGACATAACAGAAGCAGAAGGTATTAGGAAGAGGTGGCAAGAATACACAGAACTATACCAAAAAGGTCTTAATGACACAGATAACTACAATGGGTGTGGTCACTCACCTAGAGCCAGACCATCCTGGAGCATGAAGTCAAGTGGGCCCTAGAAAGCATTACTATGAACAAAGCTGGTGGAGGTGATGGAATTCCAGCTGAGCTATTTCAAGGACTACAAGATGATGCTTTCAAAGTGCTGCACTCAGTATACCAGCAACTTTGTGAAACTCAGCAGGGGCCACAGGACTAGAAAAAGTCATTTTTCATTCCAATCCCAAAGGAGGACAATGCCAAAGAATATTCAAGCTGCTGCACAATTGTACTCATTTCACATGCTAGAAAGGTAGTGCTCAAAATCCTCCGAGCTAAGCTTCAACAGCACATAAATTGAGAACTTCCAGATGTACAGCTGGATTTAGAAAAGGCAGAGGAACCAAATATCAAATTACCAACATCTGTTTGGTCATAGAAAAGGTAAAAGAATTCCAGAAAAACATCTACATTCAATGACTATGCTAAAGCCTTTCACTCTATGGATCACAACAAACTGTGGAAAATTGTTAAAGAGATGGGAATACCAGACCATCTTAGCTGCTTCCTGAGAAACAGGTCAAGAAGCAATAGTTAGAATGGGATATGGAACAACAGACTGGTTTGCATTTGGGAAAGGAGTACGTCAGGCTATATGTTGTCCCCATGCTTACTTAACTTACATGCAGAGTGCATGATGTGAAATGCTGGGCTGGATGAAGCTCAAGCTGGAATCGAGATTGCCAGGAGAAATATCTATAACCTCAGATATGCAGATAACACCACCCTAATAGCAGAAAGTGAAGAGAAACTAAAGAGCCTCTTGATGAGGGTGACAGAGGAGAGTGAAAAAGCTGGCTTTAAACTCAAAAAACTAAGATCATGGCATCCCATTTTATCACTTCACGGCAAATAGATGGGGAAACAATGGAAACAGTGACAGACTTTATTTTCTTGGGCTCCAACATCACTGTGGACGATGACTGACATGAAATGAAAAGATGCTTGCTCCTTGGAAGGAAAGCTATGACAAACCTAGACATCCTATTAAAAAACAGAGACATCACTTAGCCAGCAAAGTAGCCATATAGTCAAAGCTATGGTTTTTCCAGGAGTTGTGTATAGTTGTGAGAGTTGGGCCATAGAGAAGGCTGAGTGCCAGAGAATCGATGCTTTCGACCTGTGGTGTTGGAGAAGACTCTTGAGAGTCCCTTGGACCAAAAGGAGATCAAACCAGTCAATTAAATCAACCCTGAATATTCATTGGAAGGACTGATGCTGAAGCTGAAGCTCCAGTACTTTGGCCACCTGATGTGATGATCTGACTCACTGGAAAAGACCCTGATGCTGGAAAAGACTGAGGGCAGGAGGGAAGGGGTTGACTAAAGATGAGATGGTTGGACGGCATCATCAACTCAGTGCACATGAGTCTGAGCAAACTCTGGCAGATAGTGAAGGACAGGAGAGCCTGGTGTGCTGCAGCCCAAGGGGTCACAAAGAGTGGACATGACTGAGCGACTGAACACAACAAAGGTTACTGATGTACATTTTAAATTTTCTTTTCTTTTAATCTAGCATGAACTCATGGGTTTCTTGTTGTGGTAGTAAGAGTAAGAATCGTATGCCACCTCCTATTCCCCATACCTGTGAAAACGCTTTTATGTGACTAAAGCATCTCTGTTGGTATGATCACAGTTATAAATCTGGAGATGGGAAGAGAAGCTTGTATTATCCAGATGAGCCCCCTTTCATCACACAGCCCCTTAAAAGCAGAAAGCCTTTTAGAGTGAGGTTTAGAAAGATGCAGCATGGAAGAACTCTACCCGCCATTGCTGGATTTGAAGATGGTGGGAGGAGGCTACAAACCAAGGGGATTGGCTGCCTTTAAAAGCTGGGAACAGCCTTAAGCTGACAGCAAAGAAATAGGGGCGTCACTCATGGAACCTTCAGGAACTGAATTCTTCCAACAACCTGAATAAGAAAAAGCACTAATTCTCCCCTAGAACCTCTAGAAAAGAGTGTAGCCCTGTTAATGGTATGGTTTCAACTCAGTGAGACCGTGTTGGACTTCTGACCTACAGAAGCTGTAAGATAATAACATTTTGTTGTTTTAAAGCATTAAGTTTATGGTGATTTGTGACAGCAGTAATGGGAAACTAATACACTTATATACTTAATGTCAGAGCTGAGGGAAGCATCAAATGGTGCCAGGAAAAGATTTAATAGATATTTTTACAGATGTGCAGTAAACCAAATTAGAAAATACCAAAACCAAAGAATAAAGTAGAGGACTCCAGCATTTTATAATCTTAGGAAAGTGGGAACCAAGAGGCTAATACTGTGTTTTATTCTACAGGCTTTTAAAGGAAGTGAAGAGAGCATGGGGAATATTGTGGGTGGTGGAAGAGTGCCATAGGTGTTAGCTGAAATGATTTTGTTCCTTTCTGTGTCATTCATTCATTCATCCGTTCATTCATTACATACTTGCCCAGAACCTCCCAGTGTAATACGGAGGGAGAGGTGTCAATCTGTAAACAGTTGCAGTGTGGAAATAGCTAAGAGTTTACAGGGCGATTGTTGATGACAGCTCTATTCAAAAGTGCCTGTCTGGGAGTTGAGCCTTACTGGCCTGTGATGATAATGTGCAGAGTTAAATGTTAAGAAACTTTATAGTAAATCAAAAGTGATTTTACAGCTGTTGAATATAATAATAAACTTGTTTTAATATTTAATTTTTGTAGTAATTTATTTTTTCTATACCTTATAAAAGCACTCACTGCAGTGGATTGGGGAAAAACAATCAGTTTGAAAAGTACTGGTCTACAATTTAAAAGTGAAAGTCACTCGTGTCCAACTCTTTGGGACCCCATGGACTGTACACTCCATGGAATTCTCCAGGCTAGAATATTGGAGAGGGCAGCCTTTCCCTTCTCCATGACTTTCCTTTCTCTAGGACTCCACACCTTCCCTTGGACTGCAAGGAGATCAAACCAGTCAATCCTAAAGGAAATCTGTCCTGAATATTCATTGGAAGGACTGATGCTGAAGCTGAAGCTCCAATACTTTGGCCATCTGATGGGAAGAACTGACTCATTGAAAAAGACCCTGATGCTGAGAAAGACTGAGGGCAGGAGGAGAAGGGAATGACATAGGATGAGATGGTTGGATGGCATCACCGACTGGATGGACATGAGTTTGAGCAAGCTCCGGGAGTTGGAGATGGACAGGGAAGCCTGGTGTGCTGCAGTTCATGGGGTCACAAAGAGTCAGACACAACTGAGTGACTGAACTGAGCATTTGAAAGAGATAACAAGACTAGACTTGGTGAACATAGCGGGAAGAAGGGGAATTTGGGGGTGTCCTGTCTCAGTTTTTCTTTGGCTTGAGTTTTTTGTATTTTCAAGAAGCCACATTATGGAAAATAACTTTGCAGAAGCCAGCATCCCTCCTGTTTGCTTGTAAGTCCCTCTCTATCATTTCTCCTGTAGGCCTACTTCTTTTGAGAACCTTTCACATATTAAAATTTTATGCAACTATTCATCCCATAATAAAAAATTGTGAAGTAATTTCTGTTTAAGTTACAACCACATAGTAGCTGAGCAAGTTTTCCTCTTCACACTCTGTACTAGGAGCTTGTGCTAATTTTCTTGGCACTTTCACAGCTCTGGCTTCAGCATAACTTCTCTCCTCCACACTAAGCTGTTCTCTGATAAGGTGCAGCTGGGGAAATCCATTGCTCTCTGGACCAGTCAGGTTTTCACATCAGTTAAGTTAATTGACAAAAGGCTTAACACATTTCTTAATTATGGCTTCAAAGTCATTACTGGAAGAATCCCCCAAATCATAGAAAAACAGTATTTTCCGATTCATTGGTTATGAAAATGCCACAGTGAAAACACAACACACAACCTGATGGGATTTTTAGAAGTGAGAGAGTCCTGATAGAGGTTGTGATCAGGTAATAAGAGCCCCCTCAATTCTAATCTTACACAGCATCTCTCCACTTTGGGTGTCTTTGTCCTACAGATCTTACAACCATTATTTTAAAATATTGAATGTTGTCTTGGATTACTTTGGGAATTTAATGTTATTATAAATAGATAAAACATATTATTCATAGAGAGAAATAGCCCTTGAGTTTTGGCTTGGTAAAAATGCCTATTAGGCTTAATGCATGCAAGATAATATATGTTGCTAATAATACTTCCATTAGTCTTTGTTTTCTTTGGATATCACACAGTAATATGTTATATATTCACAGAATTATAGAAGTAAATGTGTCCTTAGGAGGTGATCTAGTTCAATTTTTTAATTTTATGGATAAGAAAGCTGAGACTCAGTGAGATTAAGTGACTTCCCCTAGGTCACTTACCTTATTAATGGTAGAAGCAAGTCTAGATGTTTCCCTATTTCTTGACCTGAAAATTTTCTTTGTATGATTATAAAAGTAATAAATACTCATTGTAGAAAACTTAGGGCAAACAGGAGGTATAAAAACAAATTAAAATTCTGTGTAATTCCACAGTTCAGAGATTTGTATCCTGAATAATTTCTTACTGTGTACAGATATAAATTTTTTCTCTGAAATTGGAATTTAATTGCATAGTTTGGTATCCCCTATTTTCATTCAATATTAATATATCAAACTTTTTTCACTGTCATTAAAAATATTCTCTAGGCTGTGTTTTTAATAACCAAATAATATTAATTGTAAGCATAGCCCCATAAGTATAAATATCGTTGGTCATTGTTGAACGGGAAGAAGTTTAACTCTATGTAGTTTTTAAAAACTAGCCTTATTTCTTTGCTTTGTCCATTCCCCCCCCACTTTTGAGCATATCATTATTCCTCAGTGATTTTTAAATGTTCTTTACCTATTAAGGACACTGATTCTCTTTCCTCCTACTTTCATAAATGCAGTATTAAAACATTTTAATTTTCATTATGATTCAAGGTTATAATTTTGAATTTCAGCTCTTACCATGGGCTGTATTACGGGTTAAGTAATTTGGGAAGGTCACACAACTGTGAGAGACAGACCTGTCGTTACAAAGCTAGTGTGTCTTACAAAAACTTAGCTCTTTCCCGATACACCACACTGCTTTTCTGTACAGTTGAGACCTAAAAAGCAGGGGTTATACCCAAAATACTATACAGTTAATGAGAGAATTACAATTGGTAAACCAGTCTGCCAAGAAGTAACTAGCAAATCAATATCTATATCTTTTGTTTTTCATTTTGATTCTCTTTGATACTTGGAACTGAGAACATACCCATGCTATTCAATCTTAAGACTGGCATTTGACTAATGACTCTTCTTTTCCATTTATGCCATAGAATGTCTCAAGATTAATGAACAACTTCATAACCTATTTATTATTATTATTTTTATAACCAAGCAGTCTTATAGAAAGAGAATTTTTATAGGATCTGTGCATTAATGATTTGCCTGATATTTTGAATAGAGCAATGTCCAGGTAAAGAATATACAGAAATATAATTGAGAAATAACAAATTATTCATATCCTTTTTGGAGACTTGAGTGTTTCTCTTATTTCAGTATCTACGATTGTTTTAAATTTGCTATTTAGTCACAGATCTCAGTAGACAGTTTAAAAAATAATATTTAAAAGAAAGAACATGTGAAATAGCTGTAATTTGTAATGTTATGTATTTTATTCCATAATAATTTTTGTTTTGAAAAATAAAGCCAAACTGAAAAGTACTGCAGATTCATAGTTCAAAATATAAGGAGATTTTAGGAAAATTCTGATACCCATAAAATTTCCACTAATAGGGAATATTCTAAATGTTAGTTTCACCTTTAAATTTAAGTCTCAGAAATTTTGTCACATTAAATGTTAAAATCCCACCAGGTGATGGACAAATTGAATGCCTCTAAGTGTTTGTACATCTACTTTGATATATTCATAGTTTAAGCCTTTTTGTAAAATCATCTTTAACTTTAGGTGTGTGAGAATATTTACATATTCTGTCATTCACTTTTCCATTTTGATCTAGTTTCGATTAAATTCCTTCCTTTGGGAACTGGCCATATCTTTTGCAGTAATTGAACATTTTACAGTGTCCTGCATTAGACTAATTTATCTTCTCCACTACAGTAATAGGTGTCTGAAGAAAACTAATTGGGAAAAAAATCAGAAGAGAACCCAAAGCTCTCGCAGCAATTGGAATTCAAGCCAGGCGTGTTATGGGCTGAGAGAATATTTGTTAATTGTGGGAGACAATTTGCCCTTTACTGGAAAATGGAGTTAACATGCAGCCAAGGATGACATCTCCCCTCCCCTGTTTGAACTTCACCATCTTAAGGACACTTCTTAGAAAACATTTGAGTTTTATACTTCGAAATGGGCAGCATCTATCTCTTTAGTCGTGATAGGAAGGTGCTGATAGATATGTTGGAAAGTAGCTCTGCTAAAATCTGTGTATTCTCCGATCATGACCATTGTTAGTTTCATAGAAAGGATATGCGTCATCGTTTAATCAATTGATGGGCCCTCTTGTGACCCCAGACGCATAAAATGGAAGAGATGTTACGCTATTTGGTTTCAAGATGGTTGGGATTTAATTTTTAAAGTATAAGGTTTCTGGAAACATCAGATGGTCACATGGGTACAAAGTAAGGCCTCTCCCTACCCCCCCTAAATTGGTGAGAAAACAGAAAAAATTATAAATAGATGCAGACCTACTAATTTCTAATTTTTTAAAACAGAGTAGCGGAGGAAATTTGGGAGTTCAAAAGTTCAAACAAAATTATTTGAATAAAGTATGATGGAGGCAGTAATATAGTATGAATAACCAGAAAAGATATACACAGTCACTAAACTAAGTGACTCAAATGGTCTTCTTGTAATCCAGACCCTCTCCTCTCCCCACCAAGTTAATAATAACAAAAGCCCAGAGAGGAAGGATATGTCTGTGTCTCCCTAGCACAGAAGTACACAAACCAGGAAAACGTATGTGCACTGTGCTTTATTTCCAAGCTCATTCTCAAAAAATAAAAAAATAAAATAAAAAGTAAAAAAGAAAAACAAATTTTTTCTTACTATAACTTGCTTTTTAATGTAACTTTTCTAATAAAACCAAATGATAATAATTATCTGCTGGGCAGTTTTATTTTTCACTGTAGTCTCTGCCAGTGAATTCAGTGAGTCTCCTGACCCTGACTTCCTCTGGCAAACTTGAATGTCTGGGAACCATGAACCCTGATCTAAATAGTGGATCATTGAATCTCACAAAAATCTTCCAGGGCAGGTGCTATTTGCTTTCACAGACCAGGTGTTGAGGTATGCAGAGGTTAGGTAATTTGCCAAGGTCACAAGACTAGTAAGAAGCAGATTTGTCCCAGCAGATCTGATGCAAAAGTCTGTACTTTGAACCTCTATGAAAGTAGAGGTCCATGATGCCACAGTGTCTGTTTATGGATGGCCTACAGTGTGCTGGGCGTCATGCCAGAAGCATGGAAGCAGTGGACAAGACTCAGGAGGTCTCCCCTCTTACAGGCTCAGGCTAACACTTCTGAATTCTGAAGGAATTAATTTTTGGACAAATAATTATAATGTTTTGATCATGGTATAAAATCCATGTTGTCTTCCTGCCTCTGCAAAGCCATGTGCTTTTAGGGAGCAGAGCCTCAGGCACACACAGGCCCATGGCTGTGGTGCTGTTCTGAGTGAGGCTGCGAAGGAGTGTGAAATCGCACAGGCCACGCATCTGCAGTAGAATTTGCCAGGGAGGGGAGGATACCACGTGTTTGTGATAGAGGAACTCAGATCAAGGCAATCTGCCTAGATACGATCAGAGAGAGGGGCACATGGGATTCCCAAGGGGGTATTGTTTGCTTCATCTTGTAGCGTGGCTGTGGTCTCGGATACAAACAGTGAAGAGTCCAAGAGAGTGACATCTCAGCTTGGACATTGATTGCGTTGAACCCTAGGTTTTCTTTCCTTGTTGTTGGCTTGCTCATAACACAAGTCAATGGATCTCCCTAGGCCTCTACTCTTCTCTGATAAAGTTAAACTGGTACCATTTACCTACTAAGTGATTCAACGTGTTTATCATAAAGCTTTTCTTTTTATGATTTGTATGCTAAGGAGGATCAAAGAGGCTTACATGCTAAAATGCATGTGAATTAGGACAATAAAAAAGACCAGAAGGCACATAAATAGATAGGCTGTGATGGATTAGTAAAATCAATTATAAAGCAGTTTGCCTTCACAAATTGCAAGATGAGGGTACAATATACGATCATAATCGCAATAAATGATAATAGCCACCTTCAGCTGCTTTTGCCCTGTGGTTCAGGGCAAGTTCAGCTCCTCATTTTCTGTTCTCACCTGACTTACTGTGTCTAGTCAGAGATAAGCACACACTGTCTTTCTGTCTGAGGGGCCTTACATTTCCATAGCGGATGAGTCAGAGCCTGTCTAGTGTAGTATTTGTGATTCACACTGGTATTATTTTCAGCATTCATTTTCAGTACTTAAAAATCCTCAGCTGGAATTCTTGTAAAATCAGGGGACAAATTCTACTTTCATCTTAAATAAATTTTAATGGAAAAATTGAGTCATTATCTTTTTTAAAAAAAATTATTTACTTTAACTGAAGGCTAATTACTTTACAGTATTGTGGTGGTTTTGGCATACATTGACATGAATCAGCCACGGGTGCACATGTGTGTCCCCATCCTGAACCTCACTCCCATCTCCCTCCCCACCCCATCCCTCTGGGTTGTCGCAGAGCACCAGCTTTGAGTGCCCTGCTTTATGCATCGAACTTGCACTGGTCATCTGTTTTACATATGGTAATATACATGTCTCAAAGCTCCTCTCTCATATTGTCCCACCCTTGGCCTCTCACACATAGTCCAAAAGTCTGTTCTTTACATCTGTGTCTCTTTTGCTGTCTTGCATATAGAGTCTACCGTCTTTCTAAATTCCATATATATGTGTTAATATAATGTATTGGTGGTTTTCTTTCTGGCTTACTTCACTCTGTATAGTAGACTCCAGTTTTGTCCACCTCATTAGAACTGACTCAAATGTGTTCTTTTTTGTAGCTGAGTATGTAATATTCTATCTTCTGGATCTAGGTAATATCTAAAGTTTCCTTCATGGATCACAAAGGTCCATATAGTCAAAGCTGTGGTTTTTCCAGTAGTCATGTACAGTTGTGAGAGTTGGACCATAAAGAAGGCTGAGCACAGAAGAACTGATGCTTTTGTATTGTGGTGTTGGAAAGACTCTTGAGAATCCCTTGAACTGCAAGAGGATCAAACCAGTCAGTCCAAAAGGAAATCAACCCTGAATATTAATTGGAAGGACTGATGCTGAAGCTGAAACTCTAATACTTTGTCCACCTGATGCAAAGAGCTGACTAATTGAGAAAGACCCTGATGCTGGTAAAGACTGAAGAAGACAAAAGGAGAAGGGGGCAGCAGAGGATGAGATTGTTAGGTAGTATTACCAACTCAGTGGACATGAATTTGGGCAAACTCTGGGACAGTGGAGGACAGAGGAGCCCGACGTCCTATAGTCCATGGGGTCACAAAGAATTAGACATAGTGACTGAATAACAACAACAACAAATATCTAAATACTGATGTATCCAAAATTTTATTTCCAGTATTGACCTCTCTACTGAGCTCAGGTTGCTACATCTACCTACCAGGTGAGTATCTTGGCTTGCTTGTACAACAGACATCTCAGTTTATGTTCGGTCCAGAATTATTCTCTTCTTCTGACTCTTCCTTCACACTTCTCCCATCTGACTATATAGCATCACTATTCAAATGTGATCTATTTAGGAGTTATCCATGATTTTTCTTCTTCTCATGTGTACATTTTGGGCAGACCCCAAAACATAGCCAGAATCTGAAAAAAAAATCCCAACTCCTCTAGTCTAAGCCACCAACTTTTCTCATCTAACTTACTTTGGTTGCCTCCAAACTGGTCTCTCTATGGAGTTTCACTCTTCCCACAATGAATTCTTTGTACTGGAGTTAAAAATATTTAAAACTATAATTAGATCTTTAAAAACATCATTAGATCAAATCCAAAGTCTTTTTCACAGCTTTTACATCTCACTTGATCTGGCTCCTTCTCCAAGTTACTCTTCTCTGGTCTTCCTTTTCACTCATATCTCTTCAGAGACACTGGCTTGCTCTCTTGAGTGAAGTTTGAGAAGGCAAACTCGTTGTCATCTTTGATCTTTACTCTTGCTACCCTCTTACCTTGGAATTTTCCTCCCATAGCTATTGACATGGCTCACTTCCACTTTACCCAGGTTCTTACTCAGATGTCATCAGAGTTGCTTTCCCTGCTGTTCTGGATCGACCCCTCCCACCATTTGCCTCGTTTCCTGTACCTGGCTCTATTTTCCTTCATAACACCTGTCACTGCCTGTCATTATATGATGTATATATTTACTTTATCTCCTTCACTGGAATGTGAGCCCCAGAGGGTAGGGTCGTTGTCTGTCTTGTTTTCTGAAGTATTCAGATTAGCAATTGGGATTAGCAATTGGTCCTTAGTAAGTATCCAGCAAATATTTGTTGAAATAAAAAATACTAACGTGCACAGATTCTCTGTGTATAGATTATGTGGGCTATGAAGTAATCAAGCCAACTCGCCCCCCAGTTACTCTGCCTTCCCTAGTTATTATGCTTAAAATCCACATTTCGGTCATAATACTGAGATAATGGGAAGAGAGAAAGTTAGGTAACCAACGTTTGGTTATTTTGGGTGAGAACCGTTGAGGGAAGTCTGGAGGAAATGTGATTGACAGATATCTGAGCATAATGGAAGTACCAGTTGTTAACTAGTTTCCTCTCTTGGCCCCTTTGTCGCAGATGAAACAAAGCTGGAGGGGCTCCTCCAAGGCCACAGAACACTTACACCTTCCTCCTGCTTGTCTTGCCACCTGGAGCCACCTACACCCTGTCCCCTTTCTTCTGCCAGAACACACTAATTGTGAGGGGCTAGACATCACAAGACCTCTTTAGGAGACCTAACCATCTCATAGACAGGCAGCAGGAACACAGGCTCTTCTCACGATTCAAAAAGAATCATGAAGCTTTTTGTTTTTCTACTGGCCACAGGTTGCTTGTAATACTAACTCTGATCCTGTTTGCCATATATTTAAAAAGATCATAAGCCCAAACCATCTTCAAGATGTAAATAGTGCATCTTTACTTCTTTTCATGAACATTGTCAATTAAGACTTCATGCCTTCCACTTCCCCCTGGCACCCCCAGAGATTTGCTCTGATGACCATGGATTGTCTAGCTCTGAGCTGGCGCCAATAACTACCAGCAGTGTCTCTCAATTAAAGTCTAGAAGGGCCTTTGTCCACAGTTCTGTATAAGCCACCACTGGTTAGTTCACTTAACAGTTATTTGTGAAGGATGACACACACAGACATACACACAGGGAAGGTAACAGAGTCTTCAAGATTAAATTTAGCCTCTGGTGACCTTGGCTGCCATTAGCTCAAGAATTGAAATCTGAACAGGTGATGCTAATTCTTTACAAATTTCTCAATAATTATTTTTGGTAGTCATAGGCATTATGTAGAAATAAAAATTTAAGATAAGTATTAGATAAACTGATAGATGAACTGGAGTTAATGAACATAGCTTTGAGTTAAAACTCACTGGGAATCATTGTGAAAAACTCCATTAAAAATAAACAAAGAAATATAATAATCACTAATGTGTGTAATACATTGCAAGTTACAAATCATTTTCTCATACAATGTATCTCTTATAACAATTATAACACATATATTGTGCTCCATTTTGTTATGAAGAAAATGAGATTGAAATTAAGTGCCTTTCCCAAAATGACTCTTAGAATACCAATCACGGTCTTCTGGTAACTGCTCTTCATAGATGCACAGTCTAGGTGAAAATAGTACTCCCTGGCGGCTCAGTGGTAAAGAATCTGCCTGCCAATGTAAGAGACTCAGGTTCGATACTTGGTCCAGGAAGATCCTCTGGAGAAGGGCATGGCAACCCACTCCAGTACTCTAGCCTGGGAAATCCCATGGACAGAGGAGCCTGGCAAGCTACAGTCCATAGGGTTGCAAAAGGGTCAGATACAACTTAACAACTAAACGACAAGGTGAAGATATGTTGCACACATAATAAAAAAATTCATGATTGATAATAAATAACAGTACAATTTTTGCTAAATGGTGTAGCAATAATTTCCATTGTTTTCCCATTTTTAGACCCCAAAAGGTTGCATTTACGAGTTAATATTCTGATTTTTCCCTGTGGAATAAATACAGAGAATGCACTTTTTAAAAAGAAACAACTGTACATTATTGAACCACTCCTTAGACATTTAAACTTATTTTATTTCAAAATTTATTTCCATTTTCTTCCTGGTTATATTTTATTACCCAAGTGTAAGGACTACATTAATACTATCTTGAATTATTTAATTAGATTGCTTATGTAACAGCTTTTAAATGGCAGGCATTTTGCCAAGTATAGTAAAAACTGTTAAAAAATGGTTGCACTTGCTGTTTATTAATGTCATAGCCAATATTATTACTTCTTTTTTAGCATTCACGGCTTGATGCTAATTGATGTAATGTCAATATCAAATAGGGTACAGATGGAGATAAGGTGTAACCAAGATTATTGTTCTACAGAATCCAAGCTCAGGATTAGACCACACGTGTTAACATTCATTAGACCTCATAGACCATTTGAACCTTAAATCACATGTTATTTTACTGTTACTCCTTCCCTTGAAGTATTTATGTCCTCATATATTTCCATTACCCTGCACTTTCTCTATGTTTGTGCACACTGTTACTTATTATGTTATCATAAGGCTGGTGGGATTTAATCTGTGGAATGGCTTCTTAACGCAATTAAATATATCTGACAAACTGTATGAAGTTCTAAATTCCAAGGGTTTATTTTTAACCATGACAAGATGACATATTATGATCGCTTCCTAGCTAACTCAGATGGGAAGATAGTGTCTGACAGAGAAACTATCACTGGCTGATGTGTGTGGATAACTGTAACTGAGAATGCATCATGCTGTTAGGCTCAAACAATTGGTTTGCTGCTGTTATAAATGTGGGTTACAGGTGAAAATAAGAATTCTTTTCTCAGGAGGGCTCCTCTTACCTGCTCTTTCTTATACATTTTCACACAGCTCTAACAATTTTGGAATTTTTGAGCAAAGATAGCTGTGAATGAATTGGTATACAGTTTTGGCTACTTCTTACCAAGGTTAATGATGTGTTTGGTTAACGTCCACCGAGACTGGAAGGTAGCAATTTCTTAGGACTCAGAAATCAGAAGGACATGTTATAGAGTCCTTTTATTATTGACTGTTTTATAATTCTACTTTTTTTTTTTTTTTAAGATTTTTATTTTATTTTTTTTTAGTGCTTCACTACACTTAGCCATTTGCAAAGTACATTTAAGCCTAACAGGAGAAAAATACTAAACAGCTCCACTGTCGATGGAAAAATCATGCTGAACGGTGGCCTCCAGGCCCTTATTCGTGTAACTAACCCCTCCCCACCACCTTGATGTATATACCTCCTGCTCTTTGGGAGTCCATCAGATCCTCCTCAGTATCACCTCATCTGATTCCCCCCTTCAATGAACCCCTGTAATTTTCTCTAACAAGCATTTGGCATGCAATTATCTCCTGCCTTCCAGGGTTACTTAGCTGCTCATGCCTAGATTATGCTTTTGAAGATCATGAACCCTTTTTATGTTTTTCATGTTCTTACGCCGGCCCTTAGCATAATGCTTAGTAATTGCTCAGTTACCACTTGCTGAGTAAATGAAATTATAATGTTTGCTGTTTCTTATGTTTAAGATAAGTAATAATGGAAAGGAAAATAAGTATCTCATAATTCCAAAGAAAATGGGCTTATAATTCAGATAAGAAAATCAAGCAGGGACTGAGTTCCCTGAAGGTCAGCATTTGGCAAAAGGAAAGAGAAATGGAGGTGGGTGTGTTAGGAACCCTTTGTGATCTTGAGCATCTTTGTCTGAGATTCAGCAATTCAGATACAGATTCCAGGGGATTTGTGCCTCTGGAAAATCAGGAGGTTTATTTAGGTTCCTTTGAGCCCTGTCTATGAGTCCGTGCGTATTTTAATAGAAATGTCATACTGTGTATCTCTTCTATGCCATGGACTGTGGCAGAGACTTTCACAGACATTATCTCAAGGTCAATAAAAATCAGAAGAAAGGTAACAAGAGTTGAAAAGAGTTAAAATTCTTGAGAACATGGAATTATTCAGGCAAACTCAGTTCTGGTCTCAGAGATTCCCATGTGAAAATGCATAGGAAACAGCTAAAGAGCAATACCCCAGATGACAGGACAACTCGGGGAGGGAGAGGGGATGTGCAGTAGGGTACATCCTACTGCATAGGAAGCTTCATTCAGTCAATGACTTCTGCACATTAGGCTGTATTTAGCTTCTGGGTGTTCGGTTGCTAATTAGCATCTGACTTGGCAACCTGATGGACTGCAACACACCAGGCTTCCCTGTCCTTCATTGTCTCCTGGAGTTTGCTCAGACTCATGTCCAGTGAGTCGGTGATGCCATCCAGCCACTTTGACCTATGTCACCTGCTTCTCCTTTTGCCTTAAATCTTTCCCAGCATCAAAGTCTTTTCCAGTGAGTCGGCTCTTCACATCAGATGGCCAAGGTATTGGAGCTTCAGCTTCAGCATCAGTCCTTCCAATGAATATTTAGGATTGATTTCCTTTAGGATTGACTGGTTTGGTCTCCTTATTGTCTAAAGAACTATCAAGAGTTTTCTCCAGCACCACAGTTCAAAAGCATCAGTTCTCTTGTGCTCAGCCTTCTTTATGCTCCACCTCTCATATGCATACTTGACAACTGGAAGAACTATAGCTTTGATCATATAGACCTTTGTCAGCAAAGTAATATCTCTGCTTTTTAATATACTGTCTAGGTTTGTCATAGCTTTTGTTCCAAGGAGCAAATGTCTTATTTCATGGCTGCAGTCACCATCCCCAGTGATTCTGGAGCCCAAGAAAATAAAATCTGCTACTGTTTCCAATTTTTTTCCCATCTGTTTGCCATTAAGTGATTGGGACTGGATGCCATGATCTTAGTTTTTTTTAATGCTAAGTTTTAAGCCAGATTTTTCCTTCCCCTCTTTTACCCTCATCAAGAGGCTTTTTAATTCCTCTTTGCTTTCTGCCATTAAAATGGTATCATCTGCATATCTGAGGTTGTTGATATTTCTCCTGGAAATCTTGATTCCAGCTTGTGATTCATCCAGCCTGGCATTTAGCATCAGGTACTCTGCATATAAGTTAAATAAGCAGGGTGACATACAGCCTTGTTGTATTCCTTTACCAATTTCGAACCAGTCCATATCCAGTTCTATATCCAGTTCTAACTATTGTTTCTTGACTTGCATATAGGTTTCTCATGAAGCAGGTAAGATGTCTGGTATTCCCATCTCTTTCAGAATTTTCCACAGTTTCTTCTGATCCACACAGTCAAAAATGTTGGCATAGTCAATGAAACAAAAGTAGATGCTTTTTCTGGAATTGCCTTGCTTTTTCTATGATCAAACAGATGATGGCAATTTGATCTCTGGTTTCTCTGCCTTTTCTAAATCCAGCTTGTACATCTGGAATTTCTTGCTTGATGTACCATTGAAGCCTAGCTTGAAGGAATTAGAGCATTACCTTGTATGTATGTGCAGTGAGCACAATTATATGGCAGTTTGAACATCCTTTGCATCGCCTTTCTTGGTACTGGAATAAAATTTGACTTTTTCCAGTCCTGTAGCCATTGCTGAGTTTTCCAAATTTGCAGACATATTGAATATAGCACTTTAACGCATCATCTTTTAGAATTTTAAATAGCTCAGCTGGAATTGCATCACTTCGACTAGCTTTGTTCATAGTAATGCTTTCTAAGTCCCACTTGACTTCATACTCCAGGTGTTTGGTTCTAGGTGAGTGACCACACCATTGTGATTATCCAGGTCATTAAGATCTTTCTTTTCGTACAGTTCTTCTGTGTATTCTTGCCACTTCTTCTTATTCTCTTTGCTTCTTTTAAGTCCTTGCCACTTCTCTACTTTATTGTGCCCATCTTTGCATGAAATGTTACCTTGGTATCTCCAATTTTCTTGAAGAGATCTCTAGTCTTTCCCATTCTATTGTTTTCCTCTATTTCTTTACATTGTTTTCTTAAGAAAGCTTTCTCATCTCTTCTTGCTATTCTCTGGAAGCCTGCGTTCAGTTGGGTGTATCGTTCCCTTTCTCCTTTGCCTTTCACTTCTCTTTTCTCAGCTATTTGTAAGCCCTTCTCAGACAACGATTTTGCCTTCTTGGATTTCTTTTTCTTTGTGATAGTTTTGTTTAGTGTCTCTTGTAAAGTGTTATAAACCTCTATCCATAGTTTTTCAGGCACTCTGTTTCCCACATCTAATCCCCTGAATCTATTTGTCACCTCTACTATATAATCATAAGGGATTTGATTTAGGTAATACTTGAATGGCCTAGTGGTTTCCCCTGCTTTCTTCAATTTAAGTCTGATTTTTTTTTTAAAATACCACCCTTTTATTGACATTAACTTCTTCTTCTTCTTTTTTTTAAATTTACAATATTGTATTGGTTTTGCCATATCTCAACATGAATCAGCCACAGATGTACACGTGTTCCCCATCCTGAACCCCCCTCCCTCCTCCCTCCCCATACCATCCTTCTGGGTCATCCCAGCGCACCAGCCCCAAGCATCCTGTACCTTGCATCGAACCTGGACTGGTGATTCATTTCATATATGATATTATACATGTTTCAATGCCATTCTCCCAAATCATCCCACCCTCTCCCACAGAATCCAAAAGACTGTTCTATACATCTGTGTCTCTTTTGCTATCTCACATACAGGGTTATTGTTACCATCATTCTAAATNTATATTCATCAGTGATATTGGCCTGTAGTTTTCTTCTTTTGTGGCATCTTTGTCAGATTTTGGTATTAGGGTGATGGTGGCCTCATAGAATGAGTTTGAAGTGCAATAAGTAGCTCATGATATGAGCCACAGTCAGCTCTAGGTATTGTCTTTGTTGACTGTGTCTTCTTTTTCTTTGACTGTGAAGAATATAATGAGTCTGATTTAAGTATTGACCATCTGGTGATGTCCATGTGTAGAATCATCTCTTGTGCCGTTGGAAGAGGATGTTTCTTGTAATTAATATTTTCTCTTGGTAAAACTTTGTTATCCTTTGCACAGCTTTATTTTGTACTCCAAGACCAATCTTGCCTGTTACTCCAGGTATCTCTTGACTTTCTACTTTTGCATTCCAATCCTCTATGATGAAGAGGATATTTTTTTTGATGTTTGTACTAGAAGGTGTTGTAGGTCATCATAGAGCCATTCAACTTCAGCTTCTTTGGCATTAGTGGTTGGTGCATAGATTTGTATTTCTGTGATGCTGAATGATTTGCTCTGGAAACGAGCCAAGACAATAATGTGTTTTCCTGAGATTGCACCCAAATACTGCATTTTGGACCCTTTTGTTGACTATGAGGGCTCCTTCATTTCCTCTAAGGGATTCTTGCCCACAGTAGTAGATATAATGGTCATGTGAATTGAATTCACCCATTCCCGTTCATTTTAGTTCACTAATTCCTAAAATGTTGATGTTCACTCTTACATTCTCCTGTTTGACCATGTCCAGTTTATCTTGATTCATGGACCTAACATTCCAGGTTCCTCTGTAGTAATTTTTTTTTTTACAGCATTGGACTTTATTGTCATGACCAGATACATCCACAACTGAGCATTGTTTCTGCTTTGACCCAGCCTCTTTGTTCTTTCTGGAGCTATTTCTTCACTATTCTCCAGTAACATATTGGAAACCTACTGACCTGGAGGGCTCATCTTCCTGTGTTATATCTTTTTGCCTTCTCATACCATTCATGGGGTTCTCGAGGTAAGAATACTGCAGTGGTTTGCCATTGCCTTTTCCAGTGGACCACGTTTTGTCAGAACTCTCCATGATGACCCATCCATCTTCAGTGACCCTGAAAAGCACGGCTCATGTTTGAGTTACACAAGACTGTGATCCATGTGATCATTTTTGTTAGCTTCCTGGGATTGTGTTTTTTGTTCTGAAGTCTGTGGGATTGTAGTTCTTCCTTCTTCTGTCTGGCTCCTAATGCATGTGGTTAAGAGGCTTGTACAAGCTTCCTGATGGGAGGGACTGGGTTTGGGAAACCTGGGTCTTGCTCTGGTGGGCAGGGCCATGCTCTGTAAATCTTTAATCCAATTTTCTGCTGATGGGTCAGGCTGTTTTTTGTTCGACCTAGGACAGCCCTATCTTGGAGTCTACAGGCCATGGTAGGCCTGGGATGACCTCCCAAAAGACTTATTCCAATACACGCCTCTCAGGACTGCTACTGCCCATGCCCCTTTCCATGCAGTAGGCTACTACCAACCCAGGTCTCCACAGGGGAGCCTCAAATACTCACAGGTAGGTCTGGCCCAGTCTCTTGTGGGGTCACGGCTCATTTTACCTGGTTCCTGGTGCACACAAGGTTTTATTGTGCCTTCCAAGAGTCTCTGTTTCCCTTAGTCTTGTGAAATTTCTGTAATCAATCCTACTGTCCTCAAAGTCAGATTCCCTGGGGATTCCCAGTCCCTTCGCTGCATCCCAAGGTTGGGAAGCCTCATATGGGGCCTAGAAACTTCTCAACAGTGAGAGAACTTCTTTGGTATTATTTTTTCCAGTTTGTGGGTTGATTTGATTTTAATGTAATTACACTCCTCCTACCACCGTTTTGTGGCTTTTTCTTTGTCCTAGAGGTGGGGTATCTTTCATTAGTGGGTTCCAACATCCTCCTGTTGATGACTGTTCAGCAGCTAGTTGTGATTTTGGTGTCTCACAGGAGAAGGTGAGTGCATATCCTGCTACTCTGCCATCTTGGTTGAGCCTGTTAAGTTTTCTTTAAGACATTTTTTTGCAGGATGTTAAATTTTCTTTTTTCTCTCCTGTTCCCTCTGTTGGAGTCTACAGACTGGGTCAGTAGCTGTTTGCAGTCTCTGGAGAACTTGGTTTAAGTTATCTTGCATTGTTTCCCTACACTTCAGAAGAGTATGCTCATTTGTTTCATAGGTCATATTCTTCAATTTTTCAAGAACTTGCATTTCTCGAAGGCCACGTTTTTCTTCAAATTCTATCACAAAATAATGAGTTTTGCCTTGGATAACTGGTTTATGATCTAACAGGCTTGAATGAATTTCTCCAAGATCTTTGATAATGAGGTGCACTGGTGACCCTGTGGTTAAAGTCCTTCTTCTTGCCACTGTTCTTGCCACAGGTGGCCTGGAGTGGGTAGCCATTCCCTTCTTCAGGGGATTTTCCCGACCCAGGGATCAAACTTGTGTCTCTTGCATTGTAGGCAGTTTTTTTTCTTTCTTTCTTTCTTTTTACCATCTGAGCCACCAGGGAATCCCTGTATTTAGCTTGGAAATAATTCTATTCCTGCCAAAAGCCATATTCAGTTTAGTTCAGTTCAGTTGGTCAGTCGTGTCTGACTCCTTGAGACCCCAGGGACTGCAGCACACCAGGCTTCTCTGTCCATCACCAACTCCCAGAGCTTGTTCAAACTCACGTCCATGGAGCTGGTGATGCCATCCAACTGTCTCATCCTCTGTTGTCCCCTTCTCCTCTTGCCTTCAATCTTTCCCAGCATCAGGGTCTTTTCCAGTGAGTCAGTTCTTTGCATCAGGTGGCCAAAATATTAGCGCTTCAGCTTCAGCATCAGTCCTTGCTATGAATATTCAGGACTGATTTCCTTTAGGATTGACTGGTTTGATCTCCTTGCAGTCCAAGGGATTCTCAAGAGTTTTCTCCAACATTACAGTTCAAAAGCATCAGTTCTTCAGTGCTCGGCTTTCTTTATGGTCCAACTCTCACATCCATACATGACTACTGGAAAAACCATAGCTTTAACTGTATGGATCTTTGTCAGTAAAGTAATGTCTCTGCTTTTTAATATGCTGTCTAGGTTGGTCATAGTTTTTCTTTCAAGGAGCAAGCATCTTTTAATTTCATGGCTGCAGTCATCATCTGCAGTGATTCTGAAGCCCAAGGAAAGAAAGTCTGTCACTGTCCATAACAGCACTCCAGTCCTTCCATTCACTCTTGCAGGCAGGGCTAGCTTCACGGCCATGAGATCCATGCTGTCACAGGGCCTCATGTTCAGAAGGGCCCAGTCTTGTCCCCACCTTGACATTCTTAATAATTTTAAAATGAGGAACTTTGCATTTCCATTTTACATGGGGCCTCACAAATGAGATAGCCAGTCTTCCTTACAGGTCAGAGTGGGATTGAACAGGGATGAGAGAATAACGAGAACAGACACAGATCAGCTCTGGAAGTCTGTGTAGACTATAGCAGGTGCCAGGCATTTTGCAGGGTGTACTCTGCACAGTTAAGCCCTGACAGTAGTTAGTGGGAAGAGAAAACCAGAGATATTGAAACATAGTTGAGGAAGAAACTGTACTTCATGCCTCCAATTCTGAGCCACGGCAGAAGGCAGGACAGAAAATGCTGGGCAATTTAAACAAAACCCGTTTCAAGAAGATAATTATTTTAACACAGATGATGTGTATATACACTGATAATACATGAAAGAATAAGTGAGAACTACAGTGGTTAAAAAAGAGGATTTAGACAAACTGATATACTATATCATCGTATTTTTCTAATGAGTAAGGCATTTAAGCCACATTAAATAATTGTATAATTATGTATTAGCTCTACTCATATTATTTACATTTATTTTCTCATATACCTATATGTCCTATATATATATATATATCCATATATACACACAGAGTAAAGGTAATTGGTTCTCTCTTTTTCTTCCTCCCTTTCTCGTGTCTTAGGGTCAATCTAGTCATCACATCACTCTAGTAAGAGTGCTATGATTTTAGGCACGTCACTTGACTTTCCCAGTTATTTCCTCATGTGTATCATGAGAAAATTAAATTAGATGTGTTAGGTTTTTATATGTGTAAAGTTTTGTTATTTTTCTCTCAGGAAGAACAGAAAATAGCAATCTTGTTTCTTTCAAAATGATGGTATTATTAAAAATAAGAAACTCACTACAGNCTTCAATTTTTCAAGAACTTGCATTTCTCGAAGGCCACGTTTTTCTTCAAATTCTATCACAAAATAATGAGTTTTGCCTTGGATAACTGGTTTATGATCTAACAGGCTTGAATGAATTTCTCCAAGATCTTTGATAATGAGGTGCACTGGTGACCCTGTGGTTAAAGTCCTTCTTCTTGCCACTGTTCTTGCCACAGGTGGCCTGGAGTGGGTAGCCATTCCCTTCTTCAGGGGATTTTCCCGACCCAGGGATCAAACTTGTGTCTCTTGCATTGTAGGCAGTTTTTTTTCTTTCTTTCTTTCTTTTTACCATCTGAGCCACCAGGGAATCCCTGTATTTAGCTTGGAAATAATTCTATTCCTGCCAAAAGCCATATTCAGTTTAGTTCAGTTCAGTTGGTCAGTCGTGTCTGACTCCTTGAGACCCCAGGGACTGCAGCACACCAGGCTTCTCTGTCCATCACCAACTCCCAGAGCTTGTTCAAACTCACGTCCATGGAGCTGGTGATGCCATCCAACTGTCTCATCCTCTGTTGTCCCCTTCTCCTCTTGCCTTCAATCTTTCCCAGCATCAGGGTCTTTTCCAGTGAGTCAGTTCTTTGCATCAGGTGGCCAAAATATTAGCGCTTCAGCTTCAGCATCAGTCCTTGCTATGAATATTCAGGACTGATTTCCTTTAGGATTGACTGGTTTGATCTCCTTGCAGTCCAAGGGATTCTCAAGAGTTTTCTCCAACATTACAGTTCAAAAGCATCAGTTCTTCAGTGCTCGGCTTTCTTTATGGTCCAACTCTCACATCCATACATGACTACTGGAAAAACCATAGCTTTAACTGTATGGATCTTTGTCAGTAAAGTAATGTCTCTGCTTTTTAATATGCTGTCTAGGTTGGTCATAGTTTTTCTTTCAAGGAGCAAGCATCTTTTAATTTCATGGCTGCAGTCATCATCTGCAGTGATTCTGAAGCCCAAGGAAAGAAAGTCTGTCACTGTCCATAACAGCACTCCAGTCCTTCCATTCACTCTTGCAGGCAGGGCTAGCTTCACGGCCATGAGATCCATGCTGTCACAGGGCCTCATGTTCAGAAGGGCCCAGTCTTGTCCCCACCTTGACATTCTTAATAATTTTAAAATGAGGAACTTTGCATTTCCATTTTACATGGGGCCTCACAAATGAGATAGCCAGTCTTCCTTACAGGTCAGAGTGGGATTGAACAGGGATGAGAGAATAACGAGAACAGACACAGATCAGCTCTGGAAGTCTGTGTAGACTATAGCAGGTGCCAGGCATTTTGCAGGGTGTACTCTGCACAGTTAAGCCCTGACAGTAGTTAGTGGGAAGAGAAAACCAGAGATATTGAAACATAGTTGAGGAAGAAACTGTACTTCATGCCTCCAATTCTGAGCCACGGCAGAAGGCAGGACAGAAAATGCTGGGCAATTTAAACAAAACCCGTTTCAAGAAGATAATTATTTTAACACAGATGATGTGTATATACACTGATAATACATGAAAGAATAAGTGAGAACTACAGTGGTTAAAAAAGAGGATTTAGACAAACTGATATACTATATCATCGTATTTTTCTAATGAGTAAGGCATTTAAGCCACATTAAATAATTGTATAATTATGTATTAGCTCTACTCATATTATTTACATTTATTTTCTCATATACCTATATGTCCTATATATATATATATATCCATATATACACACAGAGTAAAGGTAATTGGTTCTCTCTTTTTCTTCCTCCCTTTCTCGTGTCTTAGGGTCAATCTAGTCATCACATCACTCTAGTAAGAGTGCTATGATTTTAGGCACGTCACTTGACTTTCCCAGTTATTTCCTCATGTGTATCATGAGAAAATTAAATTAGATGTGTTAGGTTTTTATATGTGTAAAGTTTTGTTATTTTTCTCTCAGGAAGAACAGAAAATAGCAATCTTGTTTCTTTCAAAATGATGGTATTATTAAAAATAAGAAACTCACTACAGGGAGCATAGAGAGCTGTCAGCTTAAGGCCAACCTACCTAACTTTTAGCTGGTAATAAGAGAACATGTGCTTGGCTCCTGATCTCATGTTCCTCCTGCTGGTCATCTCTCTCTTTCAATTTATGTAGAGAGCTCATGGCTGTTGAAAGGTTGCGTATTATAGATGTCTTTTCTGTTTTGACCTTGTTGTCCCATGATCTTTCTTTAATATAATGCCCTATATAACCTCCACATTCACACCACTGTTATGTTTCTGTAGGAATGCATATTTTATGCTCTCTGAATACTTTCTGTACAGTACATTTGCACTTTTATAATCTTTTTGTTCACTTTTAATAACCTCTCTGCAGTTCTATCCTGAATTATGCCCTCTAAAATATGTTCCTGTTGTGGCTTTAGGAGTTTTTCTTGGCCCATTACAAAGAAATCTCATGCTTTACTTTCATTTAGCTTGTGAATTTAAACTATCTTAATCTTGAATGGGATATTTTTCTCTGAAGAACAGTAAAATGTTTGTGTATTTTTCCTAGAAGGGGGGAAACAAATAGAATATGAATCTCCAGAGTCTGCTCTCTTATAAATTGCAATACTACTAAACAGTGCAGCTTCTATCTGATTTGACTCTTTGTCAAATTTTATTTGCATATATTTCAAAGAGTGCTATATAGCAACTGCATTGATTATATAAAGGGGAAAAGTGTATCTATTCCTCCTTCTTTGAAAATTTAATAACATTATTTCTCTCTCTTTATCTCCCTCTGTATGTATATACACACACATTTATAAACACACGTGTATATGTACACATATTTAATACATATTTTATATGTGTATGTGTACATTCTTAATTTTTATAGATAGATAACTATTTTTATAGATAGATAACTGAGGGAAGAATTCATAGCATTTATATTCTGATTGTTGAATATAGTACTAGGCCCATAGTAGGGAAAAATAAATGTTTAGTGAATGAATAATGAGTGATTAACTACCTAATCTAATCTTTAAAAAATTACTACATTATGGCATTTTAGCAATTCTCAAGCTTTTTGTTTTGAAGTAGTTGTGATATCCTGTAAGGTCATTTAACATTTTGACCCTCATGTCACCCATCCAGTCTCCCACTGACATCCTCATTGATGACAGTCTTAATATGAGAATCAAATAACATCTATAAATGTTTACCAAGAACAAAGAAATATGCCAGGGTAGAGGAACAAAGGCCTTTCCTTAGAGGTCCTATAGTTTTGTGTGAGAAAATGGGGACTAAGCAGTAAACAAGAAATAATCAAATTGTGTGCTGTATGAACCGAGTGAGTGAATTGGAAAAGAAGTAACACACATATTCAGAGTAAGAGGTTTGCAGGTGTTGGTGAAGCTTCATAGAAGAAATCCTATATTTTCGGCTAAGGAGTGGGATGCCTTGAGTGAATCTGAAAAAAACATGACTAAGTAAATCTAAACCAAGACTCTGGTGTGGAAAGCATTTCAAAACAGGCCACGGCATTTAAATTTTATATGGGCAATGAGAGGACACTAAATTTTGGGGGGCAGGATAGCTGGTAAAATTGCAATGAAGTTTGCCTTGGAAGGAAAGAGATGACAGTAGATGGAAAGAGCTGTAGGGAATTATTGCAATAGTTAAAATAGTAGTATAAAATACACATTACAAAGGGTCTGATGAATGGGTGTAGACAGTGGAGACCCAGGGATCTGAAGGAATATGGAGATTTCAGAAATGTCACCAAGGTGTATAAACTGAAAGAACTGAGTAAATCTGGTGAAGGAGATTATTTGATTGAATGTTTGATTTTAATAATTGTTACAGGCTAAATTATGTCCCCTCAAAAGATATCTTAAAACCCTAACCCCCAATACCTGTGAATGGGACCTTATTAGGAAATAGGGTTTCTTTGTATAATAAAGTTTAGGTGAGGTCAGTAGGGTGAGTCCTAATCCAATATGACTGGTGTCCTTAAAAGAAGAAGGAAATTTGAACGCAGAGATGAGAAGGCCCCATAACAAAGAAGCAGAGATTGGAGTGAAGCAGCTGCAAGCCAAGGGTTACAAAGAATTGAGGGCCATCCTTTCCAGGTGGTAAGGAACCCACCCGCCCATGCAGGAGATTAACAGACATGGGTTTGATCCCTTGGTTAGGAAGATTTCCTGTAAAAGGAAATGGCAACCCACTCCAGTATTCTTGCCTGGAGAATCCCATGAACAGAGGAGCCTGGAGAGCTAAGGTCCATAGTATCAGAAAGAGTTGGACATGACTGAAGCTACTTAGCACGCATGCACACAACCAGAAGGCAGGAAGAAGCAAGTGAAGGGTTCTGCCCTAAGGTTTCAGAGGGAGCATGACCATGCTGACACCTGGATTTCAGATTGTAACCTATAAACCTATGCTGCTGCTCAGTCACTCAGTTGTATCTGACTCTTTGTAACCCTTTGTACTGTAGCCCACCAGGCTCTGCTGTCCATGGGACTTTTCAAGTAAGAAAAAAAAAAAAAAAGAATTACTGGAGCCAGTTCACACTTACCTGNAGCTTGTGAATTTAAACTATCTTAATCTTGAATGGGATATTTTTCTCTGAAGAACAGTAAAATGTTTGTGTATTTTTCCTAGAAGGGGGGAAACAAATAGAATATGAATCTCCAGAGTCTGCTCTCTTATAAATTGCAATACTACTAAACAGTGCAGCTTCTATCTGATTTGACTCTTTGTCAAATTTTATTTGCATATATTTCAAAGAGTGCTATATAGCAACTGCATTGATTATATAAAGGGGAAAAGTGTATCTATTCCTCCTTCTTTGAAAATTTAATAACATTATTTCTCTCTCTTTATCTCCCTCTGTATGTATATACACACACATTTATAAACACACGTGTATATGTACACATATTTAATACATATTTTATATGTGTATGTGTACATTCTTAATTTTTATAGATAGATAACTATTTTTATAGATAGATAACTGAGGGAAGAATTCATAGCATTTATATTCTGATTGTTGAATATAGTACTAGGCCCATAGTAGGGAAAAATAAATGTTTAGTGAATGAATAATGAGTGATTAACTACCTAATCTAATCTTTAAAAAATTACTACATTATGGCATTTTAGCAATTCTCAAGCTTTTTGTTTTGAAGTAGTTGTGATATCCTGTAAGGTCATTTAACATTTTGACCCTCATGTCACCCATCCAGTCTCCCACTGACATCCTCATTGATGACAGTCTTAATATGAGAATCAAATAACATCTATAAATGTTTACCAAGAACAAAGAAATATGCCAGGGTAGAGGAACAAAGGCCTTTCCTTAGAGGTCCTATAGTTTTGTGTGAGAAAATGGGGACTAAGCAGTAAACAAGAAATAATCAAATTGTGTGCTGTATGAACCGAGTGAGTGAATTGGAAAAGAAGTAACACACATATTCAGAGTAAGAGGTTTGCAGGTGTTGGTGAAGCTTCATAGAAGAAATCCTATATTTTCGGCTAAGGAGTGGGATGCCTTGAGTGAATCTGAAAAAAACATGACTAAGTAAATCTAAACCAAGACTCTGGTGTGGAAAGCATTTCAAAACAGGCCACGGCATTTAAATTTTATATGGGCAATGAGAGGACACTAAATTTTGGGGGGCAGGATAGCTGGTAAAATTGCAATGAAGTTTGCCTTGGAAGGAAAGAGATGACAGTAGATGGAAAGAGCTGTAGGGAATTATTGCAATAGTTAAAATAGTAGTATAAAATACACATTACAAAGGGTCTGATGAATGGGTGTAGACAGTGGAGACCCAGGGATCTGAAGGAATATGGAGATTTCAGAAATGTCACCAAGGTGTATAAACTGAAAGAACTGAGTAAATCTGGTGAAGGAGATTATTTGATTGAATGTTTGATTTTAATAATTGTTACAGGCTAAATTATGTCCCCTCAAAAGATATCTTAAAACCCTAACCCCCAATACCTGTGAATGGGACCTTATTAGGAAATAGGGTTTCTTTGTATAATAAAGTTTAGGTGAGGTCAGTAGGGTGAGTCCTAATCCAATATGACTGGTGTCCTTAAAAGAAGAAGGAAATTTGAACGCAGAGATGAGAAGGCCCCATAACAAAGAAGCAGAGATTGGAGTGAAGCAGCTGCAAGCCAAGGGTTACAAAGAATTGAGGGCCATCCTTTCCAGGTGGTAAGGAACCCACCCGCCCATGCAGGAGATTAACAGACATGGGTTTGATCCCTTGGTTAGGAAGATTTCCTGTAAAAGGAAATGGCAACCCACTCCAGTATTCTTGCCTGGAGAATCCCATGAACAGAGGAGCCTGGAGAGCTAAGGTCCATAGTATCAGAAAGAGTTGGACATGACTGAAGCTACTTAGCACGCATGCACACAACCAGAAGGCAGGAAGAAGCAAGTGAAGGGTTCTGCCCTAAGGTTTCAGAGGGAGCATGACCATGCTGACACCTGGATTTCAGATTGTAACCTATAAACCTATGCTGCTGCTCAGTCACTCAGTTGTATCTGACTCTTTGTAACCCTTTGTACTGTAGCCCACCAGGCTCTGCTGTCCATGGGACTTTTCAAGTAAGAAAAAAAAAAAAAAAGAATTACTGGAGCCAGTTCACACTTACCTGACCCAGGGATCTAACCCACATCTCCTGTGCCTCCTGAATTGCAGGTGAATTCTTTACCCTCATGAGCCATCAGGGAAACCCCCTCTAGAATTATGGGAGAATACATTTTTGTTGATATTGTTGTTTTAAGCCATCCAGTTTGTGACATTTTATTATGGCAGCCCTAAGAAATATGAACAGTAATGCTGAGCCTGTGCAGGATATTTATTTGGAAACATTTATCAGGTTATTAAAGACAATAATGAAATTAATAAATGGGTTTAAGGCCAGAGGTTTTTAAGCCACTTAACTGAGGTCGACATTTTAAAAGCTGTATGTATTTAATATATACAACTCAGTAAGTTTGGAAATAAATATATATTTGTAAAACCATCATCATTACCAAGGTCAAAGTTCTATCTATCTCCTCCCCAAATTTCCTCCTATCCTTATTATTATTATTTATTATTTAATACTTTGGCCACCTGATGCGAAGAGTTGACCCATTTGAAGAGACCCTGATGCTTGGAAAGATTGAGGGCAGGAAGAGAAGGGGATAGCAGAAGATGAGATGGTTGGATGGCATCATTGACTCGATGGATATGGGTTTGGGTGGACTCCGGGAGTTGGTGATGGACAGGGAGGCCTGGCGTGCTGCGGCTCATAGGGTCACAAAGAGTCGGACATGACTGAGCAACTGAACTGAACCGAACCAGTAGTATGTAATAATATGTATATAATAACTATTAGTATGTTATGGTAAGAACACAACAAAAGATTTATCATTTTAGAAAATTTTAATTATACTAGTATAGCATTGTAAGCTATTGGTACTGTATATATAATAAATCTCCAGAACTTATTTATGTTACATAACCAAAACTTTGTACACTGTGACCATCATCTTCCAATTTCCTCCATCCCAGCCTCTGGTAATCAACCATTTACTTTTGTCTTCTCTGACTTTGGCTATTTTAGGCTCTACATGCCAATGAAATCATGGAGTATTTGTCTTTCTGGGTGTGGCTTAGTTCACTTAATGTAACACCCTCCATTCCATCCATATTATCACAAATGGAAGAATTTCCTGCTCTTTAGAGGCTGAATAATATTCCCTTCATTTGTGTGCGTATCACGTTTTCTTTATCCATTTATCCGTCAATGGACATTGAGGTTGTTTCATACAGTAGCTGTTGTCAATTGTGCTGCAGTGACCAAATGCTGCAGGTTTCTTTTTGAGATCCTAATTGCAGTTTCTTTATACCAAGAAATGGGATTACTAAATCATATGGTAGTTCTATTTTTAAATTTTTAAAGAAACCTCTATACTGTTGTCCATCACGGCTGTACCAGATTACATTTCCAGTAATAGTATACAAGGGCTCCCTTTTCTCCACATCCTTGCCAACATTTATCTTCTTTCTAAAATAATAACCATGCTAATAGGTATGACGTGATACCTTACTGTGATTTTCATTTACATTTTCCTGACGACTGGTGACATTGAGCAAATATATTTATTGGTCAACTATATGTCTTTTTTGGAGAAATGCTAATCAAGTCCTTTGCCTGTTTTTTAAAATTGGATCATCATCATTTGCTATTGAGTTGTATGAGTTCCTTATATTCCTTGAAAATTAATTCTTATCAGATACACAGTTTGCAAATATTTTTTTCCATTCTGTAGGTTGCCTTTTCACTTTGTTGATTGTTTTCTTTGCTGTGCAGAAGCTGTTTAGTTTCAAATATGCGTGAAGTTTGAGTTTAAGTGAGAGTTGAACCCGGGGGATGAATGAGTTTCTTAAAGGAGAAAGCTGACACAAAACCACAGTCAAGGCTTTGGTCAGTGGTGTGTGGAAATTCTCCAAGAAAAAATGCCTAATATTCAGTTTTCTTATTCCACTGTGTAAATATTCCCATTGTGGCTGATGCTACTGGGTTTCAAAATTCACAAAAATTTAACAGTTGACTCCTTATGAACTGGTATGAGTTATTTTCCAGCATACCACTGCTGTGGTATGTTCATATTTAGGGCACATATGGAAGAAATGGTATCACTGGATGAGACAGCAAAGTGGCTAGACAGGCATTAAGACTAGGATGGTGAATTATCATGAAGACAATCATAAGAAATATTTTTAAGAGGATGATTTAGACCACCTCTCTTATTGCTTATTTATATCAAATATCAACAGTACAGCTGTGCTCCTTAGAAAAATGGATCTATTTGTTTCTCCAACATGCTATTACTTTTCTTTTTAGTTCTATACCTATTAGTAATAAGACAAAAGGACAGTGGCATTGTTTTTAAATAGCTAAAATTTCTATAGTGAGTCCTATGTACTAAAAAACTTTACACAAATTATTTCATTATTCATCACATTGACACAATTGTTGACAGATTATTATTATCCTAACTTCATAGCTGAGGATAGTGGGGTACAAGGAGTATAATACTAGGTCCTCCCTGTCAGAATCAAGACTCATAAAAGTCTGTCAGACTCAAACTCAGATGCCTGCAGAAGTGAGAGAGGGAAATACGTGAGTGGATTTGGCCAATTGCAAGTCACTCTATTTCACAGAATGTTGCTGTGTAGAAATAAAAGCTCTGAATCACAGAACATAAGATTTTTCAAAGGAAGCCAGAAATCCAGATTTAAATGTGAATTTTCCATTTTAAAAATGTTGCTTAAATTTTTATTATTTAAACATCTTGGTGGCCAAAAAACTGTGAGTATATGCCATCAGATTAAATTCTGTACTATATTGATTGTTCCAGTCAGCCTTACAAGAACAGTGGAGAAGGCAAGAGGAATAACAGTGGAGGAGACTTCACAGATATTAAATACATCATGTGAAGTATTTTCAAAAGTCTGAAAGAGAATTTCTGTGCAAAATGTATAAAGTGCATCCTATGTGTAAAGTACGTTATCCTTTCTGTGAATGGAGACATAAGCAGAAATGCTCTTATAGCCTTTATCTACCATTTTTGAATTGATTTCAGTTCTTTTCAGTAAATATTGATGAAAATTACCCATTTAACTCTGTGCTTTGAACTAGGTGGTGTCTATCACTTGCCTGCTACAAATTTTCTTGACATTCCATCAACTTTCCTCCTTTCTTTCCACTACCTGCTCTTGGAGTGTCAATCAAGGCAGTCAAGGTTGGTTAGAAGGTATCTTCTGAAAGTTCTTTTTGGATGTAAGCTGTGTTTGCCCCCTCCCCCCTTTTTTTTTTGTCTCACCACATGCACAGCATGTGGGATCTTAGTTTCCTAACAGGAGATCAAATCTGTGCTCCCTGAAGTGGAGTTGCAGAGTCCTAACCATTGGACCATCAGGGAATTCCCTGTTCTGGTCTGTAGGATACCTGGCTTCTGTCAGGGAGAAATGGTGAAAAGCACTGATAAAGTAACCTGAGGTTAGATTATAAAGGGCCATACTAAGGAATTTGGGTAGTGAGGAACCATTTAAGGATTTTAAGCAAAGGACACATTCTTGTGAGAGCTATACTTAAGTATATACTTATACTCGGAGTCACTTTGTATAATATACAGTGAATAAGGCTAGAGGCAGGGGTTCCAGGGATGAGGCTGTGATAGCAGTTCAGAGGGAGATAATAAAACCTAGCAGAGATAACAGCAAAAAGGATCAAGAATCAAGAGAGCTATATACTTAGAGAGGAACTGACATGCTTGTTGGATATGGGAAATGTGGGTTATAGTCTAACACTGCTGTTAGAGACTGAATGTTGGTGTCCCCTGCTCCCTGAATTGGTATGTTGATGCTCTAACCTCCAGTGCTTTTAGGAAGTAATACAGTTAGGTGAAGTCATGAGGGTGAGAACCAGGTTTGTTGGGAGAAGTGCCCTTTAAGCAGACACCAGAGAGTTGGCGCTTTCTGTTGTGCGCATGCTCTGAGCAGAAGCCGTGGGAGCACACAGCAAGATGGCGGCCACCTGAAAGGCAGGAAGAGCGGTTGCGTCAGAACCTGGCCACGCTGGTACCCTGATCTCAGACTTCCAGCCTCCAGAACTGTGAGAAAATAAGTGTTGATTCAGCCACCCATTTGATATTTTATTATGGCAGCTAGAACAGACTAGCTGCCATAATATGGCATAATTTATTATATTTTATCATCAGATATTTTATTATGGCACCTAGAACAGACTAATACAACTATATTTTATTGCACAAATCGTTCCAACTTTAGCCATTAATGGTTGGCTCTCTTGTTTTTTGACATACACCTCAACATTGCTGGTTTAAATCTATGGACATATTTCCTTATTTTCTGGTATTATAAGTATTCCAGGCTCAATTTGTATATTTCTTGCCTCATTCCTAGAAACGTACTATTTTTTTCCAGGACCCCTGATTCTTCTTATTGATGAATAGAATAGAAGCCAGTATTGGGGCATTAAATATACTCATTTCTATGGGGGTGTCATTGCTTCAGGTCCTCTTAGCTGGCAGCAAGGAAATATATGTGTATGTAGTAACTGTGTATATGCACCTATGTATATATATATGTGTGTAACTGTATATATATTTATATATGTGTGTATCTAATATTAAGCTAAACATGAATTCATCCTGATGTCTGCAATTCCGTTCTATTAGATCATTCTAGCCTCCTTTTCTCATTAATCTGGAATCTCCCACTACAGCAGTGAGAAATGCAGATGGCTTCCACAATCTACAGCCTTTTACTTAATTGTTCATTTCCAGTATACAAGTGTAGCAGTATTAGAATTATGAATCTGTGTTCCCATGGGAAGCAGCTTTATCAACTAAAGTACAATGCTTATGTGCAGTTTCTTTTTCTTTCAGTCTTGCAGATTCATTTTCAAAGTTACTCATTTCCAAAGTTACTTAGGTCAGCACCTTCCCCCATCCCCTTCAGTGAAGTTGTTTCATACATTTGTAATGGAGTTCATATCGCTTCTCACAAGCTGCATTCATTTCTGGGATCCTGGAACCTTCAAAATATTTTTTCATACACTGAGGTTTACTCTTTATGCTCTAATGTGGTGTGGGTTTCAATAAATGTGTAATTTCATGTATCTGTCATTAATATATCATAAAGGATAGTTTTGGCTGCCCAACTGGCACAGTGGTAATTTGCCTGCCAGTGCAAGAGGTGCAGGAGATGAACATTCATTCCCTGGGTCAGGAAGGTTCCCTGGAGGAGGGCATGGCAACTCACTCCAGTATTCTTGTCTGGAAAATTCCATGGACAGAGGAGCCTGGCAGGCTACAGTCCACAGAGTCTCAAAGAGTTGAACACAACCGAGTGACTGAGCATATATATATATATATGCAGCTTCAAGTTTTGGTAAAATCAAGTTTTTTACATTCATTTTTTACACATCAACTAACAAGAGGTGATGGAGTGATTGTTCCAGGAATTACCTTGGATTAAACACCTCCAAAGATACTATAATATGCAAGAGACAAGAGTTGGCTATGTTGAATTCTTATGGAAATACACTAATAGGTAAAACAACTAGATGCTGAAGAACTGAAATTCCTGTTGTGTGCACATACTGGTGACGTGCAAGGGTTACCTCTGTTTATGATATAAATAATTCTACGATACACTGTTTTAATTTGCATTGATGATAGAAATGTTTTGAGCTCAATAATTTTTTTCTATAGTCTTAAAATTTAGGATACTAGACATTTAATATTCTTTTGAATATTTTATATCTATGTATGTGTATATTTTTATGAAAATAATATTCCTTACATAACAATTTTCATTGTTACACAATGTGAACTTCAAAAGAACAGGAAAATTATATAAATAATTCCCTGTATTTAGCTCTACTCACTGGGAAAAGTAAATTAAGTATTAAAGTTGGAAGATTCCCAGTTGATTTATTAGAAATTGAAATTGATTTTAACTTATTTTATGGTATTATTTATGGTGCTTTCCTTCTGCTTCAACTCAGACCCTTATTTCTACCTCATATAGCTGTTCTTTATGTGAAAGGTGTGGTTTAAATAATGGCAGTTTGCTAGTAATGTGTGGATTGCCTGCACCTATTACTGTAACTACCAAGTGGTGTTCTACATCATCCAGAAGTGGTGAAAAATAATATGAATTACAGTTTTTAAATAGATGCTGTACATAAAGTGGCAATATACATAGAGCAGAAATCAGCAATTAGGGTTTGAAGTAGCTAGCAAAATGCTCACGTCTCATCCATGGTGAGCCAAATGCTTATTTGGTGCTCACAAGGTTCTTGATTTTATGGTCTACTTTGCCATGACTGTTGTCTGCTCCATGTTTCCAAGCCACACACTGAAAACAACCATAAAAGTATAATCTATACTTCCAGTGTAAAAATGCCTTAAGATCTTTTAAAGGCAGCCAGTTGATAAACTCTTTGTCTATATTAGAAATTCATGTGAATTGAAAACCATATCCTAACACAGACAGTTCTGACAAAGATCCTATGAGTCTAAGGAACTCATGATACTTTTACTGGTCACTGAAAGTTGGCTCCTGATTGCATTTTGTGTGTGTGTGTGTGCGTGCGTGTGTGTACAGGTTGCAGGAGCAATAATCAAATACCATTAGTTATCTGGTACTTATCATGCAGGGAAAAAATGTGCATAGATCAATGTGCTAAGAAAACCTTTCATGACTAATGAGTAAAAAATGTCATTTTGAAACCTCTCAGTAGTTTTCATAACAGAATGAGCTTGCACTGTATCTTAGGAAATGCACGTAAGTGTCTAAATGTAAGAAATGAAACCACACCAGGACTGAAAGAAGACGGGAAAATTTTCTTTTAACATAGGTGTAAAGAAAGGCTTTCTCTGACTCAAAATTACAGAAGGAAGAATAAAAAACTGTTAATAACTTGGCTATACAAAATTAATTTTTTCCTATCACCATGAAAAACAGTGAAAACATTCACGACATACACGACAGACAAAAGGCTAATATTTATAACATAAAAGTGAAGTTGCTCAGTTGTGTCTGACTCTTTGTGACCCCATGGGCTATAGCCTACCAAGCTCCTCCGTCCATGGGATTTTCCAGGCAAGAGTACTGGAGTGGGTTGTCATTTTCTTCTCCAGGGGATCTTCCTGACCTAGGGATTGAACCTGGGTCTCTCGCATTGTAGGCAGACACTTTACCATCTGAGCTACTAGGGGTCCCTTATAACATAAAAAATTCCAAAAAATAGAGGGCATACTCTTTATATTGTAAAGAGTTTTACTGTTTATATTAGTACCCCAAAGGTAACATCTTGCAAAACTGCAGTAAGATATCACAACCAGGATATTGACATTGATGCAATCAACTGATCTGATTCAGATCTCACCAGTTTTATTTGTACTCATTTGTGCCATTTTTTTTTTTAACAGAGAACTACAGGAAAATGAAATTTTTGAGCCTCAATCTTCTCATCTATAGAGCAGGGAATAATAATGCAAACTTTGCTAGGCTCTTGTAGGGATAAAATGAGCTAATCACATAGCATGTTTCCTGCAGTCTTGGTACACAATGACCATTCAACTATCCCCTCTAACATCCATCTTCATCATGACCCGACCCTCTGTTTTTATTGCCCTCTTAGCCCTGTGCTTAATTCCCTCCTATTTCTCATTTCACCAAACTCTGTCCTGTCCCTCACCTCCTTGCATAAGCCTAAATCTCTAGTCTTTACTCTTTATTTTTGTAGTACCCAATATGTTTCAATGATCCCTTCCTGTCTGGAACCCCTAGAGCCAAACTAGAAGCCTGTTCACACTCAAAAAGCAAAGAGAGGGCTGGAGAAGGTGGCCCCTCATCGTGTTAAAGACATAGCAGAGGAACATGTATATCTTTCTTCTCTGTTTTCAAGTTCTATAGAGAAATACATTGATAAATGTAGGTTAGAGCAATGATACCATACTATTATAATGATAATGTATGTGGGATAAGTAGTACAATTTTTAAAGTGTTGCCTGAGAGCCATTTATTATATTCATTCTAACAATAATACTAATTTAATACTTCCTGTGTGTTCATTGTATGTGGACTTTATAGACACTGTTATGTAGATACTGCTCATAGTTATATAGGCATTATCTAGTGCCGTCTAGTCAAGGCTATGGTTTTTCCTGTGGTCATGTATGGGTGTGAGAGTTGGACTGTGAAGAAGGTTGAGTGCCGAAGAATTGATGGTTTTGAACTGTGGTGTTGGAGAAGACTCTTGAGAGTCCCTTGGACTGCAAGGAGATCCACCCAGTCCATTCTGAAGGAGATCAGCCCTGGGATTTCTTTGGAAGGAATGATGCTGAAGCTGAAACTCCAGTACTTTGGCCACCTCATGCAAAGAGTTGACTCATTGGAAAAGACTCTGATGCTGGGAGGGATTGGGGGCAGGAGGAGAAGGGGACGACAGAGGATGAGATGGCTGGATGGCATCATGGACTCGATGAACGTGAGTCTGAGTGACCTCCNTTTTTCCAGTGGTCATGTATGGATGTGAGAGCTGGATTATAAAGAAAGCTGAGCACTGAAGAATTGATGCTTTTGAACTGTGGTGTTGGAGAAGACTCTTGAGAGTCCCTTGGACTACAAGGAGATCCAACCAGTCCATCCTAAAGGAAATCTGTCCTGAATAGTCATTGGAAGGACTGATGCTGAAGCTGAAACTCCAATACTTTGGCCACCTGATGTGAAGAGCTGACTCATTTGAAAAGACCCTGATGCTGGGAAAGATTGAAGGCAGGAGGGGAAGGGGACGACAGAGGATGAGATGGTTGGATGGCATCACTGACACAATGGACATGACTTTGGATAAACTCTGGGAGTTGGTGATGGACAGGGAGGCCTGGCGTGCTGCGACTCATGGGGTCGCAAAGAGTTGGACATGACTGAGCAACTCAACTGAACTGATCTGAGAAGAAAAGTGAAAGGCAAAGAAGAAAACGGAAGATATACCCATCTGAAAGCAGGTTTCCAAAGAATAGCAAGGAGAGATAAGAAAGCCCTCCTCAGTGATCAATGCAAAGAAATAGAGGAAAACAACAGAATGGGAAAGACTAGAGATCTCTTCAAGAAAATTAGAGATACCAAGGGAACATTTCATGCAAAGATGGGCTCAATAAAGGACAGAAAAGGTATGGACCTAACAGAAGCAGAAGATATTAAGAAGAGGTGTCAGGAATACAGAGAAGAGCTATACAAAAAAGATCTCATGACCCAGATAATCATGATGGTATGATCACTCAACTAGAGCCAGACATGCAAAGTCAAGTGGGCCTTAGGAAGTATCACTACAAGCAAAGCTAGTGGAGGTGATGGAATTCCAGTTGAGCTAGTTCAAATCCTAAAAGATGACGCTGTGAATGTGCTTCACTCAATATGCCAGCAAATTTGGAAAATGCAGCAGTGGCCACAGGACTGGAAAAGGTCAGTTTTCATTCCAATCCCTAAGAAAGGCAATGCCAAAGAATGCTCAAACTACTGCAAAATTGCTCACATGCTAGCAAAGTAATGCTCAAAATTCTCCAAGTCAGGCTTCAATAATTCCTGAAACGTGAACTTCCAGATGTTCAAGCTGGATTTAGAAAAGGCAGAGAAACCAGAGATCAAATTACCAACATCTGTTGGATCACAGAAAAAGCAAGAGAGTTCCAGAAAAACATCTACTTCTACTTTATTAACTATACCAATGCCTTTGACTGTGTGGATCACAACAAGCTCTGGAAAATTCTGAAAGAGATGGGAATACCAGACCACCTGATCTGCCTCTTGAGAAGTCTGTATGCAATTCAGGAAGCAACAGTGAGAACTGGACATGGAACAACAGACTGGTGCCAAGTTGGAAAAGGAGTACGTCAAGGGTGTTTATTGTCACGCTGCTTATTTAACTTATATGCAGAATACATCATGAGAAACTCTGGGCTAGATGAAGCACAAACTGGAATCAANATTCAGGAAGCAACAGTGAGAACTGGACATGGAACAACAGACTGGTGCCAAGTTGGAAAAGGAGTACGTCAAGGGTGTTTATTGTCACGCTGCTTATTTAACTTATATGCAGAATACATCATGAGAAACTCTGGGCTAGATGAAGCACAAACTGGAATCAAGATTCCTGGGAGAAACATCAGTAACCTCAGATATGCAGATGACACCACCCTTACAGCAGAAAGTGAAGAACTAAGGAGTCTCTTGATGAAAGTGAAAGAGGAGAACCAAGTTTTTGGCTTAAAACTCAACGTTCAGAAAACTAAGATCATGGCATCTGGTCCCATCACTTCATGGCAAATTGATGGAGAAACAGTGGAAACGGTGAGAGACTTTATTTTGGGGGGCTCCAAAATCACTGCAGATGGTGAATGGAGCCATGAAATTAAAAGACGTTTCCAGGAATCTCCACACTGTTCTCCATAGTGGCTGTACTAATTTGCATTCCCACCAACAGTGTAAGAGGGTTCCCTTTTCTCCACACCCTCTCCAGCATTTATTGCTTGTTGACTTTTGGATCGCAGCCATTCTGACTGGTGTAAAATGGTACCTCANTATGACCAACCTAGACAGCATATTGAAAAACAGAGACATTACTTTGCCAACAAAGATCTGTCTAGTCAAAGCTATGGTTTTTCCGGTGGTCATGTATGGATGTCAGAGTTAGGCTGTGAAGAAAGCTGAGGACTGAAGAATTGATGCTTTTGAACTGTGGTGTTAGAGGAGACTCTTGAGAGTCCTTTGGACTGCAAGGAGATCCAACCAGTCCATTCTAAAAGAAATCAGTCCTGGGTGTTCTTTGGAAGCAATGATGCTAAAGCTGAAACTCCAAATTTTGGCCACCTTATGCGAAGAGTTGACTCATTAGAAAATACCTTGATCCTGGGAGGAATTGGGGACAGGAGGAGAAGGGGATGACAGAGGATGAGATGGCTGGATGACATCACCGACTCGATGGACGTGAGTTTGAGTGAACTCTGGGAGATGGTGATGGACAGGGAGGCCTGCTGCGATTCATGGGGTCGCAAAGAGTCAGACACGACTGAGCGACTGAACTGAACTGAACTGATGATGAAACTGATTTTAAATATCATTTTTTCCATTGGACTTTCCTTTGTGACACAAATTGAGTATACTCTTCCAATAAGTAGAAACTTACTTTTTCTTTACTAAAAATAGTTCTCACTTACTGTGTGCCTGCCACATGTCATATAATCTTTTTAAGCTTTCACAATAACATGGTACTTGTGTGTGTTTACTCCAAATTTACTTAGGAGTAAATGAAGTTGCTTGAATTGTAAATAATTTAAAAACCAAGATCACAAAGCCAGGGTTCCAATTATACTTCTTTGATTCCAGAGTCCCCGCTCCTACCATGACAAAGATCTAGGAAGAATGGTGGAACTGTCAGTGTAGAATCTAATGTATTGGCCTGGCCAAAAATTCACTCGACTTTTTCTGTATAATGGTATGGAGAAATCTGGATGAACATTTTGGTCAACCCAATATTTTAAAAGTCTTAAAGGAAACAGCTAAGAGATTTTCCCCCTAAATTGAAATTTATATCTTAAATTTATGAAAAAGGCTATTGTGAAGGTAGGAGATATTTCTCTTGGAGTTGAAGGTGGATGCTCTGGAGAGAGAATATGGTGGATAAAATTGTGAAATGCCTATTGACTCTTAGAGTTGAAAACATTGGTTAGAATAATACAAAGGAAGTGAGAGTGCACTGTAAATGCTCAAGTTCTGTATCAGTTGAGGAGATGTGAAAAGACAGGAAGCAAAATGTTCAGTATCCTAAAGGGCAGCCAAAGGAAACAAGACAGAGAAGCAACCAAGAACACAGGAAGCTATGATCAGGAGTGCCTGCTGTGTGCTAAGTCGCTTCAGTTGTGTCCAACTATTTGTGACCCTATGGACCATAGCCCACCAGATTTCTCTGTCCATGGGATTCTCCAGGCAAGAATACTAGAGTGGATTGCCATGCCTTCCTCCAAGGGATCTTCCTGACCCAGGGATCAAACCTAGGTCTCATGTCTCCTGAACTGGGTGGTGGGTTCTTTACCAGGATATCAGGAGATCAAGAGAGTATGGCCCAAGTGAGATGACATATGCCAATCACAGTTCTTAAGAGGGAGATATCAGGGGTGACACTTACAAAGTGGTTTTAGATTCTGCTCTGTGATCGGGAGCAAGAAGGCATTTTCCTCCAAAGATCTTAAGGAGAAGGAACAAAGGCAACAAGTATGGAAGTTAGATCTAGAACAAGTTACAGAAGTCAGGTAGACTAGACAAAAGTTGGGGCTCCATTGACTGGCCTTCCAACCCCAAGGGCAGTGACAACATTTTGTCTCTTGCAAGTCTCTGCCAGCAGACTGAATGGCAGATGCCAAGGTCAAATGAGCTGAGATCTCTGTCCAGTCTCAATGAGATCATCTTGTGAAGGCAGATGAAAGAGGCAGAGAAAAGGACAGATGTGAAAGCAGATGGCCGTCACAGACAACCCTCCGACACTATTGGTGGGAACACATCTGTCTTTTCACACATCTGTCACACCTGTCTTTTGCCTCCTTCTTCCAGTGTAAACTGAAACAGCTGCTATGGAGAAAAGTAGGAAGTTCCTTAAGAAACTAAAAAGAGAGCTAACATATGACCCTGAAATCCCACTCCGGGGCCTCTGTTCAAAGAAGAACATGATCTGAAAGGACACATGCACCCCAGCGTACAGCGCTGTTTACAAGAGCCAAGATATGGAAAAAATCTAAATGGATAGAGAAGATGTGGTACAAATATACAATGAAATGTTACTCAGCTATGAAAAAGAATGAAACAATGCCGTTTTCAGCAACGTGGATGGCCGTAGAGATTGTCATACTGAGTGAAGTAAGTCAGACGGAGAAGGAGATATATTCTCTAACATCCCTTATATGTGGAATCTAAAAAGTAATGATACAAATGAGCTTATTTCTCTTTCAAAAGAGAAACAGTCTGATGGACTTAGCAAATTTCTGATTGTCAAAGGGGAAGGATGGGGTGAAGAGATTGTTAGAGAGTTTGGTATGGCCATGTACACACTGCTATATTTAAAATAGATAACCAACACGGTCCTATTTATAGCACAGGGCACTCTGCTCAATGTTATGTGGCAGCTTGGATGGGAGGAGAGTTTGGGGTGGATGGATACATGTAAATGTATGAGTGAGTCCCTTTGCTGTCCACCTGAAACTATCACAACGTTAATTGGCTATAGTACAGTATAAAATAAAAAGTCAAAAAATAAATCACAGACAGAACAGTGAGTTGTTATATAACACCAGCATATACATAGAAGGTACTTTGAAAGTACAGAAACAGTGATGACTAATTATGAACAGAAACATACACAAACTATTATGCAAAGTCTTACATGTTTTAATATCATGAGTAGAGTGCTATATACTAGCACAATTACAGGAGAATTAATTCTTCCCTGTGGCTTTAAGGAAAGGGATATTTGAGAGATCTTTAAGAGTGAGGTTTTCTCCAGGCAGAGAATGAAATTAGATATCAAGAACAAGGAGGATTCTGTAGCCTTGCTCTTTCACAGAAAAGATTCTAGGGATAAAACTATAATCTATTCAATCAACCAAGAAGAGGCACTCAAACTGTAGACTCAACTACATTCTTCTCTTTCAATTATCACTAAGATGACCCAGTGTAAGCAGGTGCCCAGTTCCTGTGACTGTTAAGCTTATAATGACGAATTTCTTTATTGTGGAAGTGTGTTTTGTTGTGGGTGTCTGTGTTTACAGGTAAAGCATAGAGGAATACTATTGGAGTTCTAACCTCTGCAGTGGTTGTTGGAAAGAATTGTGTGTGTCTCTTGCTGCTGAGAGGGTCAAACATGGTGTGCGTGTGTGTGAATGTATATCTGTCTAAGGGGAGTGGCGTGTATAGGGGGCAGAGTCATGGCAACACCGGGATAATGGGGAGAGGCTGTGAATCCTCCTAGCTGCCTTTGGGACCTGTAGGATGACTCTGCTCTCCTGGTATTTGGCTGCTGGCCTTTGCAGAGATCTGGCCTGTCAGGTTCGCATCTTGTCAATTATAGACCATGTTTTGTATGTGATGATATCCTGGCTTTCATAGAAGGGTCAAAAGAGATGGTATTTTCTTTCAGAGGTGGTTTAAGCCTTCAGATTATTTCCCCAGCCTAGGACCCCATGGACTGTAGCCCACCAGGCTCCTCTATCCGTGGAATTCTCCAGGCAAGAATACTGGAGTGGGTAGCCATTCCCTTCTCCATGGGATCTTCCTAACCCAGGGATCGAACCTGGGGCTCCTGCATTGCAGGCAGATTCTTTATCATCTGAGCCTCCAGAGAAGCCATAACTTTCACAGGATGTTGTGCAGAACACCTTTAGGTGGTTTGCCATCGCTTCTCAACAGCTGCCCTATGGTGGGAAAAGTCAGGCACAGTATGTACCCGAAACTGGTAGAAATGTCAGCATGTGCTCCGCTGATATATTAATTCCAATAGTGGTGATTCAGAAACACATATTGCATATACGCCATATGGGCCTTAAATATTTATGAAACCTAAAAGTCAGAAAAACAATTATTTGAATGTAAAAGTTAAAAATCTATTCCTATATTTTTTCATGAACTAAGTTTGAAGCATTTAATTTTTAAATGCACATATGATTACTGAAAGGACACATAATTGAAAACAAAATGAGTTCTTATTGATTACCTACTTTGCCAAAGACACTATATTAGGCATTATGGAGAAATAAAAAGGATGCCCAGAATTTGTCAGATTCTTATCTTGTTCTTCTGACTTTCTATTTTTACCACCCATTGAGTGGTACTTTCTCATTGTAGGATGAGAACTGCAAAGGAGAGTATGGAAATCTCAAATCAGTTTGCTCTTTGTCTTTCCCAAGTACATAGCATCTAGGGAAAAGCATACGTAGGAGGGGGCTATAAAGCAGTGATTGTAGAGAAGTTGTCTTAGAATTATGAAAACAATATTTTTTAACATGTCTTCCAAATGTGGTGTGGTACTAGAGTGATTTGGCATAAAACTCTGTGCTGCTGATGCTGCTAAGTTGCTTCAGTCATGTCTGACTCTGTGTGACCCCACAGACGGCAGCCCACCAGGCTCCCCTGTCCCTGGGATTCTCCAGGCAAGAACATTGAAGTGGGTTGCCATTTCCTTCTCCAATGCATGAAAGTGAAAAGTGAAAGTGAAGTCGCTCAGTCGTGTCTGACTCTTCACCACCCCATGGACTGCAGCCTACCAGGCTCTTTCGTCCATGGGATTTTCCAGGCAAGAGTACTAGAACCCTGGCTTCTAGCTGTGTCTCTGACACTAGCTAGTTGTATCTTTCAGTTCAGTTCAGTCATTCAGTCATGTCTGACTCTTTGCGACCCCATGAATAGCAGCACACCAGGCCTCCCTGTCCATCACCAACTCCTGAGGTTCACTCAAATTCATGTCCATCCTTACTCCTTGGAAGGAAAGTTATAACCAACCTAGATAGCATATTAAAAAGCAGAGACATTACTTTGCTAACAAAGGTCAGTCTAGTCAAGGCTATGGTTTTTCCAGTGGTCATGTATGGATGTGAGAGTTGGACTGTGAAGAAAGCCGAGTGCCGAAGAATTGATGCTTTTGAACTGTGGTGTTGGAGAAGACTCTTGAGAGTCCCTTGGACTGCAAGGAGATCCAACTAGTCCATTCTAAAGGAGATCAGTCCTGGGTGTTCCTTGGAAGGACTGATGCTAAAGCTGAAACTCCAATACTTTGGCCACCTCAAATGAAGAGTTGACTCATTGGAAAAGACCCTGATGCTGGGAGGGATTGGGGGCAGAAGGGGACAACAGAGGATGATGTATCTTTACTAATTTATAAATGAGAGACTGATTAGTTTATTCTTAGATTTGATGTTATGAAGATTATCTATCTAGCCTTTTACATGTTTGCAATGAACACTTTAGGCTGCTGAGAACTGGAATCCTATCTGTTTTGATCATTATTTCATACCATGTTCCTAGTACAGTTCTTGGCATATGTCTTCAAAGAATGTTTAGAATGAAGGAAGGAATATATGATTAAAATCTAATATTAATAAAAAATTTCATCATCATGTCCCCCTTTTAGGAAATGTGCCTTCTGTATTTATTGCATTTGAAAGAGAAGTTGCATTGACACTTGCATTGTCACTTACTTTTATTGTTTTGTTTGTTTTAAAATTTTATTTTAAATTAGAGGATAATTACAATACTGTGTTGGTTTCTGCCATACATCAACATAAATCAGCCATGGGTATAAATATGTCCCTTTCCTCTTGAACCTGCTTCCCACCTCCCACCATATCCCACTTCTCTAAGGTGTACCAGAGTTGAGTTTCCTGAGTCATACAGCAAATTCCCACTAGGTGTCTATTTTACTTATGGTAATGTTTATGTTTTGGGCTTCCTTGGTGGCTCAAACAGTAAAGAATCTGCTTGCAAGGTGGGAGACCCAGGTTCGATCCCTGGGTTAGGAAGATCCCCTGTAGAAGCCACTCCAGTATTCTTGCCTGTAGAATTCTATGGGCAGAGGAGCCTGGTGGGCTACAGTCCATGAGGTCACAAAGAGTCAGACACAACTGAGAGACTAACACTTTTACTTTTTCTCAATGTATGTTTCAATACTATTTCATATGTTTACCATAAATAACCTTTTATTATATTTCAAACACCCTTTATCCATTTTACACACTTCTATCTTCATTGTAATCCATCAACTGATTTCTATCTCTCTCATCCATCTTGATAATTTCAGCTTATAGTTTGCTTTTATATTTTTAGCTCCTGTGAACATCCTTAAATTTTTTTTTTTACTGAATTACTAGATACTTGGTTTTTTTAACTTCTTCATCTTCACCTTCACTTTATCAGTGTGATTATTCCCATGGGATCTCATCCCTACCTTGAATGGTTTATCTCTAATATAAGATCAGTTATAATAATAATAATATCACTGTATTATTTTCAGTGTTTCCTTTCATCATCAATCTTTATAAGTTGCCCCTTGCACATTTTAAAGTTGTCCCTTGCACGGTGTTTTTAAACCTCCTTTTTCCTGGTTCTATTGATTTACTCGAGGTCCTATGACCACTGATGAAACCTTGATATCTTGAGTGCAATAATCTTACATGTTCTCTGTCTTGCAGTGAATCTCGGTTGGCAATTCTGGGGTCTAACACAGCCTGACTGCTCTTGTCCTGCCAGTTGGAAAATAGGTCACAAAAGCATGCTCATTGGATCCTACGGAAATGGATGCAGTCTGTCCTCAGCCAGATCTTCCTTGTTCTTTGTGATGTTACATCTCACTGGGTTGCAACAGTTTCAATCCTTTTCTCTACTCTTTATGTCCTCAGTCTTATTCTTACTCTTTTACACTTAAAAGATAAGCCTTCCTTATTTACTGAAAACATTGAGGGCATCTGTGCCAATAATACTGTCAACTTCTTTCTCTTCCATTCAGATAATCTCTTGTACCTCCACTCATTGTTCCTATGACTGCTGTTCATTTTTTTTCATGGTTAATTCCAGCAATTTGTGTTTGATCCTATTACTACCTGATTCCTCAAGGAATTCACTCATTTCTTGCAAGTTTAAGTTTTCAGATGTCCCACTTACTTGTATGTTTTTTTGAGTAGGTCATTGACATTGAGACTCAGTTTTCTCATTTGTAGGAAAAAAAAATTTATACTCATCTCATTGGATTGCAGAAGGATTAAATGAAATAATGGATTCTTATGTGTCTTTCCAGTCATGGATTCTTATGTGTCTATGCTTCTTTGTGGTGATAGTCTTAGCTTTAGAGAGAGTTATAATATTTTTCTTCCAAAGTCGTTAAGCTTTGCTCTGAGTAGGACCAGAATCACAGTAAGCAGCATATTCTAAGTGCAGTAAATGTCAACATACTTGTGATTACAAAATCAGGCTCTACTGCTACCCCAAGGGAATTTTTTTTTTTTCCTAGAAATGTGGAGCCTTGCTTGTTAAGAAAAATGAGAACAGTCAAATTTGATAATAAAAGTAACAGGCAACTTGGGTATTAATGTGGCTCTTGAGAGCTCCCTGTTTTACCTATGAGATGATGGGGTTTGACTGGATGATTTCAGAGGTTCCTGACAGCTTCAGTCTGTGATATTAGGGCCTGAGTCTGAGCTCCTCTTCTGGGTATGAAATTCACAGACTGAACTCCTGTGTCTGCTGAAATAGAAGGCAGCAGCTCAGGGATGGTACAATTTCATCAGACAAAGAAGAATTTCTTGTTGCAAATGATTGTACTATTAGTTTTTGAGAGAAAACTCAATGATCTGCTCAGTGTACAAGAAGCAGTATTGAGTGTTTCCTAGCAGATAGATAGCTGGCAGGCTTAAAATGAGTATTGATGTGTTTATGTGGAGATAAGGATACACGTTAGCTTTTCTCAGAATTCCATTTTCAATTACTCTTGAACTAGTTTGAAAATTCATCGTCTTCACGCCAAATATCTTGCAGTGTGCCACGTACGCTGCGTAGCAGACCCTGACATCTCAACAGGGCTCACCTAAGAATACTCAGGCAAAAATTAAATGGAATCGAGGAATGCAGCTTTCTCGTGCTGCTCTGCCAGTCAGGAACCGAGAGTTTTTGTCCATTAGATGATATACTTGTGTCTCTGATCATTTCATTCCTGCTCTGTTTCTCACTTCTCTCCCTCTCTTCCTTTCTCTTTTTTCTTTTCTTCTGTCCTTCCTTTCACATAAAATCCATTGCTTTTTAAAAAGGAATGAGCAAACGCACAAATATAGGTCTCTTTCCGGAAGCTGCTCTTGCTAGTTAAAAGCAGAGAATATCACAAAGGACTCGCGGTGGTCTTGGGAAGTCCTTCAGGCCGCCTCTCTCACCTTACGCCACCCCACACTTTATAGAGAAGATATAGATGAGGAAATTCCATCACCTTTTCTGATCTCTTTTCTCTCTCTGGACTGACTTTCAGAAATGCTGCAGCGTTAAACTTGCCACTAAATTGTCTTTAATACTTGCAACAGTGAATGTGTTGATAAATTAGAAAAAAAAAGGTGAGGGGGGGGTTGTCGAAGCATGGTCTCAGAAAAGTTCAATGTTTCTAAGCATGATGTTTTATCTAGGTGTCCCCAATCTCCAAACTGCAGACTGGCACCTCCTGTTAGATCAGCTGTGGCATTAGGTCAGGAATAAAGTGCACGATAAATGTAATGCACTTGAATCATCTAGACACCATCACCTCTCTCCCTCAGTCCATGGAAAAATCATCTTCCACGAAATTGGTCCTTGCTACCAAGAAAGTTGGGGACCCCTGCTTTATAGGATGACTGTAAGTATATGCAGCCTAGGATCAAATGGAATCTCTTGAAACATAATAAGACCATAAAACTCAGCTACTTGAAATCCTGTCTTGGTTGCATATGTGGCCACAGCTGTGAGGTCCTCGGTCCGGTTATTTTAAATCAAGCAAACTGTTTTTCTAAAAATAGACAATTAATGATGTTAGTAAAATTGTGGGATGCATATTTTTACAACTTGAAATTTTACTTATTTCACAGAATTTCATGGATGGTTAGCTTGGAAAAGGACCTTCATTCTCTATCAGATGCTCAAATTCCCTTTAGAATACCCCAGTGATCCTATACCTGAATTTCATGGTGATTGAGTATACTGACAAGGCTCTTCCATGTTTGAAGCACTTAAATCATTAAAAAATTCTGCCTCATATAAGGAGATATAGACATAGTCTAAGTATTAATCTAACCAATCCTTTTTCATTCAGGATTTGTAGCTTGCTTGCAAAAAACTACTTTACCTTATCCCAATAAATGAAGCAAAACAAAATCAACCTGAATGTAATTTATAAAGCTAAATAGATGAGTGAGAAATGATTAAATTTATTGAAAATTTAGGTTTTTGGTAGTAATGCAAAGAGGTGATTTGTTAAAGCAGGCATACATGAAAGATTTTTTAAAATAACTCATTACATATATTTTTCCTCTTGGGAATCCAATCTTTTATTTGCTGAACTGTAGATGACTTCAGCAGTAACATTTTTCTTCTAAGACTTCGGATCTGCCCTTTGTTTTGTGTTTGTGGAAAACATGATCCTAAATACATTTTAACTTATTTTCAATTTATGCCAGCAAAATCTTTGCTATAAAATTGCCTCAAAGCACAGTGCAAAAGTAAAACATTCTATTAGCTAAAACAAGAGAGTCAGCTGAACGAAAAATGGAACCTATTAATAAAAGTATATTTTAACACTGCAAAATTATTCCTTTTAGCTTGCCATTGACATGAAAAACAGGCACGTACAGGGAAAGAAACAGCCGTTGAAGTAGACTGTGGGAATTGTAGATGTGTGGCACTCTGAGGTGTGTATGTGAAACACACCCCATTTTGCCTCTAATGGTTGGTTTCTTTACACAAAAAGTGGGTCGCTTATAATACTCGACATAGAGGGTTGTTGAAGAGATTAAAAGTAAAATACACAAAGTGTCTGATAATCAGTAAAGAATAGCTANCTGATTCAGATCTCACCAGTTTTATTTGTACTCATTTGTGCCATTTTTTTTTTTAACAGAGAACTACAGGAAAATGAAATTTTTGAGCCTCAATCTTCTCATCTATAGAGCAGGGAATAATAATGCAAACTTTGCTAGGCTCTTGTAGGGATAAAATGAGCTAATCACATAGCATGTTTCCTGCAGTCTTGGTACACAATGACCATTCAACTATCCCCTCTAACATCCATCTTCATCATGACCCGACCCTCTGTTTTTATTGCCCTCTTAGCCCTGTGCTTAATTCCCTCCTATTTCTCATTTCACCAAACTCTGTCCTGTCCCTCACCTCCTTGCATAAGCCTAAATCTCTAGTCTTTACTCTTTATTTTTGTAGTACCCAATATGTTTCAATGATCCCTTCCTGTCTGGAACCCCTAGAGCCAAACTAGAAGCCTGTTCACACTCAAAAAGCAAAGAGAGGGCTGGAGAAGGTGGCCCCTCATCGTGTTAAAGACATAGCAGAGGAACATGTATATCTTTCTTCTCTGTTTTCAAGTTCTATAGAGAAATACATTGATAAATGTAGGTTAGAGCAATGATACCATACTATTATAATGATAATGTATGTGGGATAAGTAGTACAATTTTTAAAGTGTTGCCTGAGAGCCATTTATTATATTCATTCTAACAATAATACTAATTTAATACTTCCTGTGTGTTCATTGTATGTGGACTTTATAGACACTGTTATGTAGATACTGCTCATAGTTATATAGGCATTATCTAGTGCCGTCTAGTCAAGGCTATGGTTTTTCCTGTGGTCATGTATGGGTGTGAGAGTTGGACTGTGAAGAAGGTTGAGTGCCGAAGAATTGATGGTTTTGAACTGTGGTGTTGGAGAAGACTCTTGAGAGTCCCTTGGACTGCAAGGAGATCCACCCAGTCCATTCTGAAGGAGATCAGCCCTGGGATTTCTTTGGAAGGAATGATGCTGAAGCTGAAACTCCAGTACTTTGGCCACCTCATGCAAAGAGTTGACTCATTGGAAAAGACTCTGATGCTGGGAGGGATTGGGGGCAGGAGGAGAAGGGGACGACAGAGGATGAGATGGCTGGATGGCATCATGGACTCGATGAACGTGAGTCTGAGTGAACTCCAGGAGATGGTGATGGACAGGGAGGCCTGGCATGCTGCAATCCGTGGGGTCACAAAGAGTCGGACACGACTGAGCGACTGAACTGAACTGAAATGCCGTGTTATATTGTTATACAGACACAGAGTAAGCAGTGATTCAAGATAGTTTCTTAGAAGAAATGCAGACAGATGATTAGCAACAGCTGGAATAAAGTGGTAAAAAGAAGTTCCTACTCTCATGAAGCTTCTTAGTTTTTACTTGACAAAGTGTTCTAGGCTGTAAACAACTGCTTAAGCTTTCAAAATATAGACCCCTTATACCCTTTGGAATACTCCTGCTTTAAAGGAACTGTCATAGCCAGGTTTGGATAAAAAAGGAAAATCAACTTGGCATATGATACCCAGGGAGATATAGGAAAACCAAGAAGTCCTTTCTTTAAAAGGAAATGGCAACCCACTCCAGTGTTCTTGCCTGGAGAATCCCAGGGATGGGGGAGCCTGGTGGGGTGCTGTCTATGGGGTCGCACAGAGTCGGACACGACTGAAGCGACTTAGCAGCAGCAGCAGCAGCAGCAGCAGACTAGAACAGGGAACAGAAATATTCTAGGGTGGTGAAGCCTAAGTAAGGGAAAGCCCTCAAAACTTAACATCAGAAGCTCAAGTCAGTTTGCCAGTATCTGAATTGTGACCAAGAGTCAGTATTTGTGGTAGTTGTGATGGGAGGGCACTCTGGGTAATTCAAAGTGAATTACATAAGGACTGAACATAATGACTCATTCAGAAAAATGCATGTACCAGTAAGGGGGTCTAAGTCAAACACTGTAGAGAGAAGAAAGAGAGAAGACTTCAGGCAAATGGTGGTGGAGTTTGTCAGTTGCACCAAAAATCATTCCAGTTTTATAAGAGATCTTCAACCCTAGAAGAGCATAGTTGTGAAAAAGGAGTAACTCAGCTTGGAACAGGAGGAATTTAGGGAAGATTATCCAGAAGAACAAGAAAGCTAAGCTAAAGCCAGAGTCTGTGGAAGGATTTATGGACCCAAGGGGACTATTTAAACCTAGAAGAAACTAACCCAGCAAACTCAGCTTAATTAATTCATGCATTTAGAGTTTGATTCTTTATTACATGCAACAAACTGTGTTAAACACCGAGAGATATGCTTATAAATAAAACATAATCCCTTTGCTTATTATATTATTAATGAACTATACCCTATCTCTGTAACAATGTTGCAATTATTATCTAAATAAAATTGAAATAAAATGAGCAAAGGGAAGAAGCATTGAAGAAAGGCAGGGACGCCCAGTAAAAGGAGAAATAACTTGAATTTTACCTTTTTGTGAAGGCACTGAATAGAGAATATGAACTATATTCTAATAAAGATATAATCACTTCTAATATCTGTTCTTTGACTATCTCTGAGAGCAAAGTTTTCCACACCCAATTGACAGTTGCAGTTGTTAAACCATGATGGACAAGTTGTGGTGCCTTCTCGGGTTGTGCTCTGATTTATTTCAGTGGTTACTCCGATCAGAAAATTCTTCATCAATTTCTAAAAGCCACCTAGGGGCTTAGCATTGAAAACCCTAGAACAGCAGACTGTTTAGCTGGAAACGATATAAACGGGAACAAAAGGCAGCCAGTCTTTCTGGCTGCCTTGGTGTTGGCTCATTGGATTCCATGGTTCAGCGACTCATATCCGAACAGTATGAAACTTTATCACAAAGAGTTTTATTCTGCGTTAAGCCTGCAGATGAAAAGTAATTTAGTTCATATGCTGCAGTGATGCAAATCAAAACCCATAACATTTTTATTAATTGCTGAAAGCAGACAGGGTTTCAGAAGCACAAAAGTACCAGCACAGAACTATAGAAACACAATAAATCTGAAGACTAGGTTTGGAAAGATGCCCAGTGTTTTGGAAGTGAAGGGTCTGCTTATACATGATTTCATAAATGTAATTTTGCTGATGCAAAATCAGTACAAGTAGTTTAATTTTAAGAAATTCCTCGGTGTAAACTAAAGCTTCTTAATTCAAATCTGGACATTAAGCAGCTTTTAACTTATTTTTCCCTTACAGTGAAAACTGACTTTATTCCTGTTCAGCCCATGTTCCTACCTGCTGTCATTTTGGACACGATTTCATTTTAGTCCGTAAGGTCTCTCATAATAAACAAGTACCTTCCCAAACCACTAAGGTCTAAGGCATTATCTACTCTGCTTGTAGAAAATAAACAGTGCCTAGCACAGTCGTCAGTGTGAAGGACTCAAATAATCATAAAAGAACTGAAATTTCAACCCTGACTTTTGCTGCTCGAAAGAAAGGAAATGGGTAAAAATAAAAATCTTTGCAAGTGCAACAATAAGTCAGAGATCTTTATATATGTCACACACACACACACACACACACACACACACACCAGATGACCATAATGAAGGTGCTTATAGTTCTCTGTCAATCCAGTGATGATACAGTAACATTCAGCAGCACACTGTAAAGCATCGCCCTGTGGCTCAGGGGCTTCACTGTGTTTGCAGAGTTATTAGTTGTTTCTGTATCAACTTACCTTATTCAGACTGCAGGTGAATAGCAAGTATTCTACACTACACAATATCTGTAGGATGGGCTAGGTGTTTTCTTCCTACACTGAGGTCCTTTTACCCCACATCCATCCAAAGTGGTGAGCGGTCTGCCAAAAGTCCTCAAGAAAATCAGCTGAGGAACTTGTTAATGTTGCTCAGGCCCAGTTTGAGTTCATATTTGATTCAGTAATCTGAATGTTTCTACTAATAATATGTGGATGAGATGATTCTAATGTATGTCATTTTCAAACCACACTTTGAAAGAGTGTCTAAAATTTCAAGTATAAAAATGCTGTTTCACACCTATTAGGATGACTACTGTAAAACATGGAAGAAAGAAAAGTACAAGTATTGATGAGGATGTTGAGGTTGGAGAAATTGGAATCCTGGTACATTCTTGATGGGAATGTAAAATGGTTTGGAAACTGGCGATTACTTAAAAAAATTAACAATAGAATTCAGAATATGATCTAGTAATTCCACTTGGGGGTATATATTCACAAGAAATGAAGACAGAATCTTAAAGAGATATCTATATACCTGTGTCCATAGTAGAATTATTCACAGTAACCAAAAGGTGGAAGCAACTCCAGTGGCTATGGACCATGAAATGGATAAATGGATAAACAAACTGTGGTATATACATACAATGAGTATTCAGTCTTAAAAAGAGAGGAAATTCTGACATATACTACAACTTAGATGAGCCTTGAGGATATTATGCCAAGTAAAACAAGCCAAACAAATGGACAAATACTATATGATCCCACTTATATGAGGGACCTAAAGTAATCAAATTCATAGAGACAGGAAGTAGAATGGTGGTTGCCAGGAGCTGGTTGAGAGAGGAATAATGAGTTATTTTGGGGGTACAGAGTTTTAATTTTACAGATGAAGAGTCCTGGAGATTGGTTATACAATGCCGTGAATGTAGTTAGCACTACTGAACTATATACTTAAAGCAGTTAAGATGGTACATATTCTCTTGTATTGGCTATGAAAGAAAAGTGAAAATGGATAGCAGTTGGAAGGTGAACAAAGATAAAAGATGCCTTGAGTGCAAGTGTCTTGAAAAAGAAAAAACTGAAAGAAAGGACTCAGTGGAGGGAGAAATGTTGATAATGCAAGGACATTAAATACAATTTAACATATGTAAAATATATTTGTAATTCACAAGTAAAATTTGGCACCTAGAAGGTTTGCAATATCCTTAATTTTTCCATGTATACCTTGCATCAGAGAGTGAATTAGGTAAAATGTTGAGGGACTCTAACTTTCTATAATTCCAAGACACAAGAGAAAGTGGGTAAGAATCATAGTAAAAATTCTCCTACTTAACCGACTGGAACTGTGCTAACATTGAAATCCTAAATAGTTTATTATCAATTTCAGGTATGCCAAATGTAGAAGGAAGTTCAGTTCACTGTGCTTTCCATGCTTGAAAGTGAAATCGCTCAGTTGTATCCGACTTTTTGGGACCTCAGGCTCCTCCGTCCATGGGATTTTCCAGGCAAGAATACTGGAGTGGGTTGCCATTTCCTTCTCCAGGGGATCTTCCTGACCCAGGGATCAAACCCGGGTCTCCCACCTTGCAGCCAGATGCTTTACCCTTTGAGCCACCAGGAAAGCCCCATGATTACTCCTTTTCATAAAAATGCTTTGATGATATTGATTCTTTGAACAAAATGGCGAATAATATTCCTTGACATAATAATCGGCAATTCTACTATATGCGAAGGAGAACAAAGAATAGAAACTTCAATATTGGGACCTGGACTTAATCTTGTCTCCTCCAGAGTCTAGGAATATTCTCATCCTGAAGCTTGTAGATCCTGCCTTTCTTTTCTCCAAGTGGAGCAACCTAGCTCTGGGCTGCTCTGGGCTCCAAGGACATGAGGTCACCTCGTGCTGTGGTGCTTCTCTGCCAAAACAAAGCAGGACCAAACATCCATTTTTCACTCTGAATGGCCAGCCTCTCAGGTCTTTACTAATGGTGCCTAGAGCACCGTTGGAACACTGGGAAATACATGCTATTTCCACTAAAAATTTCAAAATATGCTTGACACAGAGCTGAGGAGTGTTTGAAAGGTAGCAATTTAGATATTTTAAGATTCCCAATAAGCTTGTTTTGGCACACGTTTAAATTATTTAAATCATGCATGTATCTTTTTCTCATTATAATTTGTTCCACTTAATTTGCCATAGCTTACAATGAATTGATCTACCTTCCTGTATTTAATGGGAAGCAACAACAATGAACTTGTCAGTTGTTGGTCGAGGTGAGAGAGCCCCAAGTGAGTCCTGTGAATCATCAAGAGGACTAAAATTTCCTGACAGCTGTGTTGGTCTTTGCAAAAAGTTGAAACGCCCCACCCATCTATTCCTATAGAAGACTCTGACACATGGTCCTTGTGCTGCGTAATTACACATTTCTTTTCCACTCCAGTTAACATATTTCACTTATTTGTCACTTCTAATATTTTAGCTAAAATTATGCCACTTTCTTCCTTTCAGTTTGACTGATAGCAGGAATTTTGATTGCCAGGAAAAAAATAATTCAGCCCTCTAAAGTGAAAATGAGGATCTAATCAGCAAAAAAAGTCCTGAAAGAATCTGACATTCTCTTTAGGAGATGATTGGCTGCCCATAGACCAGAGTGTGTGTGGGAAACTTGCTTAAGTCTCTGTTATTTGATTAACTTGTAAAGGCTAAGATCAACTGACAAATTCAATTATACATTCAAATTATATTTCTAAATTGGCTTAATTTTTTAAAGTGATGAATGAACCATAGGGGAAAAATTCCATTACATTGTGAATGAGAAGGAATAAGTCCCAACATTAATAGTATGCCAGTGCACAAGACTTCTCTATTTCTCTTGATTAGCTGGATGGGTTTAATAAACAGGTTTATACGTTTATTGGTCAACTGTGGTGTTTACTTTCTAGGAAGAGAAAGATCTTTAGGGTACGAAAGAGAGAAAAAAGTGATGGTGTCCTTGGAAAAGTAATAAAAGTCCTCGAGCTAATTTTATCTTAGTAAAGCCCATCATAAATAGAGAAAACTTTGTCTACAGATTGTCTTGAAAGGTACAGAATTTGCTAATGATTGCCTAGTAGGAGCAGTTCAGGAAGAAGTCATTGCTGATTGCAAGAGACATTTCTGAGTTAAAGATTCTAATACAGTCACATGGGGATAAGTAATGTGTTGCTAAACATTTGCCCCCTCTGGAGACTTAATGTACCATAGTCAGGAAAAAAGAGAGAAATACTCTTCATATACTCTCCTGTTAAAGTTTGAATGATTGTCAGCACTTGAATATAGTAAATTCCAGTTTTATGGAATAGGTTGTGACCAAGACTGTTACATAAAAATTGATTTTTACACAAAATGGAAATTAGTAATTTATCCCAAGAATGTTATTGAAAAAAAAAGTCTATCTGGTTAATGACAGATGATAAAGCATACTACTATTTCTTTTTCCTTCTATGCTGATAAATTAGCACACACACACAAAATCAATAAAATTATATTTAAACTCCTAAGTATTATTTAAATCTTCTTTACTAGGCAGTCATTTTTGCCCATCAAAAAGGGCACATTCAATTGAATTTTTACTCCATTAACAAATATTATGGATTGAGGCTTATTATTTTTTATTCTTTTTTACCTGCAAAAATTGGATGATTTAAATTGACTTCAAAAGAGAGCACTTCCCAACCAGCCACCTGTGAAGGTAGTTGTGAAGACAGGCAGGATACAATTTTTGGAACATTTTTGTTTCTTGCATACATATCACTTTTGAGCACTTATTTTCTGCTAAGACATGTTACAGATGAGGAAGCAGGGGCTAGAGAAGTTAAACATGTGCTAAACCATGGACACGTGGCACATTGGAGTCTGAATGCAAGATGGTATAGTTGCCAAGTTTATGAATTTTCTCCATATATTAAAAAGACAATGAGCAAAAAGTATACATAACAGTTCATAGCTGCATTATTCATAGTAGCCAAAAAGCAGGACCACCCAAATGTCCATCAACTGAGGGATGGAAAACAAAATGTGGCACATTCCACCGTGGAACATGTTTGACCATACAAGTGAGGTAACGATGCATGCTACAACATGGATGAACCCTTAAAAACTTTATGCTAAGAAAAATAAGTCCGTCACAAAAGACCACATATTCTATGACTGCTGCTAAGACGCTTCAGTCGTGTCTGACTCTGTGCGACCCAATAGATGGCAGCCCACCAGGCTACTCCGTCCATGGGATTTTCTAGGCAAGAGTACTGGAGTGGGGTGCCATTGCCTTCTCCATTCTCTGACTACCCTTATGTAAAATATCCAGAATAGGCAAACCTGTAGAGATAGAATGTAGACTTCCAGTTTGCAGGGGCTGGAGGAGGCTGGGTTGGGGAGTGGCTGCTAATGGATTCCAGATCTCTATTTAGAGTGGTAATGGTGTTCTAAGCTTAAATTGTTCTAGGGTTGTACAACTGTGATTAGACTAAAAGTCATTGAATTGTATCCTTGAAATGGATTAATTTCCTGGTATATGAATTATGTCTCAATTTGTTGTTAAAGTTCATTTGTTTATTCAATGTCACAGTGATCCCATGCTTTTTCTTCATTTTACAATACTCAATGGATGTGCCCTCAGAGATAAAATCATGTAACTCAGAGATCATTTTGAATATGCCTGGAAATCACACACCTCTCCTAGAATTCTGAACCTTCAGGATATCTCCTCACTCCCCTTTCCTCTTTCATTTTACAGAAAAAAATCCCAGCTTAACCCTCTGTCAGTAGAACAGGCACATTGCTTCATCAATGGGCAGAATAGGAGCATGTTAATGATACATACAAATCCAGAACACACAATTAATTCATAAATATAGGCTTTTAATGGTAGAATTCCAGTTATCTTGGTGAGAGAGATATACTTTTTAATATTAATATAATGTGGCTGAATTAGCGCTCTCTCAAAGCAGTTACCAAGAGTGGATCACTGCATGCTCTGAATGTTTATTGACTTAAATACTTATTTTTATTACAGCGCTTGTTATTGTCACCCTGGAATTATTTTAGGAAATTTTGACACCTTCTCCTGAACAGTGGAAATTAATTCTTTGGGGCTGAATTTTATTTCTGAGATACGACAAGCCAATTTAATATGACCAGCAGTCACATTGAGTAATGCCATGGGGGGCTTCAAAAATCAATATCCATCTTGCTTCTCCAAAAGATGAATTTCAAATTATTTTGAGTAATTGCTGTGCAATTCATTTGATACATTACATGTATTTATTGAATCTCAACAGTTTCCTTAAACCCTGGGAAAATGTCCTGTTATATAAGGTGGCATCAATGAAGAGACGAGTAATGGACATTTACTATTTCTGCAATTTATGAAATGATTTTTACAATTTAGCTCAAAAATTTGAAGACCAGCTGCAAGTTTTCTGTCCTGTTCTAATTGAATGCGAGGAAATTGAATAATAATGAGAAAGTGATAGAGCAGGAATCAAAACTAGACGTGTGGACAATAGTTCTGGACCTTCCTTTTTAAGTAGGATGTTGCATTATAGTTTTAAAACACTTATTTAGCTAACACACACACACACACATAATGGTATTCACCCATTCATTCATTCACTTGCACAGAAAACATTTATTGAAGGTCTGCTATGAGGCAGGCACTCTTCCAAGCCAAGCATAAAGACAACCCAGACTCCCTGCTTTCATGGAGGTTTATCACCAAACAGAGAAGATGACCGTACACAAGATAAATTAGCAAAACATGTAGTATGTTAGATAGCACAGGTGCTGTGGAGGAAAATAAAGCAAGATGCGAGGGAGAAAGCCCTGGGGGCTTCCGGAAGAGTTCTAGGCAGAAGTCTCGGAAGTTCTAGGAAGAGACTGCAGTTTTCTCCCTGTGATCGTGGAGAAGTGGTCAAGGAGACAAGCCCAGATGATGATGGCGGTGCAGATCCTCTGCTGAATTTGGCTTTGGTTGTAACTAAATGACAAGGGAGAGCCACTGCAAGCTTCTGAGGAGAGGAGTGATATAATAAAACTCTTGTTTTAAAAGGATGCCCATGCTGTTGTGTTTAGACTGAACTGGGGCAAAGGCGTGTTTCTTAAGGACCCGTCTCATTACTCTAGATTCACAACAGATATTCTCAGACTTGGCATCATAAGTGTTCTTCACACCGCAGCTTGGAAACATGTGTCCTTTGCTTTGCCCATTCAGAAAGCTCCTCTCCAGCTTCCTTACTGTAGGGAATAGTATAAAAAAGATTGCATAGGAAACCCAAGATGGAAGCTACCCTGTAATTCCTATACCTTGTGGCTACAGTAGATATGAACAGAAGTAAAAATAATGTCTATTACCTAAATATTAGTCCTGAACCTTGAACTCTGGTCACAAAGCAAGATGAAATGTTAATTATACAGGTTTCTAGACTCTTTTATTATCTCTGTTCGTGGTTTAGAAAATAACCTTTGTTTACCAATAGACCCCAGATCCCTGGTGTCAGAGCCCATTGCCATGAAAAGAGCGAACAAAAAGAGACTTCATCAGGGTGATTAAAAGAAACAAACCAAAGAATAGCTCAAACAAGCAACCTGCTTGTAGACATTGCTCGTTTTCTAAGGAAACAAATCTGTAGTGGATTTATTTTAGGGCACATATGCTTTAAAAACTGCAATCCCTTAACCTAGCCAGATGTTTAGCATGGGGACAACAGATTTAGCCAGAACCTAGATTTAGCCAAAATCAATTATATTTTGCCTCTGGTTCATGTATGTTTGTGGGGGAGGGTGGAGGGGTGCAGAAGAGAGAGAGGGAGGGAAACCAGGTGGCAGCTTTGTGGAGCTGGCTGGAAGCAGTGACGAGGGGCAGGGGTTGATGGCAGTGGGCTGTCGCCTGTATGGGTGACTAGGAATATGTGTTATGTCTTGATTCTTTGGACAGATCCTGCTCAGTGCCTCTTACGTGGTCATTCTGCTGGCTGCCTTGGGTGTGATCGTGGCCCAGTGGTGTCAAAACAGCCTGATTTAGGAAAGGGCACGTTTAAGGCCTCTTCTTGGGTTCTTCCTAGATTGGCCTACAGAGTAATGATGGTGGTGGTGGGGGGATGAGGGATTCATGGCAATAGAAGGTGATCATAGCTCATGATGGACCTTCTGGCTCTGACAGTACAGGGAAGGGAGAAGGGATGGAACATCAGAGCAAGAGTGGGCAAGGTGGTGGGGCAGCCCACTCTACTTTGACCTTTGACCCTTTGATCTTTCATCTCCCACCCCACCCCCTTACTCAAAGAGTGAGGCAGGCGTCTATGGGGTGGCGTCACATGGCGCACGCTCACCTCTTCACCCCAACCCAAACCTGTCACACCTTGTTCTGGAGTGTGGAGGGCTGGACTCTGATTCTCACTCTTCACGAGTACCAAATAGGGAGGGCAGCACGTGTGAGCCGGCTAAGAGAAAAGGGCATGGAAAATGCTCTGGAGGGCTCCACATGTGAAGAGCACAAGGCGGGCTGGACTGAAATCCACTCTTCCGCTCACTTTGTAGGAAGTGGATGGCCTTCACAGGGTTAAACTGCCTCGTGGATTATGTTGCCTGGGCGCTCAGCCCCCTGCACCATTCTGTTTTCTCAAGGTTCTTGGAATGGATGGCTGGCCGGCAGTGCTCCTCTGACATGAATAAATGCCGCCTGCCACAACTGGGGTCTGGCGCTCCCCGTTGAAATGAAGAGCCTCCCATTACTCAGTCAGCCATACCCACTTCCTGCTTCAGAGCCTCCGTTTCGTGGAAATAACCTGTCAGGTCCCATCTGCTTCATGAAGCTGCCAGTCCCCCGAGAGGAGGACCTCCACTGTGCTCTCCTGTCACAGGCTGGAAACCCAGAAGGGAATAATCCTTCCCGTCTGCCAGAAATTGCTTTTGTGATACCAAGGCCTGCCTCGGGGAAGCACAATATTCTATACTCAGATGAAAATTAGATTTGCAAGTACACCGCTTTCTTCCCTGGGTGGCTTGCAAAAGTTCTTCTCACCTTTGTTTGTAGGGAAGAACCGCAAGGGCTTTAAATTTATAGCCATTAATAAGCCGGAGTCTGACTAACGCAATTATTGTTTTCCTATATCAGGCAGGTGTGGAGAAAGCCACAGAATAGACAAAAGTCTTTTCATCGGTGAAAAATGAACGTTAAACTTGCACGTCAGCTCCAAGCAGGCAGTGGATTATAGCAGGTGCAATTAATTGCCACTACATTTATTGGAACCTTGAAAACAATTAGCAAGTGTCCTAGTTGATATGACAGACTCATTAATCATTTAATATATTCCTGCAAATTGATTTATCAATCAAATAGCTACCCCTGGTTGGATAACTCATGACTGTGGTTATGGCTCTATTCAAAATTCTGGTCTGTTTTTTAAAGGAAACCAAAAGGCTTTAGCTCAATTTAGATCCTTCAGTCTCAGTAGCTATATAGACTACACCTCAGTCTCTTGAAGGTAGAACCACTTCCGCAATAGGAGGGATTCAGAAAGCAGACATTTGAGAGGGTGTTAGGAGCAGCAGAGGGTGTTAGAAACAATGTGTTAGGAGCAGCAGCAGCAGCAGCAGCAGCATACATCCTTCAGGGGAAGAAGCGACATTGACAGAAAGGACTTATTTGGGGGGAATGTCTTGAGGACAATGCAGCTGGGCCCTAGGAACAACGAGACCTTGTCCAAGCCAATTCTGAAGCTGCTAAATGAGCAAAAAAGGATTCTTGGAGATATAAACTACTCTAGGTCACTTACCCTTCTTATCTCTGCTAACATTTCCTTGAATTTCTATATTGATGGCGTGTTCATTGGAACCTTGGAATAGTTTGGAATAGTTTTGATTATCAGAACTATTTTTTATTCAGAGTAAAATTTTACCTCCTACCTCTGGAACTACACGGAGTAAACTTTATACTTCTTTCAGGTGACAGCCACTCTAATATTTGAAAATAGCCATCCTGCCCTCTTGAGTTTATTTGGCTCAAGAATGTGATTTTCCATGTATGATGGCTCTAAAATATTATCCATGTCTACATTTTTTAGATGCATTTCCATTTTCTAAAGTTTCACCTGGCACATGATGTTCAGAAGTGACCACAGGACTCCAGTGTGGAGGTGTGAGTTCTAACCAGCCCCATTGTTTGAAATTCTGAAACCTTTTAATGCAACTTAAGCCTGTTTTGTCTTTATTTGAAACTTTCCTCACTTCACTGACTCCTGATGAGCTGATTGTCAATTAAAAAATTGTGAGACATTTTCCTGTGATCTCTGCTAAATTGTGTATATCCTATCCTGAACTCTATTTGAGGCTATCCTTCTGACTTTGTTAGGAGGGAATAAAGCTTAATGCCAGTTTATTATGGTGATTAAAGGAAAGAGGTTTCTGGATTAGAAAATTTGGTCCTCTACTTAATAGCCACGACCAGATACAAGGAATTAAATCTTTCTGAGCCTCAATTTCTAACATATAATAGGAATCACAATAACACCTATATCTAAAGATTGCTGTGAGATTAAATGAGCTTTATAAAGTGTTTCTTTGGAGTGCTTGATACACAGGAATCATGCCATAAAATGTGCACTATTGTTATTATTGTAAATATTCCCTCTGTTATGTATCATACTGGTTTTTTTCCTTCTATCATTACTATTTCTTTGTATAAAGCTGAGATGAGTATTTTTAAATATAACTGAGACAAAACACGATAACTTAAGATCTAAGCCTCTTTTTTACTGCTGCTGCTGCTGCTGCTAAGTCGTTTCAGTCGTGTCCGACCCTATGCAACCCCATAGATGGCAGCCCACTAGGCTCCTCCGTCCCTGGGATTCTCTTTTTTACTACCTACAATAAAACCTGATCTCTCCTCTTATACGGTTAGATATAATGCTATTCTGTTTAACAAGTAGAGCTACTTAAAACAAGGTATAAAAAACTTCCTTTAATAAGTTCAGTCATTTTATTAATTGAATTGAATTGAACTTTTCTTTCAGTTGGGAACTCATCAGCTCCGAGGTGAAGCGCTAGGACCAGCTGAAAATCTATTGCCATGTGGCTGTGGGAGCTGCATGGAGTGCCTTGATGCTCTTTGGCCTCTCAGTTATACTGATGGTTTTCTAACTTCTTCCTCTGTCCTTATCCCCGCATCCAGCTTCTTTAGGTCTGAATTTCTTTGGCCTTGTCAGTTCATTCATTTTGTTCTCTAGAATTTGATATCTTCCAATATCTCTACCTGAATTTCCTGCCTTTCATTCTTTTTTCTTTGGGACTTTCATGGATTCTTTACTAGCCGAGCTACCAGGGAAGCCCCCATAGAGACAAAATACACACACACACACACACACACACAAAACCAAAACAAAATACCAACTACCTCAGCTGCCCTATAATCAGGCTTCAGCTAGAATGGAATATTGTTCAATAGCATATAAGATACAATTTTGTTGTTCAGTTGCTAAGTCATGTTTGACTCTGCAACGGCATGGACCGCAGCATGCCAGGCTCCTCTGTCCTTCACTATCTTCTAGAGTTGGTTCAAATTCATGTCCTTTTGAGTTGGTGATGCTATCTAACCATTTCATCCTCTGCTGCCCCCTTCTCCTTTTGCCTTCAATCTTTCCCAGCATCAGGATCTTTTCTGAGTCAGCTCTTTGCATCAGAGAATGCGAAGTATGGCCAAGGTATCAAGTGAGCTTCAGCATCAGTCCTTCCAATGCATAATCGTTGTTGATTTTCTTTGGGATTGACTGGTTTGATCCTGACAGTTCAGGAGAGTCTCAAGAGTCTTCTCCAACACCACAATTCAAAAACATCCATTTTTCAGTGCCCAGCCCTCTTTATGGTCCTACTCTCATATCCATACATGACTACTGGGAAAATCATAGCTGCACCTATATAGACCTTTGCCATCCAAATGATGTCTCTAGTTTTTAATACACTGTCTAGATTTGTCTTAGCTTTCCTTCCAAGGAGCAAGCACATCTTTTAATTTTTTGGCTTAATCACTGTCAGCAGTGATTTTGGAGCCCAAGACAATAAAACCTGTCACAGCTTCCACTTTTTTCCTTTCTATTTGCCAGGAAGTGATGGGACCCAGGTGCATGATCTTCATTTTTTTGAATGTTGAGTTTTAAGCTAGCTTTTTCCCTCTCCTCTTTCACCCTCATCAAGAGTCTCATTAGTTCGTCTTCCCTTTCTGCCATTAGAGTCGTATTATTTGCATATCTGAGGTTGTTGATATTAAAAGCTTAAGCCTTTTATTCAGACAGCTTTGAATTTGAATTAGAACATCACCACTTTTAGGAGTAACCTTGGACTTCCTAGGTGGCCCAGTTGGTAAAGAATCCGCCTGCCAGTGAAGGTGATGCAAGAGACACAGGTTTGAGTCCTGGATCAGGAAGATCCTCTGGAGTAGGAAATGGCAACCCATTCCAGTATTCTTGGCTGGAATATTCTATGGACAGAATAGTCTGGTGGGCTACAGACCATAGGGTCACAGAGACAAGAGCACACATACACACTTGGCTAAGGACATGACTAAGCCTCTTTTCCTCATCCATGAAGTAGGGAAAACAGTATTGCCTCAATGTTAAAGGCTTGTTTTGATGATGAAGTGACATAAAGCATTTTAAGATGTTTAGACAGTTCTTGAGCCGAGTTGTTATAAGCTACCATTCAATTAAGTTAAAATATATTGATGTCCCACTAAGTACCAGGTACTAGATCACACCAGTGGGCAAAAAAAATGGTCCCTGCCCTCTGGAACTCATGGATCAATGGTGCTATCACTCTCATCATCATCATTGTTGTCATGGTTATTTTTGCCTTGTGTTTGTTATCATCCTTAATCTCGCTAAAGACCCTGTGGCCATCAGCAGTACACATGGAAGAATCTGTAGGTACCTTAATTTATTGAATCCACATTCTCTCTAAGCTTTCCTCTTTTGCTTCACAGTTTTTAATGCTATTTTGACTTTTTTCTTTTTTACATGTGTTAGTTGCTCAGTTGTATCCAACTCTTTTGCGACCCCATGGACTGTAGCCCACCAAGCTCTTCTGTCCACGGAATTCTCTAGGCAAGAATACTGGAGTGGGTTGCCATTTCCTTCCCCAGGGGAATCTTCCTGACCCAGGAACTGAACCTGGGTCTCTGGCATTGCAGACAGATTCTTTACCAATTGAGCTATGAGGGAAGTCTTCTTATACATAATACACACTTAACTTATTTCCACTAATTACTTTCCAGCCCTCCTATTTTGAGCCTTAGTCATTTCTATCTCCATTAGGTGTTCAACAGTTTAGGTTTAATAGTATGTCTTATGACTTTACTGTGACTCTAAAGCTTATTTGTCTTTTTTTCCCCCTTGAGAAATCTTTATATACCTTTTGAAAATCAGTACACAATTTGCCTGTTTCTATTTGTCCAATACCTACATCTTTGTAATTCCCCCCAAAGTTACTGAGAGCATCTCGGCAATCTTATTCACAAACTTTCCCGATACCCTGGGATGCAAGTTTACTAAGTAAGAAACTTGAACCCATGTATAGTTTCTAGGTATTCTTTTTTCGACTTAAGGTTCAATTCTGTCTTACCAATGTTCGTTCTCCTCATAACAGTCCATGACAAAGAAGATATGAGCAAACAGTGCAGCTGGGAATGTCAGCATTTTCTATGTCATCTGCTACCATTTTGTCAACAATCTTAACAGCAGGTTATTCCTCCCTTATCTGTATCTTATTCTAAACATACTAAAATTTATTCTATTTGTCCTCCAAAGTCTTCACCTGCCCTAGTTAATAATAACTAAAGTACTTCCAATCTTTTATATATGTATTCCTTTTCAGTGGGAGCTCATAGAGAACTGTCTGCATCCAGATTCAATCATCTTCTAAGTTAACTCTTCCTGCTGTTATCAAATTTGTTTTTGTATGATTAGGATTTTGTTCTGAGGTACATCTATTATAATAGTTTCTTTCTGAGCAATATTTGTTTGAGAGATTTTGGCCATTGACTCCTCTCTATCTTTTAGCAGAAGCGTTTTATTTTTAAGAGTAGAGAACATATTTGTGATTAAATCTAGCGTTTCTTTCCATGACTGTTATAAACAGTAAGATAATATTATCACATTTGCAGAGAGTTGCCATGCTTCCATTTTACTGTTAATTAGTTCTTCTTGGGTGGTTAAAATTAAGTGCAGATAAAACTCACTCCCCCTATTGATTCCTCTTTCTGCTAAGAGGCAAAATCATCAGGAAGGTAAATAGAGAATTTCTCAGATGCCCTGATTCAGTCAGGATATAAGCCATAGTAGCTGTCCAGAGAATGACATGCTGTCAGAATTAAGATATGTATATATATATACACACACATATGCATGAATACTCAGTTCTCACTTTTTAAATCTTTGTGTTTTTTGGTCCAGAGATTCTACTTTAAAATGGTAGAGATAAGAGTTGTACTTATGTGCTCCAAAGTCTTTTTCTTTCCTATATGACACTGAATTTACAAAGCCAGATCTGTTTTGGCATTTTCCAGATTCCCCTGCAAACTATCAGAGGTAAATATTTGTTAGTGAATCTTATGCTTCTTGCCAGATTCTCAATCATGTCTCTCATTTGTATCCTGGTACGATAGCTTATCTCCCAATAGACATGTCAGAGCTAGTGCGGGGTCACCTCCTTACTCCTCAGCTAAAGGCATAAACCTCCATGACTAGTCTTGTGCTCTCGGGACTGCTGCTGCTGCTGCTGCTAAGTCGTTTCAGTCGTGTCCGACCCTATGCAACCCCATAGATGGCAGCCCACTAGGCTCCTCCGTCCCTGGGATTCTCTTTTTTACTACCTACAATAAAACCTGATCTCTCCTCTTATACGGTTAGATATAATGCTATTCTGTTTAACAAGTAGAGCTACTTAAAACAAGGTATAAAAAACTTCCTTTAATAAGTTCAGTCATTTTATTAATTGAATTGAATTGAACTTTTCTTTCAGTTGGGAACTCATCAGCTCCGAGGTGAAGCGCTAGGACCAGCTGAAAATCTATTGCCATGTGGCTGTGGGAGCTGCATGGAGTGCCTTGATGCTCTTTGGCCTCTCAGTTATACTGATGGTTTTCTAACTTCTTCCTCTGTCCTTATCCCCGCATCCAGCTTCTTTAGGTCTGAATTTCTTTGGCCTTGTCAGTTCATTCATTTTGTTCTCTAGAATTTGATATCTTCCAATATCTCTACCTGAATTTCCTGCCTTTCATTCTTTTTTCTTTGGGACTTTCATGGATTCTTTACTAGCCGAGCTACCAGGGAAGCCCCCATAGAGACAAAATACACACACACACACACACACACACAAAACCAAAACAAAATACCAACTACCTCAGCTGCCCTATAATCAGGCTTCAGCTAGAATGGAATATTGTTCAATAGCATATAAGATACAATTTTGTTGTTCAGTTGCTAAGTCATGTTTGACTCTGCAACGGCATGGACCGCAGCATGCCAGGCTCCTCTGTCCTTCACTATCTTCTAGAGTTGGTTCAAATTCATGTCCTTTTGAGTTGGTGATGCTATCTAACCATTTCATCCTCTGCTGCCCCCTTCTCCTTTTGCCTTCAATCTTTCCCAGCATCAGGATCTTTTCTGAGTCAGCTCTTTGCATCAGAGAATGCGAAGTATGGCCAAGGTATCAAGTGAGCTTCAGCATCAGTCCTTCCAATGCATAATCGTTGTTGATTTTCTTTGGGATTGACTGGTTTGATCCTGACAGTTCAGGAGAGTCTCAAGAGTCTTCTCCAACACCACAATTCAAAAACATCCATTTTTCAGTGCCCAGCCCTCTTTATGGTCCTACTCTCATATCCATACATGACTACTGGGAAAATCATAGCTGCACCTATATAGACCTTTGCCATCCAAATGATGTCTCTAGTTTTTAATACACTGTCTAGATTTGTCTTAGCTTTCCTTCCAAGGAGCAAGCACATCTTTTAATTTTTTGGCTTAATCACTGTCAGCAGTGATTTTGGAGCCCAAGACAATAAAACCTGTCACAGCTTCCACTTTTTTCCTTTCTATTTGCCAGGAAGTGATGGGACCCAGGTGCATGATCTTCATTTTTTTGAATGTTGAGTTTTAAGCTAGCTTTTTCCCTCTCCTCTTTCACCCTCATCAAGAGTCTCATTAGTTCGTCTTCCCTTTCTGCCATTAGAGTCGTATTATTTGCATATCTGAGGTTGTTGATATTAAAAGCTTAAGCCTTTTATTCAGACAGCTTTGAATTTGAATTAGAACATCACCACTTTTAGGAGTAACCTTGGACTTCCTAGGTGGCCCAGTTGGTAAAGAATCCGCCTGCCAGTGAAGGTGATGCAAGAGACACAGGTTTGAGTCCTGGATCAGGAAGATCCTCTGGAGTAGGAAATGGCAACCCATTCCAGTATTCTTGGCTGGAATATTCTATGGACAGAATAGTCTGGTGGGCTACAGACCATAGGGTCACAGAGACAAGAGCACACATACACACTTGGCTAAGGACATGACTAAGCCTCTTTTCCTCATCCATGAAGTAGGGAAAACAGTATTGCCTCAATGTTAAAGGCTTGTTTTGATGATGAAGTGACATAAAGCATTTTAAGATGTTTAGACAGTTCTTGAGCCGAGTTGTTATAAGCTACCATTCAATTAAGTTAAAATATATTGATGTCCCACTAAGTACCAGGTACTAGATCACACCAGTGGGCAAAAAAAATGGTCCCTGCCCTCTGGAACTCATGGATCAATGGTGCTATCACTCTCATCATCATCATTGTTGTCATGGTTATTTTTGCCTTGTGTTTGTTATCATCCTTAATCTCGCTAAAGACCCTGTGGCCATCAGCAGTACACATGGAAGAATCTGTAGGTACCTTAATTTATTGAATCCACATTCTCTCTAAGCTTTCCTCTTTTGCTTCACAGTTTTTAATGCTATTTTGACTTTTTTCTTTTTTACATGTGTTAGTTGCTCAGTTGTATCCAACTCTTTTGCGACCCCATGGACTGTAGCCCACCAAGCTCTTCTGTCCACGGAATTCTCTAGGCAAGAATACTGGAGTGGGTTGCCATTTCCTTCCCCAGGGGAATCTTCCTGACCCAGGAACTGAACCTGGGTCTCTGGCATTGCAGACAGATTCTTTACCAATTGAGCTATGAGGGAAGTCTTCTTATACATAATACACACTTAACTTATTTCCACTAATTACTTTCCAGCCCTCCTATTTTGAGCCTTAGTCATTTCTATCTCCATTAGGTGTTCAACAGTTTAGGTTTAATAGTATGTCTTATGACTTTACTGTGACTCTAAAGCTTATTTGTCTTTTTTTCCCCCTTGAGAAATCTTTATATACCTTTTGAAAATCAGTACACAATTTGCCTGTTTCTATTTGTCCAATACCTACATCTTTGTAATTCCCCCCAAAGTTACTGAGAGCATCTCGGCAATCTTATTCACAAACTTTCCCGATACCCTGGGATGCAAGTTTACTAAGTAAGAAACTTGAACCCATGTATAGTTTCTAGGTATTCTTTTTTCGACTTAAGGTTCAATTCTGTCTTACCAATGTTCGTTCTCCTCATAACAGTCCATGACAAAGAAGATATGAGCAAACAGTGCAGCTGGGAATGTCAGCATTTTCTATGTCATCTGCTACCATTTTGTCAACAATCTTAACAGCAGGTTATTCCTCCCTTATCTGTATCTTATTCTAAACATACTAAAATTTATTCTATTTGTCCTCCAAAGTCTTCACCTGCCCTAGTTAATAATAACTAAAGTACTTCCAATCTTTTATATATGTATTCCTTTTCAGTGGGAGCTCATAGAGAACTGTCTGCATCCAGATTCAATCATCTTCTAAGTTAACTCTTCCTGCTGTTATCAAATTTGTTTTTGTATGATTAGGATTTTGTTCTGAGGTACATCTATTATAATAGTTTCTTTCTGAGCAATATTTGTTTGAGAGATTTTGGCCATTGACTCCTCTCTATCTTTTAGCAGAAGCGTTTTATTTTTAAGAGTAGAGAACATATTTGTGATTAAATCTAGCGTTTCTTTCCATGACTGTTATAAACAGTAAGATAATATTATCACATTTGCAGAGAGTTGCCATGCTTCCATTTTACTGTTAATTAGTTCTTCTTGGGTGGTTAAAATTAAGTGCAGATAAAACTCACTCCCCCTATTGATTCCTCTTTCTGCTAAGAGGCAAAATCATCAGGAAGGTAAATAGAGAATTTCTCAGATGCCCTGATTCAGTCAGGATATAAGCCATAGTAGCTGTCCAGAGAATGACATGCTGTCAGAATTAAGATATGTATATATATATACACACACATATGCATGAATACTCAGTTCTCACTTTTTAAATCTTTGTGTTTTTTGGTCCAGAGATTCTACTTTAAAATGGTAGAGATAAGAGTTGTACTTATGTGCTCCAAAGTCTTTTTCTTTCCTATATGACACTGAATTTACAAAGCCAGATCTGTTTTGGCATTTTCCAGATTCCCCTGCAAACTATCAGAGGTAAATATTTGTTAGTGAATCTTATGCTTCTTGCCAGATTCTCAATCATGTCTCTCATTTGTATCCTGGTACGATAGCTTATCTCCCAATAGACATGTCAGAGCTAGTGCGGGGTCACCTCCTTACTCCTCAGCTAAAGGCATAAACCTCCATGACTAGTCTTGTGCTCTCGGGACTGCTGCTGCTGCTGCTGCTAAGTCACTTCAGTTGTGTCCGACTCTGTGCGACCCTGTAGATGGCAGCCCACCAGGCTCCCCAGTCCCTGGGATTCTCCAGGCAAGAACACTGGAGTGGGTTGCCATTTCCTTCTCCAGTGCATGAGAGTGAAAAGTGAAAGTGGAAGTCGCTCAGTCGTGCCCGACCCTTAGCGACCCCATGGACTGCAGCCCACCAGGCTCCTCCAACCATGGGAGTTTCCAGGCAAGAGTACTGGAGTGGGGTGCCACTGCCTTCTCCTCAATCATGTCTCGCATTTGTATCCTGGCACGATAGCTTATCTCCCAACAGACATGTCAGAGCTAGTGCGGGGTCACCTCCTTACTCCTCACCTAAAGGCATAAACCTCCGTTACTAGTCTTGTGCTCTTGGGACTAATAATTATTTTCTGTACATTTGCTGGAGCAGCCAGTTTTAGGGTAGACAATCTTCTAGTGTTTTTATTTTTATCTTACTACAGTACCACAGGTACTGTAAGGTAGAGTTGAGTGCATGAATTAATGTAGTTACGAAAACATGATGTGAAAAGTGAAAGAAATGTGTGTTAACCCAACAAAACAGAATTTTCCGCTATACAAAGTCATCATAGGCAAATAACTTCCAAAGTTGTCAAAGAAAGGAAAGGATGATGAGGAATCTTTGGTGCTTGTGGTTCAAGAATTATGCTGATTTTTTGAGGTCTTGAAGAAACTTTCCCACACAGAAATTTTCCTCTCTTTTTCCTTTTTTTTAGTTCTCACTCTGGAAGAGTTATACCTACCTTTGAAGATTCCCACAGTCTTGAAGGATCATTGCTTTGTTCCAGAAAGCAGTTTTTGTCTTTTTGTGACAGTACATTTGGGAAAGGCTTCTGACTTTGCTGACAGAGTACCGGCTGAATCTGAATTTAAATATACCCAGTAGAATGATGGAAACAAATAGTAATGCCCTTTTCTTGATGCAACATTTACCCTATCCAGGAGAGGAGCTTGAGATGACTTCTAACCCACAGAGTTTATTTTTACTTCATTTTTAAATAAAAATGTTATCATGTGAGTAAAGCAGTGAGCCAGATTCAACTTTCTGAAACCATACAATTAAGGAATATATTCGATTTGGAAAATTACCTACATAACATAGAAATAATCTAACTGTATTTTCAGTGCTGTGTTTACATTTTTAATGACTAAAGAGATTGTCTGTCTTTGGGGGTACAAAGATATAATGACCAGTATCACAGCATTTGTGTCAGGTTAGCTGTTGAAATTTTACATTTTGTTGCTCCCAGAAAGCTAATAAGCAATGGTAAGTTAACAGAGCATCAAGGCAGTTAAACAGGGAGTTTGATGAACATGGAAGTCAGAAAGCATCATGAGTTTAATTTTTACTCCTTCTGTACATTTCTTGGCTACATACTGCCTTTTTCTGACATTGGACTTAAGTTCTGTAATGTATCTAAAGAAGTCACATTGTGAAAGAAAATGAAAACAATGTTGGCAGGAATTTGCTGGCTCTTCATGTTAGCCAGATATGAGATTTCATGAAGACAGTTCATAGTGCTTACTAATCATTCAAGTCAACAGAAAGGGTCTTTTTGTTGTTTGTTCTTATATATTTAAGTGCAAATATGTCACACTCCAAAATTTGAAATTCCGTATCTATGATTTATAAGGTGAATATTTTCATGAAATTCCATGCATATATTTCTGGTTATCCACCAGAAATAAATGTTAAATATTCAGAAAGGATTTTGAAGCAGTTCAGAATGTTTTGTTTGTCTGATTTTGATATTTTATGGGACTTTAATCATGTTTATTTGGTCTATAGGCAAATATGAATATATAGCTATACTTGCATCTGTTTGTATCTGTCAGTTAAATGTAACCCAATTTTAAACTATTCTCTGAGTTGGAATGCTTTAAAGATACAGACAGATCAAATTGTATAGCCATGTCCAGGGTCTTTGAATCTCCATGGCTGTCCTGTGTGGGTTCACTTTAGTTCCAGAGGTCAGTATGACTCTCTCATCCAATTGAGGATGGAGGGACAGAGCTAATATAATTTCCAAAGCATCCTAAAATGGTGTGACATCTTTATTTGGATATTTTCTATTATTGCATATCAGAGTTATAGAATAGTTCCGATAAATATGTAAAACTAAATGACCCTCTTGGCAGAACTGCTGATGGGTCAAAAACAATTCCTAAAGTGTTTAGACTGTTAATGTGAAAAAATGCAAAGATTCAGACTTTGGTAATGACACATAAAAACCAACACACATGAATCTATGTTAATACTGATTAGAAAAAGAAAAGTTTGTTTACATTTCTTATGTTTTTTTCCCCCCCAAGAAACTATTATTAAATCAGTGATATAGGTAATAGATTCCACTTAACAAATTACATCTACTTACTTCTCTGTTTCCTTTAATTAGCTGCTTTTCCATTTATTTTTGATGGTATTATGTTGTGTGACTTCCCTGGTGTCTCAGCCATTAAGGAATCTGCCTACAATGCGGGAGACCTGAGTTTGATTCCTGGGTTGGGAATATCCCCTGGAGGAGGGCATGGCGACCCACTTCGATATTCTTGCCTGGAGAATCCCATGGACACAGAAGCCTTGTGGGCTACAGTCCATGGGGTCGCAAAGAGTTGGACACAACTGAGTGACTAAGCATATTATGTTTTGTTATTTGATTTTTATAAGGCTTTCTCAGATTTTTAGTAGACAGAGAACAAATCATAAATAAGAACATACGTAAATAACATGAGTATATTTCAACTTATTTATAAAACCCATATGGATAGGTGTTTGAACTTAAGCCCTTCGAATAAAGGAAGTCATAGTCAGTGAATTGACCTTCAGAAACCTTGTTGCCCATATTTTTTTTTTTTAATAAGTATATTGTCTGGTTGATACATGTGTATGTCCTTAGTTTAATCAACCAGGGTTTTATTTTCTATGCCAAAAATTCTAGATTACAGTACTTTATGAGTAAATAAAATAATTTACAATAAACTTAGTTTTCAAAGCTTTACAAGACTTACTCTTCACAGTTTCAAAATTCTAAAACATGATTTAAAAAGTATTCTAATTTCAGTATTTATATATCAGAAAAGAGATGATTTCTAGAAAAGGTGCATTTTCCCTCTAGATTTAGTTTCTGTCCCATATCTAATGTTTCACTTACTCTAAATGCCTGTAAGCCAGCTTCTAGGTAAACGTCAGTGAGCTGACTTGTAATGGTTTTAGGAGGCACTATCATTTACCTAAATTATTAGTTCATCTTTGAAGAAGTCAGATAAAAAGAATATCATGCCAACCGTTTGCAAACTGAGGCTGTAGTTAATTATCTGACATTTACAAGAGGCTGAACTGTGTATTGGATATAAAGTCCTCTACCTTGTGACTGTAATTTCTAAGCTGTGATAAACCTCTTGCTTTTGGAAGAGAGTTACTGATGTAACTCACCACCTTGGGTTTTTATTAACGAGATGCTGAGTGAACAAAAGTAATACTAATCAATTCAGATGGAAGTATATTTTTAAGTGTTCTTTCCCACATCTTGGTGAGATCCTTTTAAAATACTTAATGCATGGGTTATTTTCCCCTGTGACTTCCATGATTTTGCCTGATTTTTCATCTCTTTCCCATAATGTTCATCTGTAGAACAATGATTAGAGTCACTCACATAAAAGAGTGAAAATAGGTTATTCTGAGTATTAGTAATGAGAAGTGTTAGAAGCCATCAAAATGTGAAATTAAAAATATATCAGTGAGTCATCTTTATAAACTCACATTCCTTTTAGTACTTGCTGCAAGCAAAGAATCCTGCTAGATTCTAAACCTTAAGTAGCAAGGGGCAAGAAAAAGCAAAGAAAACTTAAAAGTTCCCTCTGTTTGTTTTTAGGTCTAATACCAATAAAACTGTACTCTGTTGGCATTGTTTATCTTCATTTATTTTTTGTAGTATTTTTCACTATAAGACTAAGATTTTGCATATTACATTGAATTCTTTTTTTTTTTTTTTTAGCAATGTGAAGTTCAAGATAAAAATACTATGCTTTTGGGCTGAGAGCTGTTTCAATTTTTAAAAATATGATCATCTTGTCATCACTTATGAGATTTTATCCACCACTGGAATTGACCCTTTGCAGAATGGACCCTACATGCTGTCACTAGTCGTCATGGCTAGAGGCAACGAACTACAGCCAGAAGGGCAAAGAAGGATGGCACTGACTCAGCAATATAGAAGGCAGCTCCTTAAGAGGAAGCATTCCACAACCCATAAACTATGAAGAATACAAACCGAGTGAATAATTACATATTCACTCAGGCCTGAACAATCAGTAAATATTTCTTTTCCCCTGTCTGCAAGAGTAGGTACATGTTGTAAATGTTAATTTTCAAATATTGGAAAGACAAGATCATAGTTACATATAGCAGGGAGGATAAAGATACCAGGACACAATGCCAAACATTCCAGGTTTGGGGGGATCATATTAACAGACAACATTTATTGAGGGCTTAAGATATGTCAGGCACTGTTCTAAATATTTGCTTAGTTTTGTTAACTCATATAGTCCTCCCTTAAACCTTATGAGGTAGACACTATAATTATTATCCTGTGGAAGATCTTATTGCCCAAATATGACTGCAGTGACCTCTCTCAGCCCACGTGCTCTTCCACAAGGTGCTTTGTCCCTCTTTCCATCAGGCTGGGGCTTCCCAGGTGGCTAGTGTTAAAGAACTCACCGGCCAACGCTGGAGATGTAAGAGACTGTGGATTTAGTCCCTGGGTCGGGAAGATCCCCCACAGGAGGGCATGGCAACCCATTCCAGTATTCTTGCCTGGAAAATCCATGGACAGAGGAGCCTGGTAGGTTGCAGTCTATAAGGTCACAAAGAGTCGGCCATGACTGAAGCAAGTTAGCGTGCACACCATCAGGATAGGGAGTCTAATTCTTCATGAAGCTGGAACTGCTAAGTCTAGTTCATAAAAGCCTCTCAGCTTTCTCTTGGGTCTCACAGGAGGAAGCCTCCTGGAAAACTCTTGCCCTCCACAGTAAACTTCCATGCTAGAAGTCCAGGTATGTGGAGAGGTACGTGGTCCAGGGTACATGAGTAGGCATTCTGGCTCACCCCAGAGTGAGCGACCCCCCAGGGGCAGCTGGCATCAATTGCTGCCCAGGAGAATGAGCCATCCTGGATGCTCAGTTCAGACAGCTCTAGCCGCAGCCCTTGCCATCATCTGACGGAGCTCCCCAAACCAGGCCCATGTGGCTGAGCTTGGGCAACCCACAGGACCCCGAGAGATAGAAAATTGTTCTGTAAACCCCTAACTTTGAGGGTCCACATATAATAACAATCAACTAGGTTGTACTCCCATTTTACAGACAGGGAAGCTGAAGCACCAAAAAAAAGTTTAAAAAGTTACCCAATATCCCATAGCTAATAAGTGGAGTTGCTAGGACTGAAACGTAGGTAACAACACATAATCTTTATCCTATGCTGCCCCTACACTATTCTAGAAAATACTCTGTGTTTTCCTGGCCATGACAGAGCTATGGAGTGCATGGATGGCTCTGATGACCTTTTGTGGCAGTTCTTCTGTTCCGAAATAATGTCCCTTCCTCTTTTCTACCGACAATGACTTTTTTTTTCCTGCTGAAACATTGGAGTTGGACAGGGAAATTAAAATGGCAAATTTGATACAACTCTGAAGAATACAGTACATAAATTACTATCACATTAAGATGATTACAGCGTAGAAATGACAGTCAAAAGTAATGAGAAAAGGACCTCTTTTCTAGAGAGCAAAGCAATTATCCTGCAGGACTGTAAGTTGGTTGTAAATCTAAGATATACTGCCTGCCTGTTTCTTAACACAGATCTGGTGTTTCTATGTCATTGTTATGTTACTTAATGATACCAATTATTTAAAAATTAAGCACGGGGTCCTTCATGACATGGTATTTATTAATCCAAGTGGAGGTGATTTCAGCTTTTCTTCAGGGTAGTGCAGTCATTCATGCCTCCTTCCCATGCCTTTCTGATTTTCCCTGAAACTGTACTTTTTTTTTTTTTAATGCTAACACTTAGTGGAAATTTCTGGCATAAAAAATTAAAAAGGTCAATTTTATGATGAAGCACAGCCGCTTAGATATTCTAAATGGCACCCTAGACTCAAGAAGCTAATTGCTTTTTCACAGCACAACTCTCTCAAGTGCCCACACTGCAGACTGGCCTAGACAGACACCAGGAAGTATCTCGTTTCTGTTTCAAGGTCCACTGGGATGAGCGAGATGAGTGAAGCCATTAAAAAAAAATAGAAATCACCTGGAACCTGTGAAAATTATAATTGAGTAAAACTTACAGTCATGACAGTCTTAATCCATCTGCCACTGTGTATTTGCCTCATGTTTCATCACCTGTTTGGTCACAGGTGTACTTTTAATCAAATCAGAGATGGCACAACCCCACAAAACTAAGGCTTCTGAGTGTAGGACACACAGATGTCATTTCTGGCCCATTTAGATTGTTCAGTTGCAGAGCTGGCTTACAAGTCCATGCACTGTCAGGGTGTAAGATACAGGAATTCAAAGGGCAGGACAAACTGAGAGCCCGAGTTCTTCCCCAAGGAAGTATTTTTTTTAAATAATCTTGTTCTGGTTTCTGTTAGTACAGATAAAAATAGTACTATCTGCATGGTTGTTCAATCACTTAAGCTGTGTCTGACTCTGCAACCCCATGAACTGTAGCATGCCAGGCTTCCCTGTCCTGCACTGTCTCCTGGAGTTTGCTCAAATTCATGTCCATTTGGTGACGCTATCTAACCATCTCACCCTCTGCCACCCCATTCTTCATTTGGTTTCAGTCTTTTCCATGCTATCTCTATACTTTATAGGAATAATAAAACTTAGCAATTTGGAGTAGAAACAATACAGGTAGGAAAAGTTAGCTTCAGTTCAGTTCAGTTCAGTTCAATCGCTCAGTCGTGTCCAACCCTTTGCGACCCCATGAAGCGCAGCACGCCAGGCCTCCCTGTCCATCACCAACTCCTGGAGTTCACCCAGACTCACGTCCATCGAATCAGTGATGCCATCCAGCCATCTCATCCTCTGTCGTCCCCTTCTCCTCCTGCCCCCAACCCCTCCCAGCATCAGAGTCTTTTCTAATGAGTCAGCTCTTCGCATGAGGTGGCCAAAGTACTGGAGTTTCAGCTTTAGCATCATTCCTTCCAATGAACACCCAGGGCTGATCTCCTTCAGAATGGACTGGTTGGATCTCCTTGCAGTCCAAGGGACTCTCAAGAGTCTTCTCCAACACCACAGTTCAAAACCATCAATGCTTCTGCGCTCAGCTTTCTTCACAGTCCAACTCTCACATCCATACATGACCACAGGAAAAACCATAGCCTTGACTAGATGGACCTTAGTCGGCAAAGTAACGTCTCTGCTTTTGAATATGCTATCTAGGTTGGTCATAACTTTGGGGCTGTAAATAACAAATGCTTCTTAACCTACATTTATTTTGTGGGTCTGAAATCCCATATTGGCTTTTGTCAATGGTGTGGGCTCATAAAAGTATTGTTTATGCAGAGTAAGTATTAAAGTGTCATAATGTTTACCATTTAGAAGAGTGCTAGTATAATAGAGACACATAAGTGTACTTATAACTAGTGCAATATAAAAAATAACAAATACTTCATATGATGGAACAGATTATGAGCTAAAAACTCAGGATCTATGTTAGGTATTAGATGGTTAATGAGCCATTAGATTAAAAATCTATTCAATAACCAAGGAGTAAGCCAAAGACATTATCTAATTAATTTAATGATATTTATCCATACAAGGCATTTTTTCCCTTATTTTCCTTCTGATTCCCACGCATTCGGCCACAATTTTTTTAAAACCATTTATTGCCTTTGAACAGTTACCTTTGTGTGCATTCTGAAATCTAGTTGATTTGCTTTGGTCATTATAAGGCCTGGCAATTCCTCAGAAGCTCAAGGTACGTATTCTGACTATTAGACTTAGTTATTTTACTTTACTTTAATTTTAAAATGATTTTCAAGACTTATGAAAGCTCTGGGAGAAAACTGATGAATATTATGATTTCTAGTTTATAATGGAGGTGACAGAGGTGATGTGGAAATAACTCACTGAAGGTTGTGCAGTGAGTCAGTAGAAAAGGTTCCTTTTCTTTTTCTTTAAAGCCTTGTTTGCTTACTGAGACACTTACTAAGTCCCAAGTTAACTTATTTGGAACCCACCTTCGTAAAAGTGACAATGAAAAAAACAATGGCCTAAGGAAGTCCTGCTTCTCTCTGCTGTTGAACAAGTTAGCTATGTTGTTTTGTTTCAGTCTTCTTGATTGGTACAGCTATTGCTAGTTTTCTTCCTGAATAGAATAGACTCTTTTACACGCACACGCACACACACACACACACACACACACACACACACACACACACTTCCCTGGTTGCTCAGAGCATAAAGAATCTGCCTCCAATGCAGGAAGTCTGGGTTCAATCCCTGGATTGGGAGGATCCCTTGGAGAAGGGAACAGCAACCNAGTCCAACTCTCACATCCATACATGACCACAGGAAAAACCATAGCCTTGACTAGATGGACCTTAGTCGGCAAAGTAACGTCTCTGCTTTTGAATATGCTATCTAGGTTGGTCATAACTTTGGGGCTGTAAATAACAAATGCTTCTTAACCTACATTTATTTTGTGGGTCTGAAATCCCATATTGGCTTTTGTCAATGGTGTGGGCTCATAAAAGTATTGTTTATGCAGAGTAAGTATTAAAGTGTCATAATGTTTACCATTTAGAAGAGTGCTAGTATAATAGAGACACATAAGTGTACTTATAACTAGTGCAATATAAAAAATAACAAATACTTCATATGATGGAACAGATTATGAGCTAAAAACTCAGGATCTATGTTAGGTATTAGATGGTTAATGAGCCATTAGATTAAAAATCTATTCAATAACCAAGGAGTAAGCCAAAGACATTATCTAATTAATTTAATGATATTTATCCATACAAGGCATTTTTTCCCTTATTTTCCTTCTGATTCCCACGCATTCGGCCACAATTTTTTTAAAACCATTTATTGCCTTTGAACAGTTACCTTTGTGTGCATTCTGAAATCTAGTTGATTTGCTTTGGTCATTATAAGGCCTGGCAATTCCTCAGAAGCTCAAGGTACGTATTCTGACTATTAGACTTAGTTATTTTACTTTACTTTAATTTTAAAATGATTTTCAAGACTTATGAAAGCTCTGGGAGAAAACTGATGAATATTATGATTTCTAGTTTATAATGGAGGTGACAGAGGTGATGTGGAAATAACTCACTGAAGGTTGTGCAGTGAGTCAGTAGAAAAGGTTCCTTTTCTTTTTCTTTAAAGCCTTGTTTGCTTACTGAGACACTTACTAAGTCCCAAGTTAACTTATTTGGAACCCACCTTCGTAAAAGTGACAATGAAAAAAACAATGGCCTAAGGAAGTCCTGCTTCTCTCTGCTGTTGAACAAGTTAGCTATGTTGTTTTGTTTCAGTCTTCTTGATTGGTACAGCTATTGCTAGTTTTCTTCCTGAATAGAATAGACTCTTTTACACGCACACGCACACACACACACACACACACACACACACACACACACACACTTCCCTGGTTGCTCAGAGCATAAAGAATCTGCCTCCAATGCAGGAAGTCTGGGTTCAATCCCTGGATTGGGAGGATCCCTTGGAGAAGGGAACAGCAACCCACAGCAGTATTCTTGCCTGGAGAATTCCAGGGACAGTGGATTCTGGTGGGCTGCAGTCCATGGGGTCGCAAAGAGTTGGACAGGACTGAGCAACTAACACATACACACACACACACACCCATGATGACAGCCTAAGCAAGCCCTGGTATTAGGTAGGAATGAAGAACCCTCATTATGTTTTCCGGAAGACAGAACATCTAGGGGCATATTTTCAGTCCCACAGGGCACTGGAGATAGCTCGTGGCTTCAACACAGTGTAGGGAGAAGATTTGCTCCAACACCGTATAGGGAGAAAACCGAAGAAAATCAATTTGTCTTTGGCTCGCTTTCTTATATGAGCCCAAGTGTTCTTTCAGCCCTCCTACTTTATCAACATTTGCCCTCCATTTTTATTTTCTTTTGATGTGATTCTACAATGGGATATTCTGTATGCATCATCGTCTTCTGGAAATAAATTCCCCCTTAAGTCACAAGGCAGATTGCCCAGTATCCTCTAGGACTTTTGGTTTAGGATGGACATGGTCTAGAATTTGGTCATCAAGATGGGACTACTGTACTTCATAAATGCACAGAACAACATTTAACCCTCCTGAACTTTTCACAAATCACACCAATAGGTGGGATTGCATTAATAATATTTATAGGTGAGTGATGGAATGTTTATGTTTATCTGAGATTTATCCCGTTGTGCAAATAAGACCAGACTTGCTCCAGAAAACCCTGTAGTGAGTTTAGGAAGCTGGGATGCTGGGCTGAGAGCATATATATGTATCTCAATCTTCTGCAGGATAAATTATTTTGAGAAGCAAGAGTAAAGAGGGCAGTTTATTAATTTTTGACAGACCACAAGTTATTGACCATATTAGCAATCTTTTTTTCCTGGGCAGGCTATAGTAGCAGTAAATCTTATTAATCTGGTCAAAGTCAAATCAAGACATTAAGAGAAACAGAGAACAGTCCTGTGCATCACTGAAAGAACACCATCCAAAACTGGAAGTGGGTAGAGAGGTTCAAAGGCATGTACTGTATATTACAAAGTTCTACTGGAGTAAGAACAAAATAAACAAACCCAACTCAAGAAAAAAAAAAAAAAAGAAAGTTCTATTCACCTATTCATATATTTCGAGTGAAACAAAATTCAGGTTTTTCTTAAAACTACTAGCACTCTTAACTGACTGCGCAAATATAGTCTTCACTTCTGTCAATAAATATTCATGTTAATTTTCTGGGTAAAAAAATCAATTTCATGCTAGCAGGAATATAGTGGAAAGTGGTTAGATTAAACTTTGGCTCCCGGCTACACGTTTCCAGCACCAAAAATAACCATATGGCATTGAGTGTGTGCAGGTCACTCTGGAGATTTACTGTAATTATGTCATGATGTGCTTATTGTTATGGATTCAACAGCCTTTCTTGCCTCTCTACCTGCTTTGTTCAAGAGCAGCTGCTGGCTTCAAGCTGTTGTCTGTTTCCAGCACAGAGGCTGAATGAAGAAGTGCTTTCTAGGGAAGTCATGTTCCAAAGTAAGAACAGCAACAATAAACGGATTCAATGGGGGGACATAAAGTTCATTGGGCAAAAGTCTAGTCATCAGCCAGTGCTAATTTAATGCTGGCAGCTCCAATTGGTAAATAACCCTGCCTATGCAATTTATTCAGAGATGAAAGGGATGCGAGATATATTTAATGGACAGAAGAATAGAGTACTGCTCTGCAGAATGCCTGATTGTGATGGTTTCATTTAAATGATTGCATGAGTGAGCTTCAACTACTATTCCTACGCCCCATGTGTGCCAAGGACAGAATCGTGGATGCCAGGGTACAGAACATTTCATAATTTTTTGCTGCAGATAATGCTCAATAAATATTATATATATAATCACACACATTCTTTAACTACCTATCATATATTAAGTGTTCTATATGCAAATAGAAATGCTTTTAAGCAAATGCTTAAAACACTTGATAGAATGATGTGTGTGAGATGCAGATTTACATTTTGGATTACTGACTTTATGGCTATAGTATATGCCCCCCTTTTGTTTCTTTAATGTGTTCTAAAAATGGCTTATAAAATGTGCCTTTATTCATGCAGTTTACAAGGAAATAAGTAGGACTGAAACCGATGCAACCTGGGGACATTATTTCTCCCAGCAGGCTTGTCCCCCGGGCCTGAGACCGGGAGTGCACAAATAATGGGTATTACAAGCAGTGATGTGCCCGTCATCCAGGCTCAGTGTCTCCGGATCCCTCTGGCTTCTCCTGGCGCCTCCCCCTCAGAGCACGTCCTACGCTCCAGTCACACAAACGCTGGCCTTTCTCCTCCCCCTCGACTTGCTGCTCTTGGGTAACCCTTCTCATCTTCAAGACCGAGTCGGGGGGCCTTCCCCCTGCTTTCCTAATCTCACGTGGGCTAACTCTTCCTTATCTGGGTTCCTCTGTTTTCTGGGCTTTTCTCTGTTTCTCTGATACCTCTGTTTATCACATCATCTTGTGATATATTTACCTTTAACCTGGAACATACTCCAGGTTAGGGTATATACTCCAGGGCAGTATATCCATATACAAAATGAGGCTGCCCTGACCTTGAAGATTTACAAATGGATGCTTCTTTATGAATGTGACTTGAGAGAGATGTATAGTGTAAAGTGTAGGCTAGATGGCCACCTGTGAAATGGACCTGGATTATGAAACGGACCCCTCATTTTAATGGTTTCAAATTACACTAAGGTCTCCAACTTATAGGATGGCTATTTAAAACCATAAAATAATAATGGTTCCCATATCAAAAGCATGGTTTATCTTGCTTTATCACTGGAGTCTGCTCCACATGACTGACTTTTTCATAATTAGTGATTAGAATATATGAAGTCCCCAGGGCCTTCATCATATTCACTAAAAAGCTTAGTTTCTATGAGAAAAATATCCACCTTTAAAAAAAATTATTTCATTCCCACTTAATTCACTTATGTAAAGTTTATATAAGTAAACTTTATGTTTACTTTATGTTTTTTTTTAAATTATAATATGGAAGTGGGTCGAATAGCACCTTTATGAGAATATGTATACTTTAACTCAATGGCTGTTATGTCATCTACAAATTTGAAGTTCTTTATGTAAAAATCTAAGAAAAATAGAAAATGTATTTTTGCATATTCCTTCCACTCTACTTTTATGCCTCATGAAAATATTGAAAAATAAAGCGGGCATGGAATATTGTCTGATGGATTAGTAAATTATAGTTTACTAGTCGTAATAGGAGTTAAGCCAGTATTTCAAAGAAAGCCAAATGTATTAGTAGATGTATTACATTTATATCAGAGGGGGTTTTAGATCTCTTTAGTAACAGGTAAATACTCAGTTTTGTCCAAATAACACTTTGCAAATTTTTATCCTGGACATTTAAAATTCAAAATGTAACTAACTGCATTTTGATCATCTGACGACTCTTGCACAATCATAGTACACCAGACATAGAAAACAGGTATAAAGGAGTGATCTGAGTCCTTTAAGATTTATATTCAAAAGGGAAAACTATAAAGCACACTTGAATTTTAACCATGTGCTTTTTTCCACTCTGTGTTTCCTGACTGTTCTCGTTCCATGTTACAAGAGGAGGTGAATATCTCAGAGTGAAAAAATCAGATAGGTCAAATTTCTTGATGGATAAGGCTGAATGTGTAATTTTTCCCATTCCTTGTGTGGTCAGGGTGGACATTCTGAAGGGGTAGACATGAAAAGGAAGCTTGCATAATGCAGAAGGAAAAAAAGAACTGTAAAGTTTAGGCAGCTGATGGAGGAACCAGTGTCTACACAACCTGAAAAGAAGGGACAAAGATGGAAACACTACAAGAGGCCATGGCCCAGGGTTTGCCTGAACTTCCAGGGTAGACATTCATCTGAAAGACCAAAAAGATGGATTGTGGAAAATTTGAATTCTGTACAGGACTGGCAGGGAGCCAACCCAGAATCTGGGGCTGGTGGGCAATAAAGCTGGTTTGGGCAGCAGTATTTTCTATGATTGGGAAGGAGATAGATTGAGAGCAGTGAGGTTAAACAGAAATTAAGTTGAAGTAGTTGAGGAGTGTAATGATGAGAGTGAAGATCACCATCTGATCAGTGGGGATGGGAGGGGATATGACTACTTATTGGTAAAAGTGATCTGGGATTTTGGGACAATCTGAAGTACAAAAATATGGAAGTAAAGACAAGCATAATTCCATGTTGGAATAAAAGTAACATTTCCTATAGTGCAGTTTGGAAAGGGAGGACATTTAAAGGGAAATATAAAAAGTTGGAAGTTAATCTGCAGCCTTTTATGCATTCTTTTCCTTTGTAAGAAATTGAGACAGGGGGATAAGGTAAATAGATAGGACATCTTAAATATTTGATTCTGAAATGACGGGCAAAAGGAAGCTATGTGACAACAGGAACATAGTTCTTAGGAGGAAAAGGGTGACTACGACGTATAGAACAACAGAACAGAAGAAGGAGGTGTTGGAGGCAGTAACTTTGAAAAGAAAGCTGTTAAAACCACTCAAGTGAGATGAGATGAGACAGCAAGCGTGGCAACAGGGAGGAAAGCACAACCTGAGATGCACCATAGATGGAGAAGATTAGGAGGAGCCCAGCTGGAGCCAAAAGGGACAGGGAGGAATTCTCTTAAGTTTAAGAGGGCCCGAGGAATCAGAAAAAGGTGTGGCTCAAGAAGACACATTCAAATGTAAAGATACAGAAATGTAAAGGATATAAACATAAAAATCTGTTGAGGTAAAGTACTGGAGATGGTAAAAGAAGGACACTTGGCTGTATTGTTATTTTTATTAACATTTGGAAAATAGCAGGAAAAAAAATACCCAGAAAATCCATGACATCATTAAAGCAAAAACACAGAACTGAATTCTTCATATAGAACTGAATTCTGCCAGCAGCCTCGCTCAGCTTGTAAGTGAATCCTTCCCCAGCCCATCTTCAGATGAGACCGCAGCCCTGGCCAAAACCTTGTTTGCCACCTTGTGAGAGAGTGAAGTGGAGGAGGCAGCCAAACTGTACCAGAATTCTTCCCCACAGATACTGTTAGATAATAAATGCATGCTGTTTTAAGCTGATAAATTTGTGGGAAAGTGACATAGCAGCAATTGATGATGATTATAGACACCAGGATCTGATGAAGAAGTTTCTGGCCTGATGAGAACAAAATTGCATGTTGGTAGTCAGGGTACTTAACCTTTCCAGGTCGTGGCTTGCCTTATTCATGAAGTGAGGGAGTTGGCCTAGACTATCTCTCATGTCCTTTCCAGCCTGAATTTGATTCAAATGAAGAATTTTCACATTTTCATGTAAATATGAAAGACAAACCATGACTTGGAAATGTAAAGTACCTTGACTGCCAAAATACAATTCTCTTCTCCCCAGGTTAGAAACTTCATTATAGCTTGGTGTTGTCTGTAATAATCATCTATTCTTGCTTTGTTACTTTCCTGGAAATTTAGCAGCTTTTAAAACTCAATCCGAATTTGGGGTGGGGGGTGAGATGACTTGGGAGAGTGGCACTGACATATATACACTACTGTATACTGTAAAATAACAGCTGTTGGGAACCTGCCATAAAGCATGGACAGCTCAGATCGGGTATTTGCGATGACCTAAAGAGGTGGGCTTGGAGAAGGAAATGGCAGCCCACTCCAGTATTCTCGCCTGGAGAATCCCAGGGACGGAGGAGCCTGCTGGGTGCCGTCTATGGGGTCTCACAGAGTCGGACATGACTGACGTGACTTAGCAGCAGCAGCAGCAAAGAGGTGGGCTTACTCTTTGGAAGGAAAGTTATGACCAACCTAGATAGCATATTCAAAAGCAGGGACATTACTTTGCCAACAAAGGTCCATCTAGTCAAGGCTATGGTTTTTCCAGTAGTCATGTATGGATGTGAGAGTTGGACTGTGAAGAAGGCTGAGTGCCGAAGAATTGATGGTTTTAAACTGTGGTGTTGGAGAAGACTCTTGAGAGTCCCTTGGACTGCAAAGAGATCAAACCAGTCCATTCTGAAGGAGATCAGCCCTGGGATTTCTTTGGAAGGAATGATGCTAAAGCTGAAGCTCCAGTACTTTGGCCACCTCATGCGAAGAGTTGACTCATTGGAAAAGACTCTGATGCTGGGAGGGGTTGGGGGCAGAAGGAGAAGGGGACGACCGAGGATGAGATGGCTGGATGGCATCACTGACTCGATGGACGTGAGCCTGAATGAACTCCGGGAGTTGGTGATGGACAGGGAGGCCTGGCGTGCTGCAGTTCATGGGGTTGCAAAGAGTCAGACACAGCTGAGTGACTGAATTGAACTGAACTGAAAGAGGTGGGATGAGTGGCAAATGGGAGAGAGGTCTAAGAAGGAAGGGGGTATTTGTACATTTACTGGTTAAAAAAAGAATTTTCAGGGTAAGGAACTTTTATAATAATAATCCATATAAGAATTTTATAAAATTGTGTATTTGTGTCTTTTACTAGGCGCAATAATCATCACTTTCCATGCATTTTTCACTTTGATTTCCCTTAATTCTTTATTATTATTCTAAAAAATGAGAATGCTAATGTTAGAGGATATTCATATTTAACAAATACACAGAACTAGTGCATGTCAGAGCTATGATTTGTATCCAGATTTGTCTGATTACAAAGTCCATACTATTAACTGACAGCCTCTATGATTCCCTGGTGGCTCAGATGGTAAAGCTTCTGCCTACAATGTGTGAGACCTTAGTTTGATCCATGGGTTGGGAAGATCCCTTGGAGAAGGAAATGGAAACCCACTCCAGTACTCTTGCCTGGAAAATCCCTTGGACAGAGGAGCCTGGTACGTTACAGTCCATGGATTTGCAAAGACTCGGACACCAGTAAGCAACTTCACTTTCTTTCTTTTCTTTCTGTGAGAAGATACTGTGACTGGAGAATAGTTCAGGCTCCAGTAAACTTTGCCTTTATAAATTCCTGAGGAATCCAGAGCCCAGTAGACGAGAACAGAGTCTATGAATTTTACATGTAATCAATGTGAAATATTGAAATTCCTAGAGGACACTGAACTCATGTATATCTCCTATACCTGTTTCTAGTTTATTTGATCAAGGCTCTAGTAATTCTTTTGTTGTTGTTATGTGGCTATGTGGCTTGAGGGATCTTAGTTCTCTGACCAGGAATTGAACCCAGGCTCTCTGCAGTGAGACCACAGAATCCTAACCACTGGAATGCCAGGGAATTCCCTCTAGTAAGTCTTTAAGTCATCTCAGTTTAGGAGATGGTAAACTTACCAGTTTATTCTCCTTATTTTGGCTTTTTTTGAAAGGTATCCTTTTTGAAATCACTTCACTTCCATAGTGAGTTGACCAGAAAATTCTCTAAAATCTCTCAATTTTTATGGCTCATGTTGTATGATTCAGTTGATTTGGCTTGCATAACATCTTGTAAACAATTTCAAATATAAAATGATTTACAGTTCTTTGATGTTCAGTTTTGAACAATAACAAATTGACCATACTTTGAGAAACCACTGCATTAAACAATCACCTTTCATATTTAATGTATGTTTTACTGCTAATTATAATTGTTCTTTGCCTTTTAGCAAAAAGTCGAATCCTTCACCTCCCCACAGGACCCAAAATAGGCCGAACTTTTCTGTTGCTTAGCTCTCTATAGCAGCCTTCCATATGTTTAAACCTTCAAGTCACTTGTGTGACATGAGAAATATTCCAGGTACCTAATTATTGACTTAATTTGCCAGTCTGTCATCTTCAGAAGCCCTGCAACATGGTGGATTTTAAACCTCTAAACAGATGTGTCCAAACGTATCAGGAACTCAGAAACATGGTTAAATGACTGGCTAATGAAAAAGATTGAATACCTAGGGAGCATATTGTGAAGACGGTTCTGTGTCTAAGGAACTTGTATTTTCACCCTCTTGGCTAGAAGAAACCCATGGCAAGGATTAAATTCGTCCGATTTTCTTTCTGGTTTCTCTTTGATGGGTTTTGAGTATTTTTATGAAATTTCTTTCTAGTCACTCCTCCCCCAGATGTTTCAAAACAAAATACAATAGGAACTGTTTTGATTTTGCTAAGGCAGTGGTTGTCAAACCGTACTGTGCGGCAGCATCGCCTGAAGGAGTTGTTAAAGAAGGTTGCCGGGCCCTGTCACACCATTTCTGATTAATGGTCTTGGGAGGGTTCTGAGAATTTGCATTTGTAACAAGTTCCCATGTGCTGCTGAGGGCTTCCCTGGTGGCTCAGTGGTAAAGAATCTGCCTGCCAATGCAGGAGATGTGGATTTGATCCCTGGGCAGAGGAAGATCCTCTGGAGAAGGAAATGATAACCCACTCTAGTATTCTTGCCTGGAGAGTTCCATGGACAGAGGAGGCTGGAGGGCTACAGTCCACGGGACTGCAAAAGAGTCAGACGCTATTTAGCAACTAAAAAGGACGCTCCGCTGTAAGTTGTAAGGCTGTTGACTGCAATTCTGTGGTTTTTAAAATGTAAAATATTTTCAATAGATTTATGCAAATATAAAATTTCAAGCAGACTTATGTTGTTGTAGTTAAGTCACTCAGTCATGTCCAATTCTTTGCGACCCCATGGACTGTAGCATGCCAGGCTTCCCAGCCCTTCACTATCTCCCAGAGCTTGCTCAAACTCATGTCCATTGAGCAAGCCTTTTCATACTGTTCATGGGGTTCTCAAGGCAAGAATGTTGAAATGGTTTGCCATTCTTTTCTCCAGTGGATCCCATTTGGTCAGAACTTTCCACCATGACCCGTCCATCTTGAGTGTTCCTACATGGCATAGCTCATAGTTTCATTGAGCTGGACAAGGCTGAGATCCATCAAGCAGACTTACAGTTATTATCTTCTTACCTTTGAAGATACCAGATTGCAAGTATAACCAATTTTATGAAAAAACTGATACATTCCTAAAACTTTATTCATATGTTGAACCCCATTATACATCATTAAGAAAAACAAAACTTTGGTTGAATCCTCAAGAGAGAAAAAAAATTTTATGATATAAATACAAATCCCTAATTTCCTGGTTTGTACGTTTTCATCGTTTTGAAACTTAATGGCTTCTTACGTAAGGACTCAGGAAATGGTAACCCAGACAGAGGAGCCTGGAGGGCTATGGTCCATGGGGTTGCAAAGAGTTGGACATGACAGAGCACGCATTGCCTACGCATACACACCTATAAAGAGCCCATTCTTCTTTAGAAGTGCAGTGATTTCTGTTGTATCACAGGGGTCCCCAACTTTCTGTAAAACTCTCAGAATCCCACATAAAGGAGCCAGAAGCTTGTGGGCTTCGTCATTTCCTGCCAAGTCCCAGACCTTTCTGCACAGTGACTATTTTTCCCACTTGCTGTGAAGCAGGACAGCCGCCTTTTTTGTATTTGCTCTTGAAGCCAGTGCATATGCTTGAGTGGTTGAACAGAGGCCCGTTTTGGCTCTTTTTGTGCTAAAACAGGAGGGAGATCAAATCTGCTGCATACCCTCTGGTCAAGCACCGCCTCCCACCAGGCTGATTACAGTGTGTGATGGGCTGCCGCCCTGCTCTCTCTGACACCATCCTCTAGATGGGGTTCCTAGCTCTCTGAGCCTTTCATGTGGAATCCAGTTGGTAGACGCATCACCAAATTCCTTTCTTCCAGTGAACTCTATGCCAAAAAAAAAAAAAAAAGAGAGAGAGAGAGAAAAAAGGAAAATAGCTTCTCTGAATGGGGGAAATATTGACCTGTGGGCAGTACAGGAGTGACAGAGATTCAGATCTGGACAAAGAGATAATTCAAACATATATAGGTAGTGTAAAGTAGTCTCATTAAAAAGTCCACATTGAAATACTTGGACTTATCTTGGTAGCTCAGCAGTAAAGAATCCGCCCGGCAATGCAGGAGATGCAGGTTTGATCCCTGGGTCAGGAAGACCCCCTGGAGAAGGCAATGGCAACCCACTCCAATATTCTTTCCTGGAAAATCCCATGGACAGAGAAGCCTGGCAGGCTACAGTCCATGGGGTTGCAAAGAGTCGGACACAACTTAGTGACTTAAACAGCAACGTCAGCATCCTGTCACCCACAGGCACAGAAGTTTCTGTTTGCCACGATGACATTAAATGGGACAGGAACATATGATCCTTTTTCTACTAATGGAATGTGACTGCAGTAGTGAATTAACACTATCTTCTGACACTGCATTCTGATCCAGTAAATGGCAGAAATGGTTTGTCACCTGTCAAGTGTTTACTGATGTTTGTTCTAAAATGCATGTGAGGAAGAGGGTGAGTGGGGAATCAAGGCTGATGTTGATCAGAGAACAGTGTGTATTCCCTGCTCAGAGCGGAACGCTTATCATGACACATGCTGGCTGCACAGTCAAAACTTATCACCACCCACAACTTCAGAAGCACGACAGGATAGCTTTGTGGAGGGCTGCTTCCTTGGCAGATATGGCAAGTACAGGACCTTAGTAAAATGGAGGAAATACATTTAGCTGGGTCTTCTGTGTGTGGGGTGATTGGAGAAGCTTTATTAATCTTGCTTCATAAAGTTTTTTTTAAAAGCATTATTTTATCCAGTTCATAGTTCTCTGATGAGAATCAGTCATACTTTCAAGTGAGACCATATCAATCTTTATGTTAGAGAATACTGATTTATGTTGTCCTTAAAATGTAGCTTAAGAGGAGAAATTTCATTTAAGTCAGCAAATTTGTGTTTATATTTTATCACAGGTGTTGGGAGTCTTTTTCCCTCTGGACTGACATGACTTTAAATACCGTTTGGCATACACAATTCTTTAAAGACTTAGTTCTGATTTGACACAATAATGTCCTATGGTTGGGAGTTCTTACAAAGATATTGGCCTCTGTTTATAAGAACTTTGTGTTGCATAAGCGTAAAGTTAAAAAATTTCAGCTAATAAAAGACTTTTAATATTTACACCTCTAGTCAAACATTGTGAGCCTTTTATAAGTCATAAACAAATTAATACTGTGACCATTTTCATGTGGATAGTATCAGCATCTCTTTCAAATAACCTTTTTCGAAGTTTTCTAACAAATCCATAGCATTCATGGTATCTCTCTGACCATAGCTCTCTGGCTATTTAATGATTAGCCATCTCTTGATAATTTGTCTTTTGAATCTGTTCCCCATTTTATTTAAGTGGGTCACTGATCATTTTTATTTCTAAAAGAAAACTTGGATTAATACACGTACGTCACTGCTTTGGGGACTGAAGTATAAATCTTAGCTTTCTTGTAGAATATGCATGTGGTGTTCTTTGCCAGTGTTTGCTCTTCTCTTTGCATTTTTTTTTTTGACATTTCCCTTGCCTTACCTGTCATTGTTCTCCTCTCTCTCTTTCTTTCTTTCACTGTGTTTCTCTTTCCTGCAAATTTGTCAGCTTCACTGGTGCTCAAGACATCAAGGCTGAATTTCAATGATCTTTCAAGCTTTTCTTTCTATTTCTGGTTCCTCACCTGTTTATAGGTGAGGGTGCTTAGAAGGATAGAATTGCAAGAAAAATAGAAGCTTTTCTCACCTGGAAAGGAAGTCAGGGGGAATCTACATTTTATCCAATTATAGACTTTCTAAGCATTCATTTTCTCTATCCCCATATGTCTCAATCTCCTCTCTTGCTTCCCATCTATAGCAGCCGAACATACACTATGTATATACCATGGCCATATGCAAAGTAACCAGAAAGGAACAACATCAATAACGTAACTACCCCTCTGAAAATGATATCATTCTATACAGCTGCCATCAGTCAAAGGCTGCGAAGATCTTTATCTGAAAATACCAATTTAAATGACCAAATTAACAATAAACCAACATGATGCATCAAATTATTCTATGAACTTAGAAGATTTGAACAACATATAATCTATATTCATTCAGAAATTTTTTTTTCCCTAAATAACATTTTCCCAGAAAGGAAGTAGAAGACAGTTCAGTGATGTGATCTTTATTAAACAAGATATTAGTGGGAGGTGGGAAGGATGGAAAAAGGATGTTAAAACAAATTGTTACTGCTTTATAGTTGGTCTTGAAAATAAATAACATGTAAATAGGGCTCTAGGTCTTATTTCTTATAATGTTAATAAAATAGTAAGTGAATAAGAGAGACAGTGCAATGATTTGGAAAGCATATAGGGCTTAGAATATGACTGAGTTCTAGCTTAGTCTCAACCACTAACTGATGGGCCAGAAAAATGAAGGTTTTTCATAGATATGCAGCAAGGATATATGTACTGTTGGGTTCTTATTTCTATACATAAACACCTCAGTTCAGTTCAGTCGCTCAGTCGTGTCCAACTCTTTGCGACCCCATGAATCGCAGCACGCCAGGCCTCCCTGTCCATCACCAACTCCCAGAGTTCACTCAGACTCATGGCCATCGAGTCAGTGATGCCATCCAGCCATCTCATCCTCTGTCGTCCCCTTTTCCTCCTGCCCCCAATCCCTCCCAGCTTACTCTTAAATTGCTTCTTAGTCAAAGTTATTAACTAAAATATAGTTACAAGTCAGGAAACCTGCAAAAACACTTCAGCATCTAAAACACTTCACCAGTCTTATGTACTTTGTTCATGGGGGAGGCCTTCATTCTGTGACCCAGAAATGAATTACTGTTTTTTAAAATAATTCTAATAGTCTCAGTTTTCCTATCCACAGAAGACTGAAAATAAGATATAGAAGCTGGAGAAACAGTAAAAGATAATTTTGATCAAATGAAACAGATATAAGTCAAAAGACAAAAAATGAATTATGACCAACCCATTGGAAAAGAACAGACAAAAATATAGATAGCATATATAAGAAAACAAAAATTTTTATCTGTATCTGTGTGATTTAAGAAAAATATTTCAACACATTTTCAATAGGTCTTGATTATGTTGTCATATTTCAAAATGATTCATTAAATAACTAATGTCTTTATTGAAGGTCTACTATGTAGTATTTAGTTGCTTAATAAATGTTAATTTTAATTATTAAATAATATTTATGAATAGTATATAAGTATTTTAAGGTTAATATAATAAAGTTCATATTGAAGATGCAGAAACTGATAACTGTACAGTTATTTGTTCAAGTGGCAAGAGGCAAGTGGCAGAGACGAATCTATTGGTCTCAAAAACAGCACTTTTCTCCTTTATCTGGCTTGAAAACAATTTTTTTGAAAGATAAGAATTATATCCACTTTTCTCTGTTTAATAAATCATGAAAATATGTCACATACTTTAGAACCATTCCTACCAAAATCATTACAGTCACTTATAAGAGTCTTCTAGTCAATATGGTAAATGGAATATAAACAGGAATTCCCTCAGGCAAAGTATAATTAAAATGAAAGTCATTGCTAAGTTTAAAAGACAAAGAGAAAACTTCACCTCCAATGAACAAAATGGAATTAAAATCAAGACAACGAATGGAGCTGAAATTGTAATCTTTCTATGTGTAGATATTTAATATGCACCCTAAGCAAAAGAGTTTTACTATGCAATGGGAACTGGGATCAGAAGACTCAGATATGTGCTTTCTTCCAAAAAGAGAAAGGCAATGGAAAGTGGCAGTTTTGATCATGAATGGGAACTGACTGAAAGAGTGTCCTTGAATTATAGGTAGATGAAGCCAATCACCATGAAAGAACATACATTTTCAGAATTTAAATAACCGACCCAGGGATTGAACTCTGGTCTCCCGCCTTGCAGGCAGATGCTTTAACCTCTGAGCCACCAAGGAAGCCCAAATAATTTTTAGAAAAATATAAATTATCAATTTCTGTAATCTCAAGAAGCAATAGAAAATATGACAGTCTATTTAACAATTGTTGTTGCTGTTTAGTCACTACGTCATGTCCATCTCTTTTGTGGTCCCACGGTCTGTAGCCCACCAGGCTCCTCTGTCCATGGGATTTCCCAGGCAAGAATATTGGAATGGGTTGCCATCTTCTTGAGCCAGGTATCAAACCTGCACTTCCTGCTTGACAGGCAGATGCTTTACCACTACCTAGACATATTAAATTCATAGTCAGAAATCTGTGCCTTTATTTCATTTCCAACACAGGTAGTGGGTCAAAATTTTTTTTCAGGTGATTTCAATAAACTTTGAATATACAGAAATTGTCTGATATGAACTCTTCCAGGTTATTGAAAAAGGAGAAGTACAGTCTAATGCTTTTTGAGACTCTAGTAAAGGCTAACCACTAGTGCCACCTAGGAAGCCCTTAGTACGAAGAGTAATGACAAATTGTACAATTATAGAAAATCATAGTTTAATTTATAAGCACAGATTAAATATCCCAAGTAAAGCATTAAAGTTAATCTATTTATTGATAACAAGAGAATAGTATGAAAACATATGATTCTTCTGAGGAATGCAAGGAGAGTTCAATTTAGAAAGTTTGTCCTAATTAGCCACATTAAAGATTCAAGGAAAAAATTATATGATCATCAAAATAAATGGAAAATGTTTAATAATTTTCTGAATACTCTTAACAAAGAAGGAAGAGAAGGAAACTTGATGTATAATATAAAACAAAAGCAAAAAAACCCCAGCAAATATCACCCTTAATATTAAAATATAGAGGATTTACAATTAAATCCAGAACAAGATGAACATGCCAGATTCCCGCTATTAGATGTATAATTTATTATCATGTTAGCAAATACAAGAAGATCACAAAGATATAAGGTCAAAGAAAAAGGTAAGAGACATTATCACAATTTGCATATGATAATCCACTTGCACTGAAAATCCAAGAAAACTTACAGGCATGCTTTCAGAACAACTGAGTTCAGCAAGGTTGCTGGACACAAAATAAAAATTATTCCTAAATCTCAGGCTATATGGTTGGAGAAAGTAATAGAATTTTTTAAAAAAATCAAGCTTATAGTTGTAATAATACTTCAGGTACCTAGAGATGTTTTCTAGGTACAGTAAGAGTTGTGCTAGCCTTTAATGGAGATAATTATTAAATTTATTGTATAATATATAAGAAGAATTGAAAAGTATAGACCTGTGACATTTTTAGTTAGAATAATCAAAATGACAAAAATAATTTTTCTCTGCTCCACATTGTAAGATATTTATTCCTTAATTAATTTTTAAAGTTAGTGCAATTTGCAACAGTGTTTTCCATAGAACTTGATCGCTAATTTAAAATTCATATGGAGGAATCAAAGCCTATGAAGAAACACTCGATTCTGAAGAAGAAACAGGAAGTGAGCACTTCCTTGACCAGATATCAAAGCATATTACAAAGCTGTAATAATGAAAGAAGTCAGGCATAAATACAAGAATAGTCAAAAAATCAGTAGAACAGCATAGAGAGCCTGAAAACAGACCAGGCATATAGGTAAACGAAACCAACAGAATTAACGACCAGGGGAGAAATAAAGGATTGTTCACTAAATGATGTTAGGACAACTTTCCGTTCTTACAGGAAAAAATCAATTAGGTATTGTTCAAACATCACACTAATAAAGAAAAGTAAAAGTAACATAAAGAGGTAAATGTGAAAAGCAAGTGCTTAGAATATTTGTTTTAGAACAAATATGAGTTGTGTTTTTGAGATACCTAGGTGGGTAAAATCTTCCTTAAGTAAAGTTTAAAAAGTACATCTCTTAAAGGAATATATTTGAGAAAATTTGACTGTATCAAGATGATATATTTTTCATGATGGAAAATAGTGTCAGTGGCTCAGTAGTGTCTGACTTTTTGCAACCCTATGGACTGTAGCCCACCATGCTCCTCTGTCCATGGGATTTTCCAGGCAAGAATACTGGAGTGGGTTGCCATTTCCTTCTCCAGGGGATCTTCCCTACCCAGGGATCAAAGCGGGTTCTTTACCATGCTCGCACCACCTGGGAAGCCATGATGGGAGTCAAAACAAAGCTAAAAGAGAAGGGAAAGATTGTAGTAACAATAACCTTGAAAGAATGCTTTCAGAGTATTTTTAAACTAGCAAATATTTCTCAAAATTTGAAAAACAAAGGTAAGACTAGAGAGTTCATAGGAAGTAAAACTTAAATTTCTGCAAATCATATGGAAAGATCCCCATGTTTCTGAGTAATTAAGGAAGTACTCCTTGGAAGGAAAGTTATGACCAACCTAGATAGTATATTGAAAAGCAGAGACATTACTTTGCCAACAAAGGTCCATCTAGTCAAGGCTGTGGTTTTTCCAGTGGTCATGTATGGATGTGAGAGTTGGACTGTGAAGAAAACTGAGTGCTGAAGAACTGATGCTTTTGAACTGCAGTGTTGGAGAAGACTCTTGAGAGTCCCTTGGACTGCAAGGAGATCCAACCAGTCCATTCTGAAGGAGATCGGCCCTGGGTGTTCATTGGAAGGACTGATGCTGAAGTTGAAGCTCCAGTACTTTGGCTACCTCATGCAAAGAGTTGACTCATTGGAAAAGACTCTGGTGCTGGGAGGGATTGGGGGCGGGAGGAGAAGGGGATGACAGAGGATGAGATGGCTGGACGGTATCACTGACTCAATGGACGTGAGTTTGAGTGAACTCCAGGAGTTGGTGCTGGACAAGGAGGCCTGGCATGTTGCGATTCATATGTTCGCGAAAAGTCAGACACAACTGAGTGACTGAACTGAACTGAACTGAACTGAAGGAAATACACATTGAAACAAGGTGACAATGCCCACCCCCATATTACTGAAAAATTTGAAAGTCTAACTTTTCTTAGTTTTTGAGGTTCTTGACAGGAAGAGAGCTATATTAGGATTCACCTTGGTTTTGATCATTTCCTAATTGACTGGTAGGCATTTAGAGGCATCTGCCAGCGGCAGTACAAGTTAAGGGCTGAGGGCAGAAGGATAAATGGAAAAAGAAGATCGGAGTGGTGATGGTGACTGTAGCCATGAAACCAGAAGATTATTGGTTCTTGGCAGGAAAGCTATGACAAACTTAGACAGTGTGTTGAAAAGCAGAGACGTTACTCTGCCAACAAAGGTCTGTACAGCCAAGGCTATAGTTTCTCCAGTGGTCAGGGACGATTGTGAGAGCTAGACTTTCAAGAAGGCAGAGTGCCGAGGAACTGATGCTTTATAACTATGGTGCTGGATAAGACTAAGAGGCCCTTGATCAGCAAGGAGATCAAACCAGTCAATCTTAAAGGAGATAACCCTGAATAGTCACTGGCAGGACTGATGCTGAAGCTGAAGCTCTAATATTTTGTTCACCTGATGTGAACCTCCAACTCACTGGAGAAGTCCCTGATGCTGGGAAAGATAGAGGGCAGAAGGAGAGAACAACAGAGGATGAGGTGGCTGGATGGCATCACCAATGTGGTGGACATGAACTTGGGCAAACTTTGAGAGATGGTGAGGGACAGGGAGGCCTGGCGTGCTGCAGTCCATGGGGTCGCAAAGGGTTGGACACGACTGGGCGACTGAGCAACAGCACTCAAATCTTGCTGAATTCTTCCCAAGATCCCTACATACTGAAAACAAATGATGAATATAGAGAGCTGCTTCTAGTTGCAGGTCACTTTTAAAAATTGCTTTTGACTCTTGTTTCTTACCTATTTAAAAACTTGCTCTTTGATTACAAAATAAAGCAAAATGAAAGTGAAATGGGATTACATCATGGGTGGAATCTGTAATCAAATTTGCATCATGGGCCTTCAATCTCACCCTGGACAGAGGATATAAAGGGTCATTGTCGTTTTCCCTTTTGCTGAATTGGAGCTTGGGCAAACCTGCTGAGAGAGGGGTTGAGGAAATAATCTTCATTTTTCTTCCAACCAGAGTGAACAGTTCCATCTCTGGAATGTGGGAGCAAAGCCCTCAGGCAAATGGAGATACCTGAGAGTCTCTTGGACTGCAAGGAGAACCAACCAGTCCATTCTGAAGGAGATCAGCCCTGGGATTTCTTTGGAGGGAAAGATGCTGAAGCTGAAACTCCAGTACTCTGGCCACCTCATGTGAAGAGTTGACTTATTGGAAAAGACTCTGATGCTGGGAGGGATTGGGGGCAGGAGGAGAAGGGGATGACAGAGGATGAGATGGCTGGATGGCATCACTGACTCAATGAAGGCGAGTCTGAGTGAACTCCGGGAGTTGGTGATGGACAGGGAGGCCTGGCGTGCTGCGATTCATGGGGTCGCAAAGAGTTGGACACGACTGAGCGACTGAACTGAACTGAAGTGAACTTAACTGAAGTTTGGCCTGAGACATTATGATAAAAGTAACCATTGAATGTGTTGAACTCTTCAGCTAGTCTCTGTTTTTGGTGTTTTGCAATGTCCATAGATTTTCAATTATAATCAAAGTACTGTCTGATGCAGAGAGGCCTTTTTAAGACTGGCAGACTAAAATCCAGTTAGTTGGACACACTTGCAGAGTTGTATTTATTATTGGATAAGGCTGTCATATTTAAACTGCTGACTGTACAGAGACAAGACTCAGCAGTCATGAAGGCTTATTCTCTTTTCTTTTAATATTCCCCAGATAGCCCTGAAGAATATTGGTATATTGTAACAGCTCATTAAAGATCAGTCTAACTGACTCTTAGTTCTGTAGCATGTAACTATGTTCCAACTAAAGAGCCTCCTTTATTCTTTGGAACTAGAGATATTTCCCTTCCTTTTTCCAAAGTTTCAAGGATATAGAGTTAAAAGGACTGTCCCATAGTCAGAAATTAGAAAGTTGACTGAAAAGGATTCAGAAGTTNTGGGGTCGCAAAGGGTTGGACACGACTGGGCGACTGAGCAACAGCACTCAAATCTTGCTGAATTCTTCCCAAGATCCCTACATACTGAAAACAAATGATGAATATAGAGAGCTGCTTCTAGTTGCAGGTCACTTTTAAAAATTGCTTTTGACTCTTGTTTCTTACCTATTTAAAAACTTGCTCTTTGATTACAAAATAAAGCAAAATGAAAGTGAAATGGGATTACATCATGGGTGGAATCTGTAATCAAATTTGCATCATGGGCCTTCAATCTCACCCTGGACAGAGGATATAAAGGGTCATTGTCGTTTTCCCTTTTGCTGAATTGGAGCTTGGGCAAACCTGCTGAGAGAGGGGTTGAGGAAATAATCTTCATTTTTCTTCCAACCAGAGTGAACAGTTCCATCTCTGGAATGTGGGAGCAAAGCCCTCAGGCAAATGGAGATACCTGAGAGTCTCTTGGACTGCAAGGAGAACCAACCAGTCCATTCTGAAGGAGATCAGCCCTGGGATTTCTTTGGAGGGAAAGATGCTGAAGCTGAAACTCCAGTACTCTGGCCACCTCATGTGAAGAGTTGACTTATTGGAAAAGACTCTGATGCTGGGAGGGATTGGGGGCAGGAGGAGAAGGGGATGACAGAGGATGAGATGGCTGGATGGCATCACTGACTCAATGAAGGCGAGTCTGAGTGAACTCCGGGAGTTGGTGATGGACAGGGAGGCCTGGCGTGCTGCGATTCATGGGGTCGCAAAGAGTTGGACACGACTGAGCGACTGAACTGAACTGAAGTGAACTTAACTGAAGTTTGGCCTGAGACATTATGATAAAAGTAACCATTGAATGTGTTGAACTCTTCAGCTAGTCTCTGTTTTTGGTGTTTTGCAATGTCCATAGATTTTCAATTATAATCAAAGTACTGTCTGATGCAGAGAGGCCTTTTTAAGACTGGCAGACTAAAATCCAGTTAGTTGGACACACTTGCAGAGTTGTATTTATTATTGGATAAGGCTGTCATATTTAAACTGCTGACTGTACAGAGACAAGACTCAGCAGTCATGAAGGCTTATTCTCTTTTCTTTTAATATTCCCCAGATAGCCCTGAAGAATATTGGTATATTGTAACAGCTCATTAAAGATCAGTCTAACTGACTCTTAGTTCTGTAGCATGTAACTATGTTCCAACTAAAGAGCCTCCTTTATTCTTTGGAACTAGAGATATTTCCCTTCCTTTTTCCAAAGTTTCAAGGATATAGAGTTAAAAGGACTGTCCCATAGTCAGAAATTAGAAAGTTGACTGAAAAGGATTCAGAAGTTGAGATAATTTAATAAAATCTAGTCTGGGAGTTATTTTCCATAAATTACCTTTAATATGTTAGAAACGTGAAAGAGATGGAAGCAGTTCCTACATTAAACATTCTTAACACTCTTGGGCAGGAATTTATTTTGTGCCCTGTAGTCTTAAAAGCCATCATCTTAATGATGAAGGTGGAGATAACAAAGGAAACTGAAGTTTCCTGATTCACAAGATCTGATTTCCTCTATTAGCTGGAAGCATGCTGCTGCTGCTAAGTCGCTTCAGTTGTGTCTGACTCTGTGCGACCCCATAGACGGCAGCCCACCAGGCTCCCCGGTCCCTGGGATTCTCCAGGCAAGAACACTGGAGTGGGTTGCCATTTCCTTCTCCAATGCATGAAAGTGAAAAGTGAAAGTGAAGCCACTCCGTCGTCTCTGTTAGCGACCCCATGGACTGCAGCCTACCAGGCTTCTCTGTCCATGGATTTTCCAGGCAAGAGTACTGGAGTGGGGTGCATCATTGCAAATCTGGAATTCCTTCATCTCGCTTCTCTGAAACCTGAAGCAATAGTTAGCAGTCTTACCAAAGGGTCCTAATGAGCCACAAAAAGATGGTTAAAAAACTTTTCTCCTACAGATTAAGGAACTAGTCAGTGGTAGACGAGTTAAGAATGGTATTCTAGTTCACCTCTTAAATATTTAGGAGTTCCCCTCACCTTAAAATATGCTTATCGTCAAGACAGAAGCAAAATTGTTGTATAATTCTTGGTGACCAATCTAATACTAAAGGTAACTGTCGCTCTCTGTACTTAAAATGACCTCCATTTGTAACTACCTGGATTGCCTCCAGCATCATCTATAATTTAATTCTATTTTTCCCAGCTCACCTAGAAGAACTCAAAATGAAATGGTGACTTTGGTTTGTGAGGTCAGAATCAATAGCCATTAAGAGAATGAGGAGATTTTTAAATCTAGGGGAAAAGCCAGTACTTAAAATATCCCTTGCATCAGCCTCAAAATTCTTGGTACCGTAGACAATGCAAACATGGCAGACTTCATCATGAGGCAACAGCTTTTGTGTTCCCAGGTGGTGCTGGTGGTAAAGAAGCCACCTGTCCACTCAGGAGACTTATAAGAGACGTGGATTCAGACCCTGGGCTGGGAAGATCCCCTGGAGGAGGAAATGGCAACCCACATTGGTGTTCTTATTTGAAGAATCCCATGGACAGAGGAGCCTGGTGGGCTACAGTCCATAGGGTTGCAAAGAGTTGGACATGACCGAAGTGACTTAGCACGCACACGTACAGCTTTAAGGCCTGGAGAGATAGGAGTTAATACATGAACTGATTGTCAGTCTAAACAAGAGCTAACGTTCAGCTTTCAGAGTGTTTCAGTCTTGTGTGTTGCAGTAGGAGAAGCTGAGAGACCCTGCAGAATGACTGAAATAGATGAAGGCTGTAGATAAGAAGAAAATTCTGTGTAAGCTAAGTGTATGAGTTTCTCTAATCATGTCATTGGCATCATGTAAATGCCAGACACCATTTATATACAGCTTAGATACAGCAGATGTTGGCATTTAAGTATAGGTTGCTCTGAGAGAAAATTGCCCTTGAATGGAAGAGGAAGTATACTGTCAGAGAAAAATTATTTTCTCAGTTAACAGTTATAACCCCAATAATAGAACTGTTGTCAACCAGAGGTTGTAGGGTGGGACAGGAGGAAAGATGTAATGATACCTCAGTTCCAATCGAAAAAGGAAAATCAGCTTCCGTTTAAATTGCGGATATGTGGGTTGTACTCATAGAACCTTCTCTTCCCTCTCTCCTCAAACCTCAAGGCTTCATGTTAAATGGAACAAATCACATCCTTCGTGGTTCTGCTCTGTTGGGTACAGCTGCCTGCTGCAGGTGGTGCCCTAAAAATATATTGTTTGTTTATTTTGCAATCGAGCAGTCTGCAGAGTGGTACCTAAAAGTACAGCGGCTCCCTTCTCTTTCTGTCAGTGAACCAAATGATGAAAGGCCAAGACCCCTGTCAGCCTAGCATGAAAGGACCCAAATAAGAGGCACAGGTACTGCCTGAGGCTCTGCTTCCGATAAGTTCCATTTTCTTTGGATTCATGGAGCAAAGCTGAGAAGCAGCTTATCTGTCATCAGAGTCTCTGACTGGGTTTCAGGGAAGTACAGCCAAGCAACACAGCATCATTGTTGGGAGCATCATTGTATTTCTCTGGAAATTAATATCTGTAAGCATATGGGGTCCAAAGGGAAGGAAAAAAACGTGTAATGGATCACAAAAGGAAAATAAAAGCACAGATTAACCTTAGGTCAGTGTTCACATAGATGCCTTTCAATTGAGCCTTCAGTGCTTTTTTGTTCATTAATTTAAATGATCAAATAATTGTCACACCCGGACTGACAGGGCACTCAGTTTACTGTCTACCGTTGTTGAACACAACGCAGTAACTTTTATGTGAAAATGTTTTACACATGAGAGTTAATGATACACAAAATCATATTTTCCTTCATATTATTCCAGACTTTCCCCATTGAATGAAACTGTAAAAAGACACTCACCAAAATTTCAAGGTGTGCAGGAATTAATTGGCATAGAGGGGTCACTAGTGATAATGAGTCTTGTCAATCCAACTTTGGCAAGACATTGTTTACTGTAAAAATCTTACTTAATATTAGTGGGATTGTGATGAACAGATTTCACAGTCTGATGGATGATAAAGTAAAATGTTATACTAGATGGGATTTACTAGAAAAAGCTTGAAAACTTTTGACTTAAACAATCAAATATTTCTCTAAAATTAAGTGATATGGAAACACCCTGGATTATGAAGAGGGATGGAGCCATATTTGCAGTTAGCATTAATCCAAACAGTCACATGTTAAGAACTCCTCCATTAAGTATAATACAATATTATGAATAGTTAGAAGAAGAATAGAAGTGAGAAATATATTGCATGAGAAGTTGGTTTTGACTTGTTGGGTTACTGCTTGAGAGAAATTTAACAATGGGTGGGAGTTGGCACAGATGTAGCCATGGAGCCACAAGGACAGGCCTAGGCACAAAAATAATGACTGGAAATCGTATACCCAGTGTGGAGGACTGTGTGGGCTGAGAACAGTAGGGTTTAAAATCCTGTTTGTAGGACCGGTAAAAGCAAAGGGTATGGAGAGACTATCACAGATGGTTCTTTTTTTACGGTGTAAACAATATTTAGCATAAGTGTGTTTGCCCATATATTTATTCTTTTTCACTCAAGTATAACACACTAAACAATAAATTATCTCTTGTATTATAGGTATCATTATAAATCATTTTTACATCCTTCTTTTGAGATGACTTGCTGTTATTTAACAACTATAATGCATTCTGCTATTATTAATTCTATCACTGTATGTAGAAGTTTCTGTGAAGAAGAAATTTCCATCAAAGATGTATTTCTCAAAAATGTGTATCATAATAATTGATCATGCCTGGAAAGACATCTTAAAAGCAATGATATATACAACCAAGGAAGATGGTAGCCTTTGTTGAAGTTCAACAGCTTGTCATGTTTTCAAAAATATCCCATTTTACTATATTTGTATATACTTATTTCTTTCTGAAATAATTTATGACTATAAAGTTAAATACAAGAAATGGGATTCTACATGGTTTACTGTATAATACTCTATGGAGGTAATTTCAGCTTTAATATTATTCAAGAAAACCAATTATTATGGATTTGTCATAGGCTATAATCTTCTCTACCACGTTAAATGTATTGATATTTTTATTCCATGGTGTTTCTAAGCATTCTGATAGATCAAGTGATATAATGTGATAAATCAAGTGATATTATGCTTTGGGAGTAAGCAAGCGCTTCAAACATTACATATAGAAGCAGATACTGTAATCTGATGATAATGGTTGATGGGGGATAAAACTTGCCCCTGTGTAGGCTGGTGTGTTGTTACACTAAATAGTATCACACTGGCTTTAAGAATCATGGCTCTATCTGGGGAGTAAGTAAGCTTAGTAGGATTCAGTTCATTTTTGCACACCACTGCAAGTGAACCTGAGAAAACAATAGTGCTCTCCAGAGCAGTGGAAGAAACTGAGCTAAGGAGAAAATTAATACACCACCTTTATTGTTTTCAAGGCAATTTCTTAGACATTATCCCATCTAGTTCATAATTACAAAATAGTTTATTATACAGCTGGGTGTAAAATTTAAGGATTGTTACTCCCAGACTGTGAATATTTTACCTGATGGTTCTGAACTTGCATGTAGGGAATACTAGTGGATATTAAAGGCAAGAAAAAAAATCTTAGATTTAATTTGACTTTAGAGACTGTTCAAGTTCTTGTGCTCTGTTTGTTCACAGACTCACGAAACTGCTCACCAATATACAAGGACACCTTTTGGGAATAAAGTGAAATAAAATAAAGGGCATGATAACTGATTGTTCAAGGTTTATTTTTACCAAAACTGGATTGACATCTGTGGATAAGACATGAAGGTGTTATGCTCTGAAGTGATTATGTTCAAATGAATTTGTTATTTTCTAGAGAAATTGAGAGTAGATTAGAAATTTAAACGTGCCCATTTCAGAAGTATCCATTGGTCTCAATATTTCTTACTATCAGGGGTAAATCCAATTGGGGTTCTAAACTTGGTTTGTAGAACATCATGTATGGGTTTTGGAGCACTCAATTGTACAAAAAAATGTCCTTTCCCAATTCTATTTAGGTCTTCCCTGGTGGCTCAGACGGTAAAGAATCTGCCTGAAATGTGGAAGAGACCTGGGATTGATCCCTGGGTTGGGAAGATCCTGTGGAGGAGGGCATGGCAACCCACTCCGGTATTCTTGTCTGGAGAATCCCTGTGGATAGAGGAGTCTGGCGGGCTGCAGTCCATGGGGTTGCAAAGAGCCGGACACAATGAGTGACTAAACACAATCCTATTTACCACCTTCATTCTCCTAATTAAGCAACTTTGTCCATTGGAAAAAAATCCCTACAATTGAAATTTGATTCTTCTCCCCATATATTTGTGATGATTTGTATAAACTATTCTGATGTTACAGAAAGACAAATCACATTCATTTCCTTTACTGACAAGCAGGTCTCTGTATCTGAATACCTGGGAGAACAGGAGTTGAAACAGTGTGTTTAGTATTTGAAGCCAAGCAGCAAAGCTGTTGAACCATTCTGGGAGCTAGGTAAGAAACTGAGTACTTGTCATTCTGTCCATTTCCATCACACACAACAAGCAGTTTTGTGCTAAGACCTTTTGAACAGTTTTGGACATTGGACTAGACTCAGAAGTTCTACACCAGCTCACTGTTCAGTGTGGAGGTATGGTGAACAGTGTTTAAGTACATGAATTCAGTATTTGACCATAGGTTAGTTATGTGAGTAACTCTTCCCTGTAGCTCAAATGGTAAAGAATCTGCCTGTGATGCAGGAGACTAGGGTTTGATCCCAGGGTCAGGAAAATCCTCTGGAGAAGGGAATGGCAATCCACTCCAGTATTCTTTTTTTTGAAATTAATTAATTTATTTTAATTGGAGTCTAATTACTTTACAATATTATGGTGGTTTTTGCCATACATTGACATAAATCAGCCACCACTCCAGTATTCTTGCCTGGAGAAGTCCATGGACAGAGAAGCCTGGTGGGCTACAGTTTGTGGGGTCGCAGAGAGTCAGACACGACTGAGTGACTAACACACACATATACAACTAGTCATGTAACTTACATGTTTGACCCTGCAGTACAGGAAGGGAAGTGACTCTTAAGGCCCAGAAGGAATTGGTAGAACAACCAGATCTGTGGTACCATCTTGGCATACAAAATCATCTGCCTGACCAAGCACCATGCTTTTCTATGCAATTCATATTTGAGGAATCAGCAATGAAAGGAAAGAGATGGGACTGATTTCTGGAGAAACTTTCAAAAAGTATACCCACCTCTGCCCTACCTCAGCTAAAAGGACAAAAAAATTCTAGAAGTATATTATGTTTATAGCAATCTTTTAAACAGCTAGGTAAGTAATTCCTAGTCTCAGCTAGCATTAGCGATCTAGGCTTTAGGGGAATGGATGGGGGATCCGAGACCACCCTCTCAGCACTACGTGAGAACTAAACACCTGCTTCTGGTGCTGTGGCTCAGTCTGCAGGGACCGAGGAAGGAAGGAAAGAAAGAAGGAACAGAAAGAAAGAAGGAAGAAACCACTGCATTAGATTCATGGCCTCCAAACATTTTGGCTCCTACATACCCTGAAATAAATTTTTAAAAATTCCACTTGAAACTATGTGGGCTTGAAACTATCTACATTTGAAATTCATATTTGATATTTTTCATTGTTAGTATAAATGGCTTCAAAAGCACTTTATTTTGGTATAGTATACATATGAATATATTTTAAAGATATATTATTTACTCATATATTCAGTGGAATTTCAATACTGCTGTGATGTGTTCACTTTCTTTCATTTAAGAACACATGTATACACTTCTATAATGATCATTATGTAAAAAATAAAATTTCATTTGATGTCCATTTTTGATTAATACTAGAATGGGATGGAGTTTAGCATGAATTCTATTCTGGTTGTTTCTGTATTAGGTATTTGTTTATTATAAATAATGTAAATATTTATTATATATAATACTATATATAAATATAAATATTTATGAATGACATATGAACGATGTAAATATAAATATACTATAAATGATATAGTACATATTATAAATATATAATATATTAGGTATATATTTATTTAGGAAAAATATTGTTCTTCAAAAATAGAGACGTAGTAAAGGCTTGTTACAATGACATCACTCAACTTCTGCAGCTTCCTTGAAATTGGGTGCCACATTTACATATTTACCTATCATAAGAATTATTTCAAGTAGTCTACCAATTGGTAAGTCTATTAGGTTTTCCTTCAGTTTTAATGGAAGCAAAGAACTGGAAAGTTCTCGATTTGCAGCAGCAGTTTCTGGGAGGTATACAAAGAACACCACCAAGATAAACAACAATTATAACTCTTTCTCATAAAGGCACCTAGATTAATCTGATGCATATAAAATTTATGGGAAATATTTAATTTCAATATATTTGTTGATATAATATTTTTGTCCATGAAAAGTATGCGCCTCAAGTGTATTTGAATCAAATTATGAAGCTGCATTACTTTAGTAGTATGTGAGATGAGTACGTCAGGCTTCAGCAATACGTGAACCATGATGTTCCAGATGTTCAAACTGGCTTTAGAAAAGGCAGAGGAACCAAAGACCAAATTGCCAACATCTGCTGGATCATGGAAAAAGCAAGAGAGTTCCAGAGAAACATCTATTTCTGCTTTATTGACTATGCCAAAGCCTTTGACTATGTGGATCACAATAAACTGTGGAAAATTCTGAAAGAGATGGGAATACNCGTGCTGCAATTCATGGGGTCGCAAAGAGTCAGACACGACTGAGTGACTGAACTGAACTGAACTGATGGATCTGCAGGTTTGGCTAATTAGTTTTTGTAAAATGACAATTTCAGGAACGTAAATGGCCAAATCATTTTTCATCGCATAACAGACATACCAGATCAAATTTACATTTTGTCTTAAAAACACTGTCTTAATTTTTCAGCTCAAATATTTCATCTCAAGTAAATGACATCCACATTGATGTCACTCCTGAATACAACAGCAGCTGGGTATCATATGCTCACACCATTTTTCCCACTCACCTCTTTGAGATGGTGCAAGTTCACAACTTAGATTTAATATTTGCCATTTTAATAGCAACATCCAAGGCTAAGTGAAAATCAGAATTCAAATCTTTGAAAATCAAGCTTCTATGGATATGTTTCCAGATTATAGGGAAAAAAAAAAAAACAGCAGGAGCAGTAAGGCCCTTTACTCTCATGCATGCACCACACACTTCAGCAACATTCAGAGAAACAACATGTGCCATTACCAGAACAACCCCAGGTCAACTTGGATAAAGTTTGCATTTAGAATTTTGCAAATTTCTTCACCAGTGGTATTCCTAGGCAAATCCTAGCAAGCCAGATAGCAAATGTATATCATTAACTGGAAACAATTGGAAACATCTGCTGCTGCTACTGCTAAGTGGCTTTAGTCCTGTCCAACTCATATGGGACCCCATAGATGGCAGCTCACCAGGCCCCCGTCCCTGGGATTCTCCAGGCAGGAACACTGGAGTGGGTTGTTGTTGCCTTCTCCAAACTCTATCCATTTGAAAGGCACATATTTTACCTTCAAAATTTGTTTCACCACAGTATGTTGAACACTGATTTCCATCATTTCAATCACTCTACAAAGTTTTATAGAGAATAGATGTAACTGAAGGATAAACTTGGCAGTGAACTTATTTTTTTAGCTATGAACAGTGTACCAGAACCGTTTCTAAAGTTTTCTGTGACTTCCCTGCTAATTCGTAGATAGTTTCTAAACCAGTTTTAATGGCTGCAGGAAATAGTAAGCTTATTTATGTTTTTACCAATATCCTCTACTGGTCTCTTAAAAAATTAATAGTCAACTTGCTTAGAAGTGTCAGAAGTAAAAGAAATAGAGGAAAACGTAGCCTAGCAATTTTGGTTGGAGAACTTCATGTTAAATTTAGAGATATTGGTCCTTTGGAGGTAGCTAGAGAAGAAAGGGATTTTGTTTTCCAGTGAATCCTTTGCCGACAAAGGTCCATGTAGTCAAGGCTATGGTCTTTCCAGTAGTCATGTGCACATGTAAGAACTGGACAATAAAGAAGGCAGAGTGCCAGGAATTGATGCTTTTGAACTGTCGNTGGAGGTAGCTAGAGAAGAAAGGGATTTTGTTTTCCAGTGAATCCTTTGCCGACAAAGGTCCATGTAGTCAAGGCTATGGTCTTTCCAGTAGTCATGTGCACATGTAAGAACTGGACAATAAAGAAGGCAGAGTGCCAGGAATTGATGCTTTTGAACTGTCGTGCTGGAGAAGACTCTTGAGAGTCCCTTGGAAAGCAAGGAGATCAAACCAGTCAGTCCTAAAGGAAATCAACCCTGAATATTCTTTGGAAGGACTAATGCTGAATGCTGAAGCTCCAATATTTGACCACGTGATGCTAAAAACTGAATCACTGGAAAAGACCCTGATGCTGCCTAAGATTGAAGGCAGAAGGAGTGAGGGCAACAGAGGATGAGATAGTTGGATGGCATCACCGATTCAATGGCCATGAACTTGGGCAAACTCCGGGAGATGGTGAGGGACAGGGAACCGTTGCATGCCTCAGTCCATGGGGTTGTGAAGAGTCGGAAACGACTTGGTGACTGAACAACAACAAATACAGGTGAGGTATACATACCTCTCTTCCCCCCATCCATGGAAGACATAGCTAATTAATAATGGCATTCTTTGCTACTGAAGAGAAGTCTCAATTTCGGGGTTTCAGGAATCTGTTGTGCATCAGCTGATGCTGGCATGCTGATTTAAGTCTGTTTTCCTATCCTTGGTACCGAGAAAAACTTAGATTAGCATGTCCGCCCTCCACATGTACTAGCTGACAAATCTTGGGAAAGGCTTTGAGTCTGTCCTGCTGCTTTCCCAGGACCGTTACACAAATCAAAAGATTAAATTCCTGTAAATGCATTTTGTAAACCATACAGTTATAGTCACATTTTCTGAAGAAATCAGGTTCATTGTGTTGTAATGTAAACAGCATCATCTCTTTAGTTCATCTCCTCCTGGGCTCTTTCCATACGTATTTATTTTATCTATTTTGTAGGTGCAGTTTTAAAAAAAATTGGATTTTATTAAAACTGTGCACACCTGTATTCCCTTTGAATGTGATATCTGATCCTAACTAGAAGAAAATGCTGCTGGAGAAGGAGAACGCTGGAAACCTCACACCTGGCTGATCATTATGATGCTGTGGCAGTCCTTTCTGCTCGGCTGGAGGCTGTGTGATTAATAGCCTCTCTTCCCAATTATGTGGATATTATACTCTTCTTCCTTTGGCTGGAGATGGGAGATATCTTATGAATGTGCAATGCAAATGTGGGCTTTGTGAATGCTAATTTCAAAATCAGCTAGGAGTTGATTGGCAGGAAACCGAACAATGGGGTGACAGGCGTGCCAGGGGTTAGGAATCTGTGAAAGAGAGGCTGAGTGAAGGTGGAGAAAAAGAGCTGGAGAGATTTGGAGTTAATCAAGAGCTGTTGCTGGAACAGCAGCCATTTATGAAAGCAGATCTAAGCCAGATATCCTGGAAGAGAGGGTAGCTTCAAAGACAGGTGAAAGAGAAGTGTGGGAGTTTAGCTGACTTCACAAAAAGCAGGATGGAACTAAGAAGCCAAATGGTGCTATAAATGCCACAAACGTATTCTCTGTACCACGCTCCCGAAGTGTGCCTGTCTGCCCTGGGTGTCCACCCTGAGGAACCCAGCCCATTTCCGACCTTGACAGCCTCAAGGTCAGAGATGCTGTCATTTGTCTCTCTAGGTGCCAGCAGGGAGCATCACTCAGGAAATGTTCACTGGACTGGACCGAACTAAACATTGGATTGTCAGGCAGATGATTTGAGTAACAAGAGAAGGGGAGAAGCAGAGAAACAGAGATTCAAGCCACCGTTTCATCCCTTGTTGTTGCTGAGTGACTAAGTCGTGTCCCACTCTCAGCAATCCCGTGGACTGCATGCAGTGTGCCTTAACCAGGGCAAAAGAAGTGATCAGAATGACTGTGGGAACATATTTAGTTGGAAGGCTTCTGCTCACCGGGCGGAGCAAATTGTTCAAGATCAGCCCTGTTTTGGTTTGCATTCTGAAAAACTAGTTAAGATGTGCTGGGTTTGCTACAGAGCAGGTGCGTTCAGCCCAAGGCTGGCTAGACAATAACAAACCCAAAGACAGAAAGTGTGTGGCAACTTTTCCATAAAACTGGCTTGGGCTGCTGACCTAGTCTCTCAGGTGATCCAGTCAGCATAGCAAAAGAACTGCCCCAGAAGGAAGAGCAGATGGAAAGGGCACAGGTGAAGACGTCACATCCTGTGATGACCTGCGCAAACTATTGCTCCACTGAGCTGGGGGCCGTGTCGACAGGAGGGTCGAGAACCAGCAGCTTGATATATTGGTCTCATCTGCTCTTAGAGACACTCCATCCATCTTCTCTACACTCTAGCCACTTTGCCTTTACAGATGATTTTCACTTATGTAAAAATATTTTTTTCTTTGGGCAGTATGTCAGCCTCAACACTTGCTTCCATGTCCAAATGTATTTCCTCAGCAAATTATCTGTGCACCAGAATTTCATGGCGGTTTAATAAATCTGTGAGTATAGTTTATTCATACACACATTAATTCAAATAACTCTCTAAAAGAGTCATACATTTAACTATCCACGCACACAGACTATACGTTTGCATCATCCTTGACGCATCTGTGGAAGTTTTCCAAAAATTATGGATACAGTTAAAAAAGAAGATAAAAAGGGATTTTCAAGGAAGGAACAAGGAAGAAACATTTTCTCGAAAATTCCTCTGTAACATGTAGGAAGACATTTCATCTGTCACTAAATACCAGAAATATTTTACTTTTCCCATATGAGAATGAATGCTTCACCTAAGTGAATTTTACATAATGAAAGGACTAGTTCCATTCCATCAAATCTCACTTTACTTAAATATAATAAAAATGAACAGTTATAGAATTTAAAACTATCACAGAAGCTTTTTTTATTTTTTAAATTAAGAAGTGCTTCAGGTTGGACACATTCAAGGGAGATCACTCAGTGCTTTAGCCAAGAACGTAATTCAAATATTGTGGAAATAATTTATGCTGCTCCTCAAATATTTACAGTTCTTCCTCCTTTCTGGCTGGTCTGTGATTGGGTAGGAATCTGTGTCTAGTTCTGGACAGTGAGCTACGAGCAGTGAGCTTCCTCTGTCAAGCAGGAGCATTTTTGTGCCAGTGTTGACACTTCAGAGCTGTTCCTGCCATCTGGCATGGCAGCCCTGATGGCTGAGATGGTGGCTGTGCTCCTGTCCTTGTTTCCTTAGCAACCAGTGATTGGTCAAACTTCTTGCTCACCCATAAGAATAAACCTTTGTGGCTTTTAGTCACAGAAACTTGGGAAGTGCTCATAGCACAGCATATATAGCATATAATCATATGTGTATATGTATGTTTATATATATTCCTCATTAAAAAATAACTGTATGTTAGTTATATAATCTAATACACACACCTATGTACTTTCTTTTTAAATTCCTGAAGAGTTTTCTATGAACCAGCTGGTACCATTCTACCCAGAACATTTTATGTCCTGTTACTTAAGAATTGTGAGTTACTGTCATTCTCAAAGTAATTAACTAAAGAAAGGTAAAAAGAAGATTCTACTTGTATTATTTGTTGTGAAAAATTAAGACTGTGGACCTCAACTGAAGCTCTACATACAGTCTAAGAAAAGACACACAGATATGCATACATGATCTGTAATAAATGGAGACGTGTATAATAAAGTTGCCTTAACCTTATGAATCCCACAAAATTACACATTTAGCATTAGTGAAAGTTCTTCTCAAGAAAGGGAGGTGTTTATCTCTTTATCATAGGAATATAATGTAAAATAATGTTTTATATAACATAGTAATATACAAATGTGTTTTATAAATATACAAAAACAATTATTTATAACTCCAACTTTCTTCCTGTAGAGGGAGCATTATTTATTGGCAGAATACTATGAAAAATAGGAGTGTGATAATCTAGAAGTAGAATTCATAGAAAAGCTGAATTGTTTTGAAAAAGAGAGATGGTGATAAAAGATGATGGATGGTACCTGGGGGAAATCTAAGAAGATTTTAAGGGAGAAGGGAATTCCCAGAATTAACAGCATACCCAGAAAGAATCACTCCGTCTATGACATAGCCTGGTTTAACCTGACAAATCCCTGTTAAAAGTGGCGGTGATTAGGAAAAAGCACATAGCCACCTTCTACCCACAGGTTCCAACTGCGTGTGCTGAGTTTACACAGAAATAAAACAATTTGGGAAACACTAGAAGGAGTGGTTGGCTGTCAACACTTACTGCGAGGACAATCTGGAGGGAACTATGAGCCACTTCTATGTACTGGTACTCCAGAAAACACCCTGAGACCGTGATGTAGCGATGGTCTTCTGGGGCCCAGTCTGGGGCAGGAGTCACTGATGTCACCGTACATCCTGGTCCATTCTCCATCCACCAAGATCGGTGCATTGAAATATTAAAAGTCAGGATAAGATCTGTTTCCTGCAAAAGGCAATTGATAAGGATGAGCATTACTTCACAATTGTTAGCTTATCTGGACTGGTTTGCTTTAGAGTTTCCCATCTTGAAATATGTTTTTTCCCCCTCCTCTTGCTGTATTTATATGCACAAAGAGCGAGTGTGCTCTGCTGCTGCTGCTAAGTCGCTTGAGTCGTGTCCGACACTGTGCAACCCCATAGACAGCTGCTGCTGCTAAGGCGCTTCAGTCGTGTCCGACTCTGTGCGACCCCATAGACGGCAGCCCACCAGGCTCCCCCGTCCCTGGGATTCTCCAGGCAAGAACACTGGAGTGGGTTGCCATTTCCTTCTCCAATGCATGAAAGTGAAAAGTGAAAGTGAAGTCGCTCAGTTGTGTCTGACTCTTTGTGACCTCATGGANCGCTTCAGTCGTGTCCGACTCTGTGCGACCCCATAGACGGCAGCCCACCAGGCTCCCCCGTCCCTGGGATTCTCCAGGCAAGAACACTGGAGTGGGTTGCCATTTCCTTCTCCAATGCATGAAAGTGAAAAGTGAAAGTGAAGTCGCTCAGTTGTGTCTGACTCTTTGTGACCCCATGGACTGCAGTCTACCAGGCTCCTCCGTCCATGGGATTTCCCAGGCAAGAGTACTGGAGTGGGCTGCAGCAACCCACCAGATTCCCCCGTCCCTGGGATTCTCCAGGCAAGAACACTGGAGTGGGTTGCCATTTCCTTCTCCAATGCATGAAAGTGAAAAGTGAAGGTGAAGTCGCTCAGTTGTGTCTGACTCTTTGTGACCTCATGGACTGCAGCCTACCAGGCTCCTCCGTCCATGGGATTTCCCAGGCAAGAGTACTGGAGTGGGCTGCAGCAACCCACCAGATTCCCCCGTCCCTGGGATTCTCCAGGCAAGAACACTGGAGTGGGTTGCCATTTCCTTCTCCAATGCATGAAAGTGAAAAGTGAAGGTGAAGTCGCTCAGTTGTGTCTGACTCTTTGTGACCTCATGGACTGCAGCCTACCAGGCTCCTCTGTCCATGAAATTTTCCAGGCAAGAGTACTGGAGTCCGGTGCCATTGCCTCTTGTCCAATTCTTTGAGACCCCATGAACTGTAGCCTACCAGGCTTCTCAATCCATGGGATTTTCCAGACAATAGTACTAGAGTGGATTGCCATTTCCTTCTCCAGGGGTTATTCCCGACCCAGGGATCGAACCCGGGTCTACCACATTGTAGACAGACAACTTTGCCATCTGAGCCACCGGGGAAGTCAACTGAAGTTCATATTAAAAATGCTATTTTCCTCTCCCTTAGAATATTTACCTTTTGTACATTTTTTAAGGGGCTTACCTGGTGACTCAGACTGTAAAGAATCTGCCTGCAAATGCAGGAGATCCTGGTTCGATCCCTGGGTTGGGAAGATCTCCTGGAGAAGAGAATGGCTTTCCGCTCCAGTATTCTTGCCTGGAGAGTTCCATGGACAGAAGAGCCTGGCAGGTTACAGTCCATGTGGTCACAGAGAGTTGGGACACGACTAAAGTGACTAACTTGCACTGCACATTTAAAATGTTAAAACTCTACATCAGTTTGGCAAAATTTAACATAATATTGTGGTTAGTGGTAAAATATGTAAGACTTTACTTAATAAAACAATATAGCTTGCCCCTCCATTATTATTCTAGAAAATCAGGATCTTTTCAATCTTGCCCACTTCCACTATAAAACTGGTCATAGTATTTCTTAGAAAATATCATTAGCAAGTTATTGAAGGGTAAAGGTAGTTAAGTCAACAACTCTTTAGATGAGGTGCAGCATGTTAGGTGATGTGCAACCACAAAAGGAAGGTACGGTCTGCGCTACAGAGCTTGAAATCACATACACAAATGTGGAGCTATCAGTAGCGCAGGGACAAATGTTTTCTAGGAAGAGAGTGGTTAGAAGAAATGCGCAGATACATCTTAGTATTTAACAAGTCATGAGGGAACATGATTTCTAACAGAGAGGTTCAGTGGTGGAAATGGAGCTATTTGTTTCAGTGATAAAGCTGCAAGATAATCATAGACGTCAGCTACCCTCATTCCAAAATGAAGTGCTTAATAGGAAATATTAAGATATGTCCACTGAAACTGAACTTATGAAAGCATTGAACATAACTGATCAGGGAATTTGGGGAGGGGAAAGAGTATGCTTTTAATGTGCTAAGTCACTTCAGTCGTGTCCGACTCTCTGTGACCCTATAGACTGTAGTCTGAACTATGTGATGAGTCTCATCATCACCGTAGAGTGGTGGTGGGGGAGGGGATAATTTCTCTTTTCTTCAAGCCTATTGAGAAAGGCTTCAAAATGTCCTTGGAACCTGGGAGATACAACAGACTAGTTTCTGACTCAGGCAAGGTGAATTTCAAAATAAAGCCTATGACTGGAGCTACTGTTAAGTGGTCAAACAAACAGTCGGGTTTTTATTGCATTAGCTGATTTTTGATGGTAAATCAGTGTAATATAAATACCACTTGGTCGTGTTGTGTAGTTATTTTTGTACATTGTTGAATTTTGTTGGAAAACATTTTGTTGAGGATATTTGCATCTATATTTGTAATAGGTGTTGATATGTAATTTTCTGTAATGTTATTCGGTGGCTTTGGCATTAGATTAACACCAACTCATAAAATCAGTTAGGAAGTTTTCCATTTGCTTCTATCTTCCAGAACAGACTGCAGAAAATTGAGATAATTTATTTCTTAAATGTTTGGTAGAATTCACCAGTGAACCCTTCTGGGCCTGGGGCTGTTTTGAAAAGTTATTAATTGATATAAATATTGAATATACATATTTCTATTCAGTATATTAAATGGACATAGGCCTATTTCTTCTTGTGTGACTTTTGGTAGTTTGTGACTTTAATGAAATGTGTCTGTTTCATCTAGATGATCAATTTTGTAGACATGGATTTCAACTCCATACTCATCTCTCTTCTCTATGGTAGCAGTTAAAATAAAATCTATCTTGCCATTTTTAACAAGTGTCCAGTGCATTTTTTTCTTAACAGCTCTCATACCTTTTTTTCTTACTTGGTTTGCTCTCATTTCACAAAGTACATAATTCACTAGTTTTTTTAAGAATAGGTGAATGACCAAGTCTGAAGTGTTTTTACCTTAATTTTATATTAATTGACTGATATTTTGGTTGGATATAGTCTTTTTTGTTGAAAATCATTTTATCTCAGAATTGTGTGGACATTTCTCCATTATGTTCTAGTTTCTGTTATTATAGTTAATAAATCTGATGTCATTTTGTTCCCTGTAATTTTTTTAATGTAACCTTTTCATTCTTTTGTTCTCTTGTGTCTTTTTGTTTCAAAAAGTGAAATAGTTCAAAAATATCAAAAAGTTTATAAGATAGTCTGAAAAACCATTATACCCACCACTCAGTTTCATTAAATCTTATATTTGCTTTAACACATTTTTAAATAAAATTTTATACATATGAATGATGCCTCCATCTGAGGTCTTCCTAAATGTGATTTCCCTCTCTCTCTCCACAGATAATTACTATCTTGCTTTTAGTGTTATTATTCTCATGAAGGTATTTTGTAGTTTCACTGAATATTTACATATTTATTAATAATATAAAATGAAGATTTTTTTTAGGTTTTAAAGTGTTTATGTACTCTGTCATATATTTTGGTTCCATGTTGTATTTTTAAGGTTTATTGATATAAAAAAATTTTTAGCTTCACATTCTGAACGTCAGTAAGACAGTATCTTGGTGGGTTTCTTTTTCACTTAGTTTGTAGAGCATCTGGAGGGTCTTTCCATCCAAGAGCCATTCACTTTCATTCTAGAAGTCAACCTACGTCATACCTTTAGTGGCTCCTTCCCCTCGACTTTTCCTGTTACTGCAGGCAATTCCTTTCAGACAAATTCCTATCTGTCTTCCAGGATTGATCTCTTATATTCTTAATTTTTCTTTCCTATTGTTCATCTTACATTTCTCTTTAGTCTCTTGGAGATATTCTTTACCAAGTCTTCCCAAACTTATAGAGCTATATCTTTAATTTTTAATACTTTGAACTTTCAAGAGCTAATTCTTCTCCAATTATTGATTTTATATAGTTAATATTGTTGAATTGTTTCCTCGCTATAACTTTTTTTATCTTCTGCATACTTAATCTTTTTTTTTTTTCTCTTTATTTTTCATTTTTATTTTTTTTTACTTTACAATACTGTATTGGTTTTGCCATACATTGACATGAATCCGCCATGGGTGTACATGAGTTCCCAACCCTGAACCCCCCCTCCCACCAGCCTCCCCATATCATCTCTCTGGGTCAGCCCAGTGCACCAGCCCCAAGCATCCTGTATCAAACCAAGACTGGTGATTTGTTTCTTACATGATAGTATACATGTTTCAATGCCATTCTCCCAAATCATCCCACCCTCTCCCTCTCCCACAGAGTCCAAAAGTCTGTTCTATACATCTGTGTCTCTTTTGCTGTCTTGCACACAGGGTTATCATTACTATCTTTCTAAATTCCATATATATGTGTTAGTATACTGTATTGGTGTTTTTCTTTCTGGCTCACTTCACTCTGTATAATTGGCTCCAGATTCATCCACCTCATTAGAACTGATTCAAATGTATTCTTTTTAATGGCTGAGTAATACTCCATTTTGTATATGTACCACTGCTTCCTTATCCATTCGTCTGCTGATGGACATCTAGGTTGTTTCCACGTCCTGGCTGTTATAAACAGTGCTGCGATGAACATTGGGGTACATGTGTCTCTTTCACTTCTGGTTTCCTTGGTGTGTATGCCCAGCAGTCAGATTGCTGGGTCATATGGCAGTTCTATTTCCAGTTTTATAAGGAATCTCCACACTGTTCTCCATAGTAGCTGTACTAGTTTGTATTCCCACCAACAGTGTAAGAGGGTTCCCTTTTCTCCACACCCTCTCCAGCATTTATTGCTTGTTGACTTTTGGATCGCAGCCATTCTGACTGGTGTGAAATGGTACCTCATTGTGGTTTTTATTTGCATTTCTCTGATAATGAGTGATGTTGAGCATCTTTGCATGTGTTTGTTAGCCATCTGTATGTCTTCTTTGGAGAAATTTCTATTTAGTTCTTTGGCCCATTTTTTGATTGGGTCATTTATTTTTCTGGAATTGAGCTGCAGGAGCTGCTTGTATATTTTTGAGATTAATTGTCAGTTGCTTCATTTGCTATTATTTTCTCCCATTCCGAAGGTTGTCTTTTCACTTTGCTTATAGTTTCCTTTGTTGTGCAAAAGCTTTTAATTTTAATTAGATCCATTTATTTTTGCTTTTATTTCTAGTATTCTGGGAGGTGGATCACAGAGGATCCTGCTGTGATTTATGTCAGAAAGTGCTTTGCCAATCATACTTAATCTTTTAAGTTGTGTTTCCTACATTGTTTTAGATTTATCAGAGTTACTTGTTTTTACTAAATAAGTAATCAGATAAATAATATTAACAGTAATTATTAAGGATCTATCATGTGTCCTAGGCAATGTTCCTACCTTCATGAGCATTAATTTTACAGTGAGTGAAATGGATAACAAATGTATAAATGTATGAAAATGTATATGTAATAATTAATATATGCAGAAATATAAACTCAAGAAATAGAGTAACAAAGAGTTGGGAGCTGGTGGGGGAGTGTAATGCAATATTACATATATTAGTAAGAAAAGATGTCTCATTATTTTGTATTTGCACAGGGCTCTGAATGAAGTGTAGGAGTAAAGAGAGCAGGTATGGGAAGAGCATTCCAAGCAGAGGGAAGAGCCAGTGGGAACACACTGAAGACTTTATGTTTTTTTTTTTTTTTTTTCTGACTCTCCTATTTGAGCTGTTCCTTAGAACTCTCTCATGAAAGTTCATACCAAAGAGAAACTAAAGTTTGATTGGCATTTTGTCATGCATCAGTGGGCTAATCAGCTGATGTCTTTCACACATGATTACTGGGCACCGCCTTCCAAGTGCTCTGTTTGTAGAGACTGGTATAGCTTTGTTCTGGGTCTTCCAGTTTACCTACGGCTACACACCCGACCACAGCCTTCCTGGGTTGAATGAAGAGGAACTGATGGCTTTGCTACATAATATGCAGGCTTTTTTTTCACTATACAGCCTTTAATTTAATGCTCATGTATTTAGAAACTTAGCTTGTACCTCCAGTATTCTCGCCTGGAAAATTTCATGGACAGAGGAGCCTGGTGGGCTATAGTCTACGAGATTGCAGAGTCCCACATGATTTAGCAACTAAACAATAGCAACCTGTGCTTCAAAGGTGTAACCCATTCAGAGGAGAAGTATGGTTGCATAGACTAAAGGAAGAGCCTCGGGGCGATCTAACTTCCTCTTGAACAGATCATTCAGTTCTTCCCATTTTCAATCCTGGACCTCACATACTCCTCCTCCTTCTAAATCCTGACTTTCCAAAAGGTTCCATGCAAATTGGAACTCACTGCATGATCATAAGTTTTAGGTTTTTCCATTTTTCTAAGTCACTTGCTAATCTTCTACTTTCTGTCTTCCAAAAACTGTTGACACTTCTTGTCCATTCTCTTTTTACTGTGTGTTTGTCATTTTTTTATTCTTTAGTATCATTTGGTGGAGTTTCAGGATGAAACGTAAGTGCATATATTCAACTAGCAATGATTAATTGGATAGTTTCTAGAATTAGCTTATATTCTTATTCATTTTCATGTAGACATTTAAACAAAAGGTGTCTGTGTTTGTGTATGTATGCATTATTTTAACCACAAAATATAAATTCCTGCTTGTAAAATAGACAATAGAAAGGCCCCCTTGAAGTCCCTTTACGTGCAACAGAAATTCCGGAGGTGTGAACTGCTGCTCCGTGCATAACAGATAGATTATTCAATTCCCATATGCTTTGTAATTTTGCATTCAAAATTATAAGGACTTCTGAGACAAAGAATGAGTCTTGACAGCACAAAATAAGGCATAAAATCACAACCAATCCATACAACCAAATTGTCTATGGATTCACACTGAAAAACATATGATAGATTCAGAATTGTAAGATTCAAAAACTTTTTTTAATCTAAAAAGACTTTAATAATTATATGTTCAGATCAGTATAGTCACAAAAATTTGTATCAGTATATTTATTCATCTCTCTTAGTAACTCTTCAAAAAGTTCAGATTAAAGGACCTCATTATGGTCATGTCATTTTTCAAAATAGCAGGGTCTGATGGGTTGCATGAAAGCTGTTATTAGGCTTATAAAGTTGTTTCTGATGAGGTTGTATGTATTCAGGGCAATGTAAGAAGACTAATTGCTCAACAAAAAATAAGCAAGCATTTGATAATTAAAAAAAAAAAGGTTGAGAAGTAAATGAGAAAATGCTACTAGTAATGTCTAAGAATTTCAACATAAAGCTAAAATTTGCTTTCATAATTTATGGCATTTGATGCATAATCTAATTGTAAGGAACTGATTCTATATTGCAAGAGTTAGAAGGGGAAGGTCAGAGTGATAAGCTTTGAGTTGTAGTTTAAAAAGCCAGAAATATTTTCTTAGATTTTTGGAATTTTCTTACTTAGTTCTTCTTTTTGAATAATAATATTGAAATTTGATTCTCTCCCTGCTGTAGATTGCTTAGTTAATGTCTGGAAGTCTAGTTATAAGTATTCCAGTTCCAGTTCAGTTGCTCAGTCGTGTCTGACTCTTTGCAATCCCATGCATCGCAGCATGCCGGGCCTCCCTGTCCATCACCAACTCCCAGAGTTTACTCAAATTCATGTCCATCGAGTCGGTGTTAGTATAGTTACTAACAAATATTAATTGTTCATATACTATATGAAAAATACTCTACCAGGCCATGAAAAACAGAAGAGATATAAAACTGCAATCTCTAACATTATAGGGCTTATTTTGGAGGATGAGATACATGGGGATAAAATATAACAATAAACGGAATAATTTGATAAGTGAGAGATGTAGACCATCTGTGTCTGGGAACTCAGAGGGTGTGTTGCCTGTGGGCTCTGGTGGGACAGACTTTCAGAGATGGGAATGCTAGCTGGGGTCTAAAACAGGATCCAGGTTAGAAAGATCCACAACCTGGAGGAAAAAGACCATTTTACGTAGCATGCTGCTGCTGCTGCTGCTGCTGCTGCTGCTGCTGCTGGTAAGTCACTTCAGTCGTGTCCGACTCTGTGCGACCCCAGAGACGGCAGCCCACTAGGCTGCTCTGTCCCTGGGATTCTCCAGGCAAGTACACTGGAGTGAGTTGCCATGTCCTTCTCCAATGCATGAAAGTGAAAAGTGAAAGTGACATCGCTCAGTCGTCCCCGACTCTTAGCGATCCCATGGACTGCAGCCCACCAGGCTCCTCCGACAAGTAGCCTTATTTTGGGGGTTTCCCAGGTGGCTCAGGGGGTAAAGAATCTGCCTTCAGGGCAGGAGACGCAGGAGACTTGGGTTTGATCCCTGGGTTGGGAAGATTCCTGTGGAGGAGGGCATGGCAGCCCATTCCAGTATTCTTGCCTGGAGAATCTCATGGACAGAGGAGCCTGACGGGCTATGGTCATTGGGGTTGCCAAGAGCTGGACACAACTGAGCATAAGCATGAGCCTTATTTTCATGAGGGGAGCGTTTCTAAGGAGTAGTATAAAAGCATTTCAGAAAGATACACTGGAGACAGACAGGGGATTGACTTAAGTGCCAAACCAAATACCCTGGCTTATTGAAAGACTATTGATCAGGGACAGGACATTGGCACTATCAAGCATGAACAGAGAGAGATTACAGTAAACATAATCAAGTCCCCTTCAGGATTGGGGTGGCCAGTGCAGGAAACGTGGTAAGACCAGTGCAGGTGCTGTATTAAAAGTAGTCATGATGGAGTGATCACATGGATGCTATGAAACCCAAATGCTTCGTCTTAGTTACCCCACACTATTCTGCTGTGTTCCCTAAGAATCCAGGTAGGTGCGGCCAGGATCACCTCAGAGTAATACTTAAGTGATACTTCAATACTCTCAGAGTCAGAATGGGAAATATTCTGCTGCTGCTGCTGCTAAGTCGCTTCAGTCATGTCCGACTCTGTGCGACCCCATAGATGGCAGCCCGCCAGACTCCGCCATTCCTGTGATTCTCCAGGCAAGAACACTGGAGTGGATTGCCATTTCCCTCTCCAATGCATGAAAGTGAAAAGTCAAAGTGAAGTCGCTNGCCTACCAGGCTCCTCCGTCCAAGGGATTTTCTAGGCAAGAGTACTGGAGTGGCTTGCCATTGCCTTCTTCAGGGGAAATAGTCTAAATTACATTAAAACATACTTCTGGAGATGATATTAGAGGAAGGCCAAACAAGCATATTTAATGGTATGAAGCAAACTTTAACAACAATAAAGATATTCTGGAAGGTCAAAATATTTATATTAATAAAAACATATATATTTGGACGTTAGGGCTAAGAGAAGTAGTTAGGATTGAACCTGTGATTTGAATGGCATTGGTAATTAGCTGAGGATATGCAGCTGGGATAGTGGGAAAGGCTATATTTGATACCAAGAATCACTTATTCTCAATGAACTCATTTTTTACAACCAATACACACTGGGTTAAAGTTTATAAGATCATCAGGAAGCACTGTGTTATATCTCATTGCCAGTATCTACATGTGGATACTAATTCATAGGAAACTGAAAAATACATTCAAATTATGATCATTCATTGCTTATTTCCAGCTGGTAAACTGAATATTCTAACCCTAAATATAACTGTTTACTTCTGTTAGTTATACAGTCTGTTCTTTTGTTAAATATATAGTCCACAGAATTCTCTCAGCCAGAATTCTAAAGTGGGTGGGCTTTCCCTTCTCCAGGGGATCTTCCCAACTCAAGGACTGAACCCAGGTCTCCCACATTGCAGGAAGATTCTTTACCAGCTGAGCCACACAAGGGAAGCCCAAGAATACTGGAGTGAGTAGCCTATCCCTTCTCCAGCAGATCTTCCTGACCCAGGAATCAAACCAGGGTCTCCTGCATTGCAGGCAGATTCTTTACCAAATGAGCTATCAGGGAAGCCCTAAATATAGCTGTTTTCTTCTGTGAATATATGCTGAATCTATGCAAACCTGCTTATACATATAAAAACGCTATTGCTAAATTTATCCTGGTAACACAAGAATCAGTGAAAACAAATAATTATTGTTCGAGATTCCAGGAAGAAGGAGCTAAGAAAATATGGTTTTGAGAAGATACTCAAAATTACAGATGCACTTTATTAAGAAGTTGAATGAATATTGCACACATAGGAATGTAGCCCAGAATATAAGGAAGCTCGTATCAACCAACTCCAAAATCCAAAGATGTAATTCATCCTACTGTGATAAACTTAAGTAGATGGAACATCAAATGTACATCTGTGCCCCATTATGGGTCATAATTCAGTATGATACCATTGGTATTGTTAGCTCCCGTTCCTGGCTCCTGTCTTTAGTTATTCAAGGAAAGATTAAGAATATGTTCCTGTGAGCATGAGAAACATTACAAACACCGCTCAAAAATCAAATGAGGAAAATCTGATATTTGGATTTCTAATACGGAATGTTTAAAGTTCATCGCCGTTATATGTTTTCATTGTTTCTTGCCTAGAAACAGGTTTCTCCTGTCTGTATTGCAATAAAGGCCATTATTTCACTTTTCTAAATCTTATTCTAATTGCCACCTTGGTCCAGATAAGTGTTTTATGTTATCCCACAACTGGTCTGCACCCTCAGCATTGTGTGAGCATTGTTGCAAACATTTTAACGAGATCCTCCTCAGTACTTCCTTTTAGAGATTCCCTGCCGGTAAAGAATCAGCCTGCAATGCAGGAGACCCTAGTTCGATTCCTGGGTCCCAAAGATCCCCTGGAGAAGTGAATAGATACCCACTCCAGTATTCTGGCCTGTAGAATTCCATGGACTGTATAGTCCATGGGGTCACAAAGAGTCGGGCACAACTGAGCGACTTTCACTCACTTCCTATTAACATCCTGCACTTACCTCTGCACTTTTTCCCTTCTATTTTTCATTAGAGTGTAATTGCTTTGCAGTGTTGTGTTAGTTTCTAATGTACAACAAAATGAATGAGCCATACATATACACATATCCCCTCTCTTTTGGACTTCCTTCCTGTTCAGGTCATCACAGTGAATTATATAGAGTTCCCTGTGCTAGACCACGTGTTCTTGTTAGTTATCTTACACATAGTATCAATATTGTATTTAAATTAATTCTTTGGGCTACCCCTTCTAACAGCTTTTCTTGATTAATTCCTTTCCTTTTTCAAGATCATAATGTTATACTTGCTGTGTGTGTGTATATATATATATATATGATGAACAAAATCATCTTGGACCATTGTTTTCTTCTTGTGGGTAAGGGGTTAAACCCCAATAGAGTCACTGTTCCTGCTCAAGAAATGCATATTAACTCTTAGCTAGAGAAGAAAGTCTGCACTTGGAATATGAAGAATTTCATTTCAAGGTGATCCTTGTATGTTGGGAGAGAGCTGTAAAGGAAGGGAGAGAAGGAGGGAGAGAAAGGAAAGGAAAAGATTGCAAGGAAAAGAAAGAATTCAATAAGGAAGCTGCCAGACTATGTTAAAGTTAATTGAACCTCCAGGCTCAGAATTCTTGATTATTTTTTTACTTCCAAAGTTAGGACTTATCAGCAATGAGTGGGATCTAAGTTTGGCAAAATGAGTCTTGTCTCTTTCACACCCTTCCCAACAGATGCTAGAGGCAGAATTTTCTCAGCTGGTTACAATAATGAAAGATCAACTTCTCACCGACTTTATAGTTTTCGGTGCACTGAAACCTCTTCAGGCAGCTTTTCCTGCTGTTTTTTCACTTTCTCGTTTGTTCCCTCCCTGCAGGTATCTCTTCCCATTTTGTGAGTGTTCCTTTCCCTTCTAAGAGCTTTGTAAAGTGATCTGCATTCTCTCTAGGGGATCAGGGAGGCAAAGGACGGGTTAGCTATTTCAAGAGATGTCACTGCCATTTTGGCACTCATCTGAAGGCCACCATTTTCTTTGTTTTTAAAGCACTTGTATATGGATTTTTAATTGGCACAGAGGCTGATGATACTGAAGTGCCATTCAGAAACACTGAAATGTCCTCCTCAGTGGTCCCCCACCATCACTGGCTATCATTATCCCACCTAGATATACAGTCCACCCCCAGTACATACATCACCATTTTTCCAAAGTTGGAAATGCTGGCCTGGATACTATCTATGCTTGCCTCCAAAGATTTTTAACTTATCAATGGAATTGAATTGGGAGGACAATCACATTTTGATCCACAGTTCAAAGTGTCTCTTAGTTAAATTTGTTACCAGAAATGCTAATAAAGTTTTATGTCCTTTCCTTTCTTTGTTCATTCTCTGGGAGAGAATAATTCATGGGAATATAACCAAAGAATGGTAGCAAGATGGAGAGGAGCCAAGTGCTAATGTTATTAATGCTTAGGTTTATGTAGTCATTTTTTCAGTTACTGAGAAGGACCATAACTAGAAATAAAATGAAGTACTAATGAATATAAAGTTTGTAAAATCTTTGTAAATCTGTTCATTTCAAATATAAATATCTCCTAGTTCTCAACATTCAGAAAATGGAGATCATGGCATCCAGTCCCATCACTTCATGGGGAAATAGACAGGGAAACAGTGGAAACAGTGTCAGACTTTATTTTTTTGGGCTCCAAAATCACTGCAGATGGTGACTGCAGCCATGAAATTAAAAGACGCTTACTCTTTGGAAGAAAAGTTATGAGCAACCTAGATAGCATATTCAAAAGCAGAGACATTACTTTGCCGACTAAGGTCTGTCTAGTCAAGGCTATGGTTTTTCCAGTGGTCATGTATGGATGTGAGAGTTGTACTGTAAAGAAGGCTGAACGCCGAAGAATTGATGCTTTTGAACTGTGGTGTTGGAGAAAACTCTTGAGAGTCCCTCGGACTGCAAGGAGATCCAACCAGTCCATTCTGAAGGAGATCAGCCCTGGGGTTTCTTTGGAGGGAATGATGCTAAAGCTGAAACTCCAGTACTTTGGCCACCTCATGCNGCTTACTCTTTGGAAGAAAAGTTATGAGCAACCTAGATAGCATATTCAAAAGCAGAGACATTACTTTGCCGACTAAGGTCTGTCTAGTCAAGGCTATGGTTTTTCCAGTAGTCATGTATGGATGTGAGAGTTGTACTGTAAAGAAGGCTGAACGCCGAAGAATTGATGCTTTTGAACTGTGGTGTTGGAGAAAACTCTTGAGAGTCCCTCGGACTGCAAGGAGATCCAACCAGTCCATTCTGAAGGAGATCAGCCCTGGGGTTTCTTTGGAGGGAATGATGCTAAAGCTGAAACTCCAGTACTTTGGCCACCTCATGCGAAGAGTTGACTCATTGGAAAAGACTCTGGTGCTGGGAGGGATTGGGGGCAGGAGGAGAAGGGGACGACAGAGGATGAGATGGCTGGATGGCATCACTGACTCGATGGGCATGAGTCTGAGTGAACTCCAGGAATTGGTGATGGACAGGGAGGCCTGGTGTGCTGCGATTCATGGAGTCACAAAGAGTCGGACACAACTGAGCAACTGTACTGAGTTCATTATAAATTCTTCAGCTTATTGTTAAGTTTGAGAAAATATATATGCTCCAGAAAGAGAGGAGAACTATAGATTTATTACCTAGTATATGCCTCAACAACATTTAGAAGTAGAGAGTACCATCTTTATTTAACAGAAGAAAAAAAAAATGAGGCCTGGAGGGCATATATAATTGCATGAAGTTATTTTTATGCAAGATGAAAGTAGGTTTCAAACCTATTTTTGTCCAACTTCGTGCCTTCCCCTGGACCTTTCTGCATCTTAAATTCTTTTTACCTCCAAATCAGTCATTGCCAAAACACCATATTTGGTACTCTTTAGGAGAAAGCTATGGAGTTAAAAACAGTGGGCTCATAATTCATACGGTTTATTGAAAACACTTCTAAATGCTGTTCAGAAGCCTGCACAGTGCTGTAAAAGACCTTGACATGTCCTCTTAGGTGGTTTGCCAACACTCATCCAAAATTCACTGTAGCCTGCATTTACAGTAGAGGCGTATTAGCCATGCATTTGGGTGAAGAAGCTTTTAAAGATATTTTAGATGTACTTTATTCACATGAGAGAATTTTTTTTTAAAGTGGTAAGATTTGTCTCATGTCTTGTTTTACCCCAGCAAGTACATAGATCAATACCGCTTAGAATTTGTGGAGACAAATATAAATAAACCTCTAAGTCTAAATAAAACACCTCTTAAGTATATGTACCTATTTTCTTTGGATGGCTTCCAAAGAGCTCTTTGCAGCTTTTGTAATGCACAAGACCAAGAGGCTACTGGTGGAAAAGTCACGGTCTAGAGGTCTAGACGAAAACACTGAGAAACAGAAAAAGGCTCATTACTTTTCTATAGGGAAGCACGTAGTTCCTTACGCTCCTTTATAAAGAGGGGATGTCCTTCCCAGAAGTCTGAGAGAACACAGAAGTGGAAGCTGGGGACACAAATACGAGGCAAGAAATGATCCAGTAATTTTGTTGCAGAGGTGAAAAGATGAGGAAGAAGTAAGGCAGCGGACCAGAGTAGCTCCTTCCAGAAATGGTGCTGATATTGCCACAGCACCAGCCACAACCTAGCCCTTATTTAAAAGATGTGCTTCCTTCCAACTCCCCCTTTTTGTTCATGCTCCTACAGAAAGCTATCATTCTCTATCAAATGTTCTTTTCTACTTATTGGTGATTCTCTTCTCAAGAGTATCAAAAATGACCTGAGATGTCTTGTGAAAAGTAATAGCTTAATAATTCCCCATTCAAAAGCTCAGATTCATAAACCAAGAGGCCATTTGAATTTACATCGTACACGTTAGCCTGTCCAAAATGGAGTTGGAAATCCCATTGAGAAAAAAAAGTTGTGTACAATTTTAAGTTATAGGTGGATTTCGTTAAGCTATCTCAATAAAGGAATAATAAAGTAACTGCTATTTTCCTGCAATGGACATAGGGATTATGTGACACCCAACCTTCTCGCTCACCTGAGGGATCTTTTGCAGTCTCTTGGTCCAACTGTTTTAGAGTTTGCAGCTGAAGACATACGCTGACAAAACTACGTTCTTTGTCTAAAGTAGTTGCAGGGTCTAAAAACAATGCCTTATGAGGTATTTTGAGAGAATTTGGGTTGAATTGTTTGGAGAAAACTAAAAGGGATTCTTATAATTGCCTTCAAATATTTAAAGAAATATAAGAAAAACAGAGGGATCAGACTCATTTATACTTAACTTTAGGGAGAAGCCGAAGATTCAAGCCAATGGATCCATCTGGGTGGTAAGGCAGACAGCGCTCAAAGGGTTAGAAGTGCTCCCAAACAGAATGGGTGGTATCGTGAGCAGTGAGTCCCTGTAGCTAGTGGTATCCAAGCAAAGGCTGGGTGGTCCTTCAAGAGTGAGTTACACTCAAAATTTGCCCCATCTCTTCCCTTAAAATGACTCTGTGATTATGTGAGTAGAGAGAAACTAAAGATCATATGTGACATGATTATCTATTACCTAGGTTTCTTCAGTATCACTGAAATAGGGAATGTAAACTATAGAGCACATCACTCAGCCTAGTTCATACGAAATGACTTAGAAAAATAAGCTATAATTTAAAATCTATAAATGACTAGTTCATGCCCAACTGTTAATAATCTGGTTCTATTGACAACTACTCATTTTAGCTCTTAAATATACTGCACTGTGCTGTAGTTGACAATGATTATATATAAATTCTCAGCACCAGGCACTTAGAGAATCTCTTTAGGACTATCAAAATCACTTAACACTCTTGTGAAAAGGAGCAATTTTAATCATTTTTCACCAATCAGTGATTGTTCACAGAACCGAGAGAATGGCTTGAATTTACCCAATGAATTTGAAAAGGTTCCTACAAAGTTGAAGCAATTTAAGAATTTAACCTAGTTAGAATATCATAAAGGTTACTCGCTGTTATAGAATATAGCAACATGGGTTTTTTTTTAATTAAAAATTGTTACTGAGAAATGTTCACCAATATCTTCTCCTTCAGCAAGTTGCAATCAATTTACAATAGTGACATCAGAGACCACTGATCACCACAACAGATACCATCATAGTGAAAAAGCTTGAAATATTGTGAGACCTGCCAAAATTCTCAGAGACAGGACATTAACAAAAATGGTGCCAACAGACTTGCTCCGTACAGGCTTGCCACAAATGTTCAATTTGTAAATAATGCCCTATCTCTGAAGCACCATAAAGCAAAGCACAATAAAACAAGGTATGCCTGTAATTAAAGCCCCACGTGTTTTGCCGGTTTTGTGTCTTACACTTGTGTTCATATTTAAAACAAAATTCTGTTTTTGTTAAACAGACCGCACTAGGCAACCAGCTTTGCTTTTGTCAAGTTTGTTTTTCCCCTTGAAGAATATCTCTTCACAAGCAAGGACACCAAGTAGCACTTCTTTTTGGTGAATCTCTTGAAAATACATCAGAGAGAATTTGCAAGCACATATTGTGAATGGACCCCTCCTGGCATTCATGGTGTTTCTGCTTATCAGTATCAAAACATTATTATCCTACACATGCTGAATGATTCCTCAACATTGATAAAACTCTACCACGGAATGTCATCATGGAACATTGTTGATCACTGAGCACGTTTTATTTACTTATTATTTTACATTATCTCTATTGGGTTTTCTTCTCTCTGTAAACAGGTTTTGGTCTTCACTAGCTCTTTAAATCGGAGAAGGCAATGGCACCCCACTCCAGTACTCTTTCCTGGAAAATCCCATGGGCGGAGGAGCCTGGTGGGCTGCAGTCCGTGGGGTCGCTAAGAGTCGGACAGGACTGAGCAACTTCACTTTCACTTTTCACTTTCATGCATTGGAGAAGGAAACAGCAGCCCACTCCAGTGTTCTTGCCTGGAGAATCCCAGGGACAGGGGAGCCTGGTGGGCTGCCGTCTATGGGGTCGCACAGAGTCAGACACGACTGAAGTGACTTAGCAGCAGCAGGAGCTCTTTAAAACCACTGATATCAAGCACACTTATAAGGACTGTCCTTGGCCACAGCTGCCCTCTCTCTCCACCATGCCTTCAATAGACTTTACTGCAGTGAGTTGTGCATCAGAACCACGTGGAGGGCTGGTCGAATCACAGGATGCAGGCACCACCCCCAGTTTCTGATTGGTAAGTCAGGAGCAGGGCCGAGAATTTACATGTCCTAACACGTTCCCAGGTGATGCTGATACGGGCTGATCCAAGAACGCTGAGATTCAGGGCTCTACCAGCCATGCCTCGTGCGTCGTAGTGTTTGTGAGTTTTCACAGCTAGAGCAATTTAACTCACACGTGTTGATTGTGCGTTGTGCACGTAGGAAGGAATACACGCTTTTCATTGGTTCAGTACGATGTAAGGCTACTGCACATTTGATGTGAGCAGTAAAGCTGAGCCTTTAACTGAGTTTTCCAGCTCCCTTACTTCATTCCTTCTGGACAGATTACTTTTTCTGGGACTAGGACGCTTTGATTTCCTTCAGCCAGTTCCTTCTGGAAGCTGAAGATTAGCAGGTAAGTGCACTTCCCATATCTGGGAATCTACCTGCTCTCCTTCTGGACATTTGTGACCCTGTGCTTGCTCTGGCAATTTTGGTTTGCCTGCACTGATTTGTTTTCATTGTTTGTTGTTGAGACTTTAAAGTTTGCCTTTTCTGTGCCAGTAAGTCTGGTGTCCTGGAGGTAGTATTCCTGGTCCTGATTTTGAATACCTCAGGCTGCCTTCTTTGCTTTTCAGATGTGGGTTTTTTATTCAATTCAACAACGTCGTTTCTCTTTCAGTGACTGCTGCCTAGTCTTTCCCTCTCTTGATTTCTTGTTGTGCTTCCAGTCCTCTCAACCCCATCTCCTGCACACTCTCAGCTCTGAGAATCAGAGCTGGCTTGGTCTTTTACCTCTATGAGTAATTGCTTTTCTGGTAAGATCATGTGACTTGGCTGGAAGGATTATGGACACGTATATGCATGGCTTAGATTCTGGTAAGTCAGTTGTATTATTTCCTTTTTAAACCTGCATCAAGGAGGTCTATGGGCTTCTGCAAAGTGCAGTCTGAGAATCAGTGGCTTACAGCCTGTTAGGGGTGCTTGTTATAAATGCAGAGCCTCAGGATCTGCCTCGGATGTCCGGAGTTAGGAGTCCATGGTGTAAGAAGACCCCAGGTGATTTTCATGCACATTGTGAAGGACTGATGTATGGTATAGCACCTATAGAATGAATTGCCACCGCTTGAGACTAATTGTCTCAACATCACCAATCAGGACTTTTTCCCAACTTTATCACACTGATGTAATTTGACAAACCTGTGTTATAGATGAATTTCCCTCTGACAGTGTGAACCCAGGATTCAATGGAAACCTAGAGTCTCTCTGTGTACATCTGATATTTGCTGTTTCTTGGTATTTCTCTTGCATAAGGACTTTTCTACTATGTCAGCATACCAAAGGAATATTTGTTAATGCTTGTGGCCATGATGTGATGTGGGCTTGGATGATAGGCAACCTGAGGGTCCAGGGTGGATGAATACCAGTCAAGTTCAACCATAAATTTTAGGTACTTCAGGTAATGCTGGCCGATAGCAGGTGACCATCCAAACATCCCTCGTCAGCAGTTATTATGGAGGAGGTATTGAAGGTAGATCAGGCTGGGTGAACCAACTATAACCTAGCCTTTCTGTGTGGGTGGAGCCAGCAGTGCTGGCCTGAACAGTGACCGTGCATGGCCTCGTTGCCAGGAAGCCATCCGTGAAGGAGCAACGCTCCAGGCTAATAAGACAATGTTCAGAGAGTGTCAAAGCCTCGGTCAAGACTGCCTACCTTCAGGATAGGGCTACACCCCAAGAGGAGGAAATGGCCGTGTTAACCTGGAGACCGAGGTGGACAAGCCCTCATTCATAAGCAGTGCCACAGAAAGAACATGGGTTCTAGAATCCAGGTTGGGTTTGTGTGAATTTGAGTAACTCTAACCTCGGATGGTCTTCCTAGGCAAATTAAAGTGCATGTCCCTGGTCTAATAGAGGACACAGATACAGCAGATGCTTAATTCAGTCACCGGTACTATTATGTTTATTATAGAGGAACTCATACTCAATGTGAGTCTAGGAACCTCAGGGCTACTCCAGGTTCTTTGAATTCTGACCAGATTGGATAGAGAGTTGGGCGGCTAGGGTAGTACCTTATTCAGGATCTGAGCAGAAGGAAGCATGCATGCTCGAAGCACAAGAACTTAGCTGGGTGTTTTGGAAGACTTTTTTCTTTCCATTTCCTTTGTAATTTGATGACTGTCTGTAGTGTGTTTGGAGGCCTTTTTGTGTGTATATTGATCATAGATTTTTGGTTCATGGTTACAATGAGGTTTTGGTATAGCAGTCTAGGTATACGTAATTGTTTTAAGTTGCTGATTGCTTAATTTCAAATGCATTCTAAATATTCTTCATGTGACCTCTCCTTTCATAATTGCTGGTTTTGATATTTTACATTTAATTGTTTCGTGTATCCCTTAACTGCTTGTTGTGACTACAAATGATTTTATTACTGTTGTCTTTTAACTTCCTACTGGTTTGTGTGTGTGGATGATTTCCTACCTTTACTATAGGTTTGCCTTTACACATGAATATTCCGATTTTGTAATTTTCTTGTTTTTAGTTGTGACCTTTCCCACCTAAAGAAGTTCCCTTAGCATTTGTTGTGAAGCTGGTTTGGTGGCGCTGAGTTCTTTTAGCTTTTGCATGTCTGTAAAGCTTTTGATTTCTCCATCATATCTGAAAGGGTGAAATAGTCTTCTTATTATTGGAGTATAATTGCTTTAGAATGTTAGTTTCTGCCATGAAACAAAGTGAATCACCTGCATGTACACATATGTCCCCTCCCTCTTACACTTCCCTCCCTGCCCTATCACACATATAGGTCACCACAGAACATCGAGCTGAGCTCCTTGTGATTCCCACTAGCAATCAGTCATACACACAGTAGTGTGTACATGTTAATCCCAGTCTCCCAGTTCATCCCATCCCCCCTTTCCCCTTGGTACCCATACGTTTGTTCTCTACCTCTGTGTTTCTATTTCTGCTTGGTAAATAAGATCTACACTAATTTTTTCAGATTCCTCATATATGCATTAATATGCAATATTTGTTTTTTTCTCTTTCTGACTTCACTCTGTGTGACAGTGTGTAGGTCCATCCATATCTGCACAGAAGACCCAGTTTCTTCCCTTTGTATGGCCGAGTTATGTCCCATTATATATATGCCACATCTTTACCCACTCCTCTGCTGATGGACGTTTAGATTGCTTTCACAGCCTGGCTGTTGGAAGCAGTGCTGCGGTTAACACTGAGGTGCATGTGTCTTTGAATTATGGGTTTTTCTGGGTATATACCCAGGAGTGGGATTGCTGGGTCACATAGCAACTCTATTTGTAGTTTTCTAAGGAGCCTCCACACTGTTCTCCATAGTGGCTGTATCAATTTACATTCCCAGCAACAGTGCAAGAGGGTTCCCTTTTGTCCACACCCTCTCCAGCATTTATTGCTTGTAGACTTTTAGATAATAGCCATTCTGCCCAGTGTGAGATGACACCTCATTGTGGTTTTGATTTGGATTTCTCTAATAATTAGTGATGTTGAGCAGCTTTTCATGTTTGTTGGCCATCTGTATATTTTCTTTAAAGTGTGTGCTCAGTCATGTCTGACTCTTTGCAACCCCATGGCCTGTAGCCTGTTAGGATCCTCTGCCCATGGAATTTTCCAGGCAAGAACACTGGATGGATTGCCATTTCCTCCTCCAGGGGATCTTCCCGACCCAGGAATAGAACCCGAGTCTCCTGCATTGGCAGGAAAACTCTTTAGCACTGCACTGCCTGGGAAGCCCTATGTCATCTTTGGAGAAATGCTTATTTATATCTTCAGCCCATTTTTTTGACTGGATTTTTTCTTTTCATGTATACTGAGCTGCATGCTGCTGCTGCTAAGTCACTTCAGTCTTGTCTGACTGTGCGACGCCATAGATAGCAGCCCACCAGGCTTCCCCGTCCCTGGGATTCTCCAGGCAAGAACACTGGAGCGAGTGAGCTGTTTGTATATTTTGGAGATTCATCCTTTGTCAGTTGCTTCATTTGCAGATATTTTTCTTCCATTCTGAGGGTTGTGTTTTCATCTTGTTTATGGTTTCCTTTGCAGTGTAAAAGCTTTTACGTTTAGCTAGGTCCCATTTGTTTAGGTTTTCTTTTTATTCCTATTACTCTAGGAGGTGGATCAAAAAAGATCTTGCTGTGATTTATGTCAAAGAGTGTTCTATGTTTTCCTCTAAGAGTTTTATAGTATCTGGTCTTACATTAGCTCTTCAGCCCATCTTGCTTATTTCTGTGTGTGGTTTTAGGGAGTGTTCAAGTTTTATTCTTTACATGTAGCTATCCAGATTTTCTAGCATCACTTATTGAAAAGACTGTCTTTTCTCCATTGTATGTTCTTGCCTCCATTGTCATAGATTAGGTGGCTATAGGTGCCTGGGTTAATCTCTGTGTTTTCTGGCCTATACTATATATTTATATTTCTCTTTTTAATGCCAATAACATACTGTCTTGATTACTGTGGTTTTGTAGTATAGTCTGAAGTCAGGGAACATGATTTCTCCAGCTCCATTTTTCTTTCTTGGTTGTAGGTTCATTCCTTTCGTAACTTTAAATATATTGTAGCTGTCCCTTTTGTCCTGCAGAGCCTTATGGAAGTTCCCGTGTATATTATTTATTGCTTTTCTCTTGTTGCTTTTAAAATTTTCTCTGTAACTTTAATTTTTGTCAGATTGGTTACCATGTATCTTCATGTGTTCCTCCTTGGGTTAACCCTTCATGGGGATTCTCTGTGCTTCCTGGATTTGGATGACTGTTTTATTTCCCATTAGGGAAGTCTTCAGCCATTATTTCTTCACATGTTTTCTTAGGCATGTTCTCTCTTGCTTCTCCCTATGGGACTCCTATAATGTAAATGTTAGTACATTGGACATTGTCCCAGAGGTCTCTTGAGCTATCTCAATTCTTTTCACTCCTTTTTCTTCTGTTCTAGTCTGTCTGCAGCACATTCATCCTTCTGCCTCATTTAGTTTTGCCATTAATTCCTTCTAATGTATTCTTCATTTCAGTTATTGTATTCCTCAACTCTATTCTTTATATTTTATAATTATTAAATACTTTGTGCATCCATTCATTTCCTGAGATATTGGATTATCTTTTCAGTCATTATTCTGAACCCTTTCCCAGATAAACTGCCTGTCTCCAGTTCACTTAGATGGTCTTCCAAGGTTTCATCTTGTTCTTTGGATCATACTCCTTTGCCATCTCATTTTCTTTAAATTTTTATTTGTATTTTCTTTCTGTGGCGGGTTAGTTACATTTCTCCACCTTCGACAAATGACCCCCTTAGGGGATTCTGTGAGTCCCAGCAGTACAGTGCCCTCTTGTTACTTAAGAGCCAGGACCAGGGTAGCTTTTGACTTGTATTTACAAACTCAGTTCTGCAGGCTGCAAGATTTTAGCTTTCTGGCCTCTGGTTTCTGCTCCCTCCTGGTGAGTAAGGCTAGTCTAAGAGGCTTATACCAGTTTCTTGGTGGGAGGGGCTGGTGCCTGCCCTTTGGTGGGTGGAGCTGGGTCTTGGCCCTCCAGTGGCCAGGCCTAGAGGTGGCTGTATGTTCAGGAAGTCTTTAGGCAGCTTGTTTGTTGATTGGGGGTGGGGATGGGGGCTGTGTTCCTGGCCTTTGGGGTTTTTGCCTGAGGCTTACCAACACTGAAGCCTATGGCCTGTTGGGTGAGGCAAGGTGTTGGTGCTTATGACTCAGGTAAGATGTCTGTCTTCAATGAGAGTTTATATAGATGACACTCGCCAATATCTATACCACCACCAGTGTCCACGTCCCCAGGGTGAGCTATAGCTGTCCCCAGTCTCCCCAGGAGACCCTCCAAGACCAGCAGGTAGGTCTGGCCCAGGCTCCTATGAAGTCACTACTTGTTCCCTGGGCCAGTGCATGTGAGACCTTGTGCACATTTTCCAAGAGTAGAATCTCTTTTCCCCAGTCCTGTGTAGCTCTTGCACTCAAGCCCTGATTGCCTCCTAAGCTGGTTGCTCTGGAGGCTTCTCTTCTCCCAGTGTCAGACCCCTAGGCTAGGGATTTTGACCTGGGGCTCAGAACGCTCACTCTTGTGGGAGAACTTCTGCCAACAATTGTTCTCCAGTTTGGGTTGTCCACCTAGGTGGTATGGAATTTGATTAAATCGTGAGTGCACTCCCTCTCCTACTGTCTTGTGGTTTCTTATTTGTGTCTTTGGATGTAGAATATCTTTTTCATTAACGGTTGTTCAGCAGTTACTTGGGATTTTGGTGTTTTTGTGGGCACAGGTGAGCTCAAGGTCCTTCTCTGCCGTCTTGTCCCTCTGGGCCCCACATTTCCTGTTTTCCCTTAGGTTTCTTGTAATTTCTCCAGGAAAGTCTGAAGCAGACTGGATGACCTAGGCTGCTTGCCTGACAGTGCAGTTCCAGGGTCACATGGCAGCTTTGTTCCAGTTATCTTGGTAGTCTTCGTGGTGCTGAAGCCAGCGACAACAGTGATGAGTGACTCCACACTCTCTAGCTTCCAGGGTCAGTAAGAAGTGGAAGGCTTACGGTTTCTAGAGTCCAAGGTGCTCTTTTATTTTCCCACAATTCTCCCAGAAATCATGAAGTCTGAGAAAGGAAATTCTTTAGATGGCTTGTATGATGAAATAGATTTTTGATCAGTTACAGTAGGTCAGAATGGAGCAAACCCCTTGCCTGACAGCAGTTTTCCAACAGCCAAATGAAGAGACACGTAGCACAAGATCCCAAAGACAGGAGCTTCTGTCCTTGCAGAGTCTGGGAAACAGCATAGTGGCATGCCAGGGCTTCCCAGGTGGCGCTAGTGGTAAAGAACCCTCCTGCCAGTGCAAGAGACCCAAGAGCCAGGGAAGCATTCCTGGGTCAGGAAGGTCCCCGGCGGGGAGGG
>SJYA01001338.1:896207-990450 GCA_006410615.1 Neotragus moschatus
GGAAGATCCCCTGGAACGGGGCATGGCAATCCACTCCAGTATTCTTGCCTGGAGAATCCCATGGATAGAGGAGCCTGGTGGATTGCATTCCTTAGGGTTGCAGAGTCAGACATGACTGAAATGTCTTAGGATGCAGAAAATGACATGCAGAAGCATTCTGGTTCCCCAACATGGAAACCGACATGGTTTACAGTAACTTTGTACTTTAAAAAATTCAGTCACAAAAGAACTAAAATTCACTGTAAGATCCTAAGGCTAAATTCAGACCTGACATATCTGACTCCTTTCACTCGAAAATACAGTAATTAATTTTTCCTGGTGCTGTATTGTCACTTAGCATGAATTCAAGCTTTAGTCTTTATTAACTGTATAATTTGATTTCTCCCTAGTTGAGTCTATGTTAATCATTTTCCATAAAGAGAGATGTATGTGTCTGTCTGAGATCACTGAGAATGAGAGAAAAGTAAAGAGTAAAAGTATTTCATGTTCAGGAAAATGTGAAAGAGCTCATGCACATCGTAACAATCGCTTTTTCTTCTCCTGGTCTAGATTATCCAGGTAACTATGTAACTTCTCTGCTCTGTTTACCAGTGGGAACTAAGCTTTCAGGGCTGGTGGGAAAAGTAAAAGACGGTGAATAAAAAAATCGAACTCATGGCCATGGGCATCATTCGCTACATTGCTTTCTCGTTCTGTAGTGCAGAGGAGATAACAACCTTCCCTTTCCAGATAACCGAGGACCAGAGAAGTGTAATGGGAACTGTTACCTTGAATGAGGTTGAATTTGGTCTCAGTGGTAAGACTTTGTAGGATATTGACATGATGAGATTTCTGACAGTTTGTAATAATTAACCGTTTTTTTGTCTGAAGAATCCTACCAATAACTGTGGTTTCACACACAGCTGAGAAAATGTCCCAGCACTTTAAGATGTTTCCTTCTATAGTAAAGGACCTAGCTCCTGGTCTTGTTTTTATTGACTGTATAGAGCTTCTCCATCTTTGGCTACAAAGAATATAATCAATCTGATTTCGGTGTTGCCCATCTGGTGATGTCCGTGTGTAGAGTCTTCTCTTGTGTTGTTGGAAGAGGGTGTTTGCTATGAGCAGTGCATTTTCTTGGCAAAACTCTGTTAGTCTTTGCCCTGCTTCATTCCGTATTCGAAGGCCAAATTTGCCTGTTACTCCAGGTGTTTCTTGACTTCCTACTTTTGCATTCCAGTCCCCTATAATAAAAAGGACATCTTTTTTGGGTGTTAGTTCTGAAAGGTCTTGTAGGTCTTCATAGACTTGTTCAACTTCAGCTTCTTCAGCGTAACTGGTTGGGGCCCAGATTCTGTTCCCCGGTTACTCAGTTTGTGAATGGCACTCCTCCTACACCCAATTCTGACCTCTACCTATGTGTAAAGAGCCTACATTTGCCTGTATGTATTTCTGAACATAATATTGCTTATCCACCCTGCTCTAAACCTTCTCTCCACTCTGACCTAACACTGCAGACTCTATACACAGAATCATGGTACCTACATGGCACCTCTTCTATGCTAGTTGTATTCACGCCTGTAATTTCCCATCAGCATGGGTTGGATTGACATCCTGGGCCTGACAGTCCTTCTGTACTTGACTGCTTTCTGAGACCCAGTATGCCGTGCACATCAGCATAAAACCTAGAGTCTAAATATATTGAATAACTAATTGGCATAAATGTCTCTTAAATATGGCAAGTATCCAAGAAATACAGCTTCTGAATTGACATTTATTGAGTCAATAGGTTTCATGTACTTAAAACGAATGTGGCGATGTGCGCTCTGTCTCTATAATTTGGCTTAACCTTTCCTTTTGACTAAAATGGATTTCTGGATAGTATATAATTTTGTTGCAATATATTAATGTTGTAAAAGGTTTTGATGTTTGTCATTTTTAAACCATAAGCAAAGCAGCTAAAGGAAATGAATAAGAAACGTGTGTTCAGTCAATGAACTCAAGTAGGCATAGCTTTTCTTACACTCCAAGGTACTTTTCTTCATTGTAAAGAGAAGACAGTATTTCTCCTGTGCACATGGGCAAGGTATTTCTTGCTGTGAGCCGAAATAAATTCTAAAAAAGTTTGATACACTAATTTTGGGGGCATCATTTGAGATAGGAAATAGGATAGACTGTGAATTTGGGGACTAGTGGTGTCTGAGAAATCATTTCAGAGCCTCTAGACGTAAAGGATAAACTGTCTATTAGTGTCTGAGGAAATTAGTTTGTGGAGGACTGTTCTGATTGACTTCTGATATGCACTCCTCTCAGAATTATATCTCTGGGACTTACTTTTTAGACTCAGTAAATTAGAAAAGTACTCATTTCCCATTTTTCAGGTTTTAACAAATGGCAAAAAAAAATTCCATTTCATTCCTCCTCAGGGAAAAGGATGGGAGAAATCTCTCTCTCACTGTCACTTAGCCCCACCACCTTCAAGAAGGGTGACATTTGATGGGCCAGTTTGGAAAACGGCCTGAGCATGCTCAGTTTAGTCACACCACTCTTAGTTGGAGCCTGCCTGTCTACAGAATGCATACAGTCTTTACAACCCCACAGGATGGAATCAGAGATATGTGGTGTATCCTCACAATAATATCCATATGGAAATAACACTTTCATACTGTTCTCCCTTATCGATGTATGCAAGTCAACTGCATTTATGCCTGAAAAGTTGAATGAGTCAATACTGGAGAATGGAGCATGAATATAGGAAGCCCAGTGAAAGTATTGGAAAGAAGTCTATAATACCCAAAGGCCCATAGCCCACTTTTGAGGAATCCTGAGTTTAGGACCACAAACCCATAACCTCTGTTTAGTTGGATTACCAATGAAAATCTTACACTAGACATAGAAGAGAACTAGTTAGATCCTGTCTCTTTCCTAGATTGAATATAGTGCATTAAGGTAAAATTAGCTGTATATCATTAAAATATCCATCCTCAAGTTATTTGTATTCTAAATACATCTTGGTTCATGGGAACCTGAAAGGGCCTATTTCAGGAAAATTAACTAAGATTACAGTTCTTCAAGATAATGAAGGCCATCACTGTGAAGGATAAAATATAAATAAGGCATGATTATAGCCTTCAAAGACTGTATGACCTGATATGCAGTCAAACAACAAGAAGAATTATATCATAAGGTAGAACATGGCTGGAACCTTAGGAAAGATGAAGAAAAAAACACTTTTGAAGTTAAGAAGGTCACATCTGGTTGAGTTATCATGAAAGGCTTAATAGAGAAGCTGGTACTTTAGACCTTAAAGAACAGAGAATATTAAAGTAAGAAGGGAATTATGGGCAAAGGTATAAAGTGAACAAGATAATTTAGAAAGGAAATAAATAGTGAGTTGGTCTGTGAGGCTACAGTAATTTTCTTCTGCATGTGTGGGCACATGTGTATAAAATGTATGTGAGCGTGTACATATGGTGGGTTTAGTCGCTAAGTCGTATTCGACCCTTGCGGCATCATAGACTGTAGTCCGCCAGGCTCCTCTGTCCATGAGATTTCCCAGGCAAGAACACTGGAGTGGGTTGCCATTTTCTTCTCCCGTGCACACATGCTGCTGCTGCTGCTTCAGTCATGTCTGATTCTGCAACCCCATGGACGGCAGCCCACCAGGCTCCCTCGTCCCTGGGATTCTCCAGGCAAGAACACTGGAGTGGGTTGCCATTTCCTCCTCCAGTGCATGCATGCATGCTGCCACTTCAGTCGTGTCTGACTCTGCGACCCCATGGATGGCAGCCCACCAGGCTCCTCTGCCCATGGGATTCTCCAGGCAAGAACACTGGAGTGGGTTGCCATTGCCTTCTCCAAGTGCACATGTGACATGAATGTAAATGTGTGAATGTATGTGTGAGCATGAGTGTGTGTGTGTGGGTATATATACACACATGTCCCCAGGGAAAGGCACTGTAAGGGTACTGAGGCAGTGAGTGGAGTGTAATATGGAAAAGATGAGAATCATAGAACACTAAAGCACAANTTCTCCAAGTGCACATGTGACATGAATGTAAATGTGTGAATGTATGTGTGAGCATGAGTGTGTGTGTGTGGGTATATATACACACATGTCCCCAGGGAAAGGCACTGTAAGGGTACTGAGGCAGTGAGTGGAGTGTAATATGGAAAAGATGAGAATCATAGAACACTAAAGCACAAGTACCTAAGGGTCCTGATGGCGCATCCTATCGAGTGTGGTTCCCACAAGTACCTGGGATTCTTAGTTTACACAGCCTAGAGTGCTAGCCTGGATGATTGAGGATTTGGACTTGCACTGAATAAAGGAAAGTGATGGATGGAAACCGACATCTGTTGACACCTTTATAGACATTATCTCATCTCATCCTCACTACAGTCCTTTGGCAAGAGCATTCTTATATAGAGTGAGAGAAAACTGAAGCTAAGTAATTAAGTGACTTGCTAAAGTACAACTCGGACCTGGACTTAGCTCATACTTTTATTCCAAAGCTCATGTTTTCTCCCTGATACGGTGATTTTCAAATTTTATGTTTACACATTATCTTCCTTGGTTTGCCCTATTACTGCTTATAATTTCTGAATGTTTTCTTATAATTAAGTTATACATAACTTATTTTGAGAAGGAAATTCATATCACTATTTGAGCTGGTTATCCGATTCTAATATAAGTGGAAATTGTTGTGTAACATGGTATTCTGTATGTAGTAGCTATGAACCTCTTAAATGAAGAAAAAAAAAAATCCGCCTGGCCATGTTCTTCGACATAATCTACTATGCTTTGTGAAATAAGGCATTTCATAGAATAAGAAGGGGCCTGTCAGTTTTCTTGATATTTAGGAATTCCTCTTTTAGACTACTGTTTACGTATAGGAATCATTCAATGCAGTATGAATCATTTCACAGAATGTGTTTCCAGGATGTCTGACTCATCTTTAAATGTGTGCTAAATATATGGATTTATATACGTGGATATGTACATGTTGCCTCTTGGACCCATGGATCTCCATTTTATAAAGCTGATGATAATAGCTTACGTGACCTAGGACCTGCCTCTTGATATGATCACCCAGTGACTCATTTACTGCACATTTTGTCAGAAGCGTCAGAATTTCATCAATTCAAAGCCGATCACAGCGAACTCCCACAAACTTGGAAAAGAGCTTTTTGAATGGGACTTTTGGAATGTGGCCCTTCACCCCTGCTTTTAGTCTACTTTCTATGTTCCTACTTCATTCAGTCCTGGCAATTATTTCTTCTTTAGATAGTTAGGCTTCCCAGGTAGCGCTAGTGGCAAAGAACCTGCCTGCCATTGCAGGAGACGTAAGAGGTGCGGGTTCAGTCCCTGGGTTTGGAAGATTCCCTGGTGTAAGGAATGGTAACCCACTCCGGCATCTTGCCTGGAAAATTCCATGGATAGGAGGAGCCTGGTGGGCTACAGCCCATGGGGTTGCAAAGAATCAGACACAGTTGAGCACATGCACATGCAGGTAGTTACGCAAAAAGCACAAAATGATTTTTTTCTATTTTCAAGTAGTAATACATAGTCAATCTGGTTATGTATACATTTTAGTGAAGACAATGTAAAAAGGGTAGGGACTTTAGAATGAGACACACTTTGAATCTGATCCCTGATGGTTTCTAACTGTCTAACCTTAGCCAAGTTAATTAACCTGTCCTCCTTTTTAAAATGTAGATAATACTTCTAAGTTTTTCTGAGATCACAAGACATAAAGTATCTGCAGCACAAAATAGGTGCTCCATGAAAATGATTTTTCTCCTTTTGTTATAACTTCAAATTGTAAAAAAGTTGAAAGCAAAGTCAGATAAACTATAGAATTCTGAAAATACTTTTGATGTATCACTGGTTCCTACCCAACTGCTTGGTACTCTGAAATGAACCAGGTAATTTCCTCTTTGCTTTCATTTTGAACAGCTGCCTCTCTCCAGATACAAAATAAAGCAAAGGCCTATAATTTAGGATTCCACCTTCCTGAATCCTGAGAAGTAGCATTTTTTCCTCCCTGGTCACTAGGGTCATAGCCTTAGTGAAGAGCAGAATCTGGTCCAGGTACCCAGCCCCCCTGCTGTGACAGTGAGGGAAACCCCCGAAACTGACCTGGTGTCAAATCTGCCATCGAACTGCTTCCTGTGTAGTTTAAAAGTTAGATTTTTAGGCGAAGATGTGTCCCAGGGAAAGAAAGAAATTATGCCCGGCTATGACTTTGCCACAGGACTGGAAGAGGTCATTTTTTATTCCAATCCCAAAGAAAGGCAATACCAAAGAATGCTCAAACTAGTGCACAATTGCACCCATCTCACATGCTAGTAAAGTAATGCTCAAAATTCTCCAAGCGAGGCTTCAGCAATACGTGAACCGTGAACTTCCTGATGTTCAAGCTGGTTTTAGAAAAGGCAGAGGAACCAGAGATCAAATGGCCAATATCCACTGGATCATGGAAAAAGCAAGAGTTCCAGAAAAANTGAGCACTGAAGAATTGATGCTTTTGAACTGTGGTGTTGGAGTAGACTCTTGAGAGTTCCTTGGACTGCCAGGAGATCCAACCAGTCCATCCTAAAGGAGATCAGTCCTGAGTGTTCGCTGGAAGGACTGATGTTGAAGATGAAACTCCAATACTTTGGCCACCTGATGTGAAGAACTAACTCATTTGAAAAGACCCTGATGGTGGGAAAGATTGAGGGCGAGAGAGAAGGGGACAACAGAGGATGAGATGCTTGAATGTGATCACTGACTCAATTAACAGGAGTTTGGGTAAACNTGAGTGTTCGCTGGAAGGACTGATGTTGAAGATGAAACTCCAATACTTTGGCCACCTGATGTGAAGAACTAACTCATTTGAAAAGACCCTGATGGTGGGAAAGATTGAGGGCGAGAGAGAAGGGGACAACAGAGGATGAGATGCTTGAATGTGATCACTGACTCAATTAACAGGAGTTTGGGTAAACTCCGGGAGTTGGTGTTGGATAGGGAGGCCTGGTGTGCTGCAGTCCATGGTATCACAAAGAGTCAGACACGACTGAGTGACTGTACTGAACTGAACTGAACCAGAGTCATTCTATGAGAATTTCTGAAGAATCAGTGGCCCATGAACAGGTATTATTGCTGATATAAACTTGCACAGAAATTGTGCTGTATTATTCACTGCATTCATTACTATGACTCAGATATTTGCTTTGTATTAATTTATCAAACTACAAGGAACAAGTGCTTCATTCTCTGCCTCCCTGACTCCAGAGGTGTCTTAAGACTGTCCCTGTAGTCCCTGTAGTCCAGGGATCCACGAGAGTTCTTCGTTTGGATGTTTAGGTTCAGCTGGCAATTTGAATCATCCAGAGATGTTAATATTTATAAATATGAAGAGAACTTAATCTTTTATTGAGCTCATATATATTAATGTCTCCTTAATACAATTCTTCTAAAACATAGTACTCAACTATTGAGTACCCATCATATACTCAATAGTTACCATGAGCATGACCAAACTAAGATTTTATAATTTGGAATCTCAGTCATGATTTCTATTAGCAAGTTGACACGACTGAGCGACTTCTCTTTCACTTTTTATCCTACTACCAGAGTCATCCTCTTACCAGTATCCATCCCATTTGTTGGTTCATCTAGCAAATATACTGGACATGAGTGAGTCCTGGCATTGAAGGACCTAAGAATTCAGCAAATAAGGCAGATAACATAAGACCATGAAGTACTAGAACATGACCTAGACCGTGATAGGTACATAAGGAGTAAAAATAATGCTGAAAAGATTTCTAAGGAAGGAATATCATAGAAGAATTCAGTGTAGATATAACATGTAAGGTAGCCCTTGAGGGATTTTTAGGAATTCATCAAGCAGATATGAGAAAAGAAAAAATGATTTGAACAGTGCTATTGTGCTGGGCAAGTGTGAGACATGTTTGGGTTATAGAGAACAGTGTGGTTTGAATTGTGCAGATGAATTTTTTTTTTTTTAATGTGAAAATAGATAGGAAATTACTTTGGAACAAGAAGAAAAAATACCTTGAATCCGGAGCAACAATTGTGTTTTGATGTCTCCTATTTTAAAGTAGCTACAGTCACTGAGCACTGACCACGTGCTAAGTCGCTTCAGTCATGTACGGCTCTTTGCAACCCTATGGCCTGTAGCCTGCCACGCTCTTCTTGTCCATGGGATTCTCCAGGCTAGAATACTGGATTGGGTTGCCCTGCCCTTCTCTAGAGGGTCTTCTGACCCGCATCTCCTGCATTGCAGGCAGTTTCTTTTCTGCTGAGTCACTGGGGAAGCCTACCCATGTTCCAAGCACTAAGAGATTTTATTTGTTACACATATCAATCCTCATGATTCTTTAAGACACATATTATTCTCTCTGTTTAACAAATGCTAAAACTAGATATTCAGATAAATATTTTGCCTGCTGCTACTGCTGCTAAGTCACTTCAGTCGTGTCCGACTCAGTGCAACCCCATAGACAGCAGCCCATCAGGCTCCCCCGTCCCTGGGATTCTCCAGGCAAGAACACTGGAGTGGGGTGCCATTGCCTTCTCCAATGCGTGAAAGTGAAAAGTCAAAGTGAAGTCGCTTAGTCGTGTCCAACTCTTAGCCACCCCATGGACTGCAGCCTACCAGGCTCCTCTGTCCATGGCATTTTCCAGGCAAGAGTACTGGAGTGGGGTGCCATTGCCTTCTCCGAATATTTTGCCTAAGTTTAGTCAAAAAAGCTGGTCAGTGGTAGATCTTGAACTCAAAGCCAGACTTACTTGACTCAAAAGGTGGTGTCCTATCCATCACATCACACTCTTGGACTTTATTCTTTGGGAAATGAGATGTTGAACACTACTAAAGAAGGGTATACCATGACCAGAATCATTCTCTTGCAGAATCTTTAGGAAATAACGTGGCCACAGCTATGTACCAGGGAGGATAATCTGCCGGTGGTACATAGGATAAAAACCAGGCTCATACTACAGGCATGAGGCAAGAAGAGTTTTAGCCCAGAAGGATGCAGCACAGAATAGGTTAGAGAAGTAATAAGCATTCACATAAAATAGGACTTATGCGTTGAATATTTTCAATTAAAACAACAAGAGGTAGATTTTGTTTTCTGAAATAGCCAAGTAGGCTTCTGCCAGACCAACACTTTTACAAATAACAGCTATAAACTTTAGGCAAAAGTAGAAAAAGCCCTAGGGCACTGGAGAGTGAGAAAAGTGTAGTCAAAAATTGAGAAGGTCTGACACTGAGAAGGAGGAAATGGCATATTGCATGCAGGATGTAAGTGCTAATAAAAACTCACAGTTTCTGACCAAAAGAACAAGATAACAGTGCAGGGCAACCACAGATGCTGGGAAACAAGGGGGGAATATAAAAATAGAGATACTTAGAGAGGAAAAGCCCCAAATCTGTGTATAAGTTGGCCAAGATATCTGGCTGTGCCCTGAAAAAAACATGCACAGGGCCAGACTCCAAGCTGTAGAATGAGAACTATGAAAACCAAATGGAGATTTGAGCCACTTCCCAAGGGACGGAATTTGATTTGCAGTTTGAATCCCACTAAGTCAACTACTTATTAAAACTAAAGAAAAGAAAAGCCAACACTCTTCAGCATAACATAAAGTTGATAATAATTTTATTACTGTATTATAAAAATGGTAATATCCAGATTAAGATGTATAATAACTCACATATGAAGATTCAGTAAAATGTTACTCATTCTGAAGAGAAAATCAACTGAAGTCAATTTGGTGATAACTCAAATTTTGCAACTAACAGGATTTTAATATAGCTATTATATGCTGTGTCAAGTTGCTTCAGTCATGTCCAACTCTTTGCAACCTTATGGACAGTAACCTGTCAGCCTCTCTGTTCATGGGATTCTCAGGCACAAATAATGGAGCGGGTTGCCATGCCCTCCTCCAGGGGATCTTTCTGATGCAGAGATTGAACCACGTCTGTATGTGTCTCCTGCCTTGGCAGACGGGTTCTTTACCACCTGGGAAGCCCCATAGTTGTTGTAACCATGTTAATTATGAAAATGAAAATATGCTCATAATGAATGAAAATATAGAAAATCTCAACAGAAAAATAGAAACAGTATATTTATATACAGAAATTCCTCTCTAAATAGAAATTCCAGAACTAAAATACACAATATGTGGGGGAAAATACCCACTTGGTGTTGTTCAGTCCAAAGTCATGTCTAACTCTGCAACTCCCATGGACTGCAGCATGTCAGGCTTCCCTGTCCTTCACTATCTCCCTGAGTTTGCTCAAACTCATGTCCACTGAATCAGTGATGCCATCCAACCATCTCATACTCTGTCGCCCCCTTCTCCTCTTGTCCTCAGTCTTTCCCGGCCTTAGGGTCTGTTTAATGAGTCATCTCTTCCCATTAGGTGGCCAAAGTATTGGAGCTTCAGCTTCAGTACCAGTCTTTCCAATGAATATTCAGGGTTTATTTCCTTTAGGATTGATTAGTTTGATCTCATTGCTGTCCAAAGAGATGCTCAAGAGTCTTCTCCATAGATTGAAAATAAAAACAATTATTTTCAATCTATGACTTGACTGGTATTAAAGCTGCTATTGATAGTAATGAAATATGTTGTCATTGATATAAACCTGTTTGGTTCAGCAAACAAACTAAAATGATTGTCATAGACAGTGTTTTATTTTTCCTGTTGGTGTTGCTGATTTGTGAGCATGCTTTAAGATGAAAAAAGCATGAGTGGNTTGTTTTTTATTTTCAATCTATGACTTGACTGGTATTAAAGCTGCTATTGATAGTAATGAAATATGTTGTCATTGATATAAACCTGTTTGGTTCAGCAAACAAACTAAAATGATTGTCATAGACAGTGTTTTATTTTTCCTGTTGGTGTTGCTGATTTGTGAGCATGCTTTAAGATGAAAAAAGCACGAGTGGTAACTTCCTTAAAAAGGTGCGGCATCCGATTCAGATATTTTGTCCTGATTTTAAAGCTGGTTGGTGTAGTGCTACTAAAATTTCGTTCGGTTCGTTTTCTTTTTTTAAAACTTGTTCACACGTTGTTTAGGGTGCCCTTACTTCAGCAAAGGAGAAGGAGTAGGAGAGCCTTGGAGTTTTTGAGGAAAAAAGAAAACCTATAACATACAATGTACTGTATCAAACTATTTTACATGAATGACACAAGTATTCTGAATTTTAAAAAATTGAACATTGTTTAAAATGAGGTGTTATGTAATAAATTTATTTTTCATAAATCAAAAAAAAAAATAGTCTTCTCCAGCATCACAGTTCAAAAGCATCAATTCTTCAGTGCTCAGCCTCTTTATGGTCTAACTATCACATCCATACATGATTACTGAAAAAAACGTAGCTTTGACTATACAGACCTTTGTTGGCAAAGTGATGTCTCTGCTTTCTAATATGCACTTAAGTTTGTCAGCTTCCCTGGTGTCTCAGAAGTTAAAGCGTCTGCCTCCAATGCGGTAGACCCGGGTTCGACCCCTGGGTCGGGAAGATCCCCTGGAGAAGGAAATGGTAACCCACTCCAGAACTCTTGCCTGGAGAATCCCATGGATGGAGAAGCCTGGTAGGCTACAGTCCACAGGGTCACAAAGAGTCGGACATGTCTGAGTGACTTCACTTTCTCTCACTTAAGTTTGTCAAAGCTGTTCTTCCAAGGAGCAAGTTTCTTTTAATTTTGTAATGCAATCACTGTCTGCATTGATTGTGGAGCCCAAGAAAACAAAATCTGACACTTTTCTCACATTTTCACCATCTTTTTGCCATGAAGTGATGGGACTGGATGCTATGGTCTTAGATTTTTTGACTGTTGAGTGTTAAGCCAGCCTTTTCACTCCCCTCTTTCACCTTCAAAAGGTTCTTTAGTTCCTCTTCACTCTCTGCCATTAAAGTGATATCATCTGCATACCTGAGGTTGTTGATATTTCTCTTGGCAATCTTGCTTCCAGCTTGTGGTTCATCCAGCCTGGCATTTAACATGATGTACTCTGCATAGATGTTAAATAAACAGGGTGACAATATACTCCTTTCCCAGTGTGGAACCAGTTTGTTGTTCCATGTCTAGTTCTGACTATTGCTTCTTGTCCTGCATACGAGTTTCTTAGGAGGCAGGTGACGTGTTCTGGTAGTCCCACCTCATTAAGAATATTCCACAGTTTGTTGTGATCCACACAGTCAAAGGCTTCAGTGTAGTCAATGAAGCAGAAGTAGATTTTTTTTTTTAATTCTCTTGCTTTTTCCATGATCCAGTGTATGTTGGCAATTTGATCTCAGTTCCTCTGCCTTTTCTAAATCCAGCTTGAATATCTAGAAGTTCTCAAGTCATATACTGCTAAAGCCTAACTTGCAGAATTTTGAGCATAGTCTCACTGGCATGTCTAATAAGTGCAATTGCATGGTAATCTGAATATTCTTTGGCATTGCCCTTCTTTGGGATTGGAATGAAAACTGACCTTTTCCAGTCCTGTGGCCACTGCTGAGTTTTCCAAATTTGCTGGCATATAGAGTGCAGCACTTTCACAGCATCATCTTTTAGGAGTTGAAACAGCTCAGCTAGAATTCCATCACATCCAGCAGTTTTGTATGTAATAATGCTTCCTAAGGCCCATTTGACTTCACACTCGAGGAAGTCTGGCTCTAGGTGAGTGAACACACCATTGTGGTTATATGGGTCATTAAGAGATTTTTTTTAATATAGTTCTTCTGTGTATTCTTGCCACATGTTCTAAATCTTGTCTGCTTCTGTTAGGTCCTTGATGTTTTTGTCCTTTATTGTGTCTATCTTTGGTATCGTCAATTTTCTTAAAGTCTTAGCCATTCTGTTGTTTCCCTCTATTTCTTTGCACTGTTCACTTAAGAAGGCTTTCTTCTCTCTCCTTGCTATTCTCTGAAACCCTGCATTCAGTTGGGGATAACTTTCATTTTCTTTTTTGCCTTTTGCTTCTCTTCTTTTTCAGCTATTTGTAAGGCCTTCTCAGACAACCATTTGCCTTCACATTTCTTTTTCTTGGGGATGCTTTTGGTCACCACCTCCTGGACAATGTTATGAACCTCTGTCCATAGTTCTTCAGGCACTCTGTCAGATCTAGTCCCTTGAATCTATTTTTTCACCTCCACTGTATAATCATAAGGGATTTGATTTAGGTCATACCTGAATGGCCTAATGGTTTTCCCTAGTTTCTTTAAGTCTGAATTTTGCAATAAGGAGCTGATGATCTGAGCCACAGTTAGCTCCTGGTCTTGTTTCTGCTGACTGTATAGAGCTGCCTCATCTTCGGCTGCAAAGAATATAATCAATCTGATTTCAGTACTGACCATCTGGTGTTGTCCAAGTGTAGAGTTGTCTCTTGTGTTGTTGGAAGAGGGTGTTTCCTATGACTAGTGTGTTCTCTTAGCAAAACCTGTTAGCCTTTGCCCTTCTAAATTTTGTACTCCAAGGCCAAACTTGCACGTTATTCCAAGTTTCTCTTGACTTCCTACTTCTCCGTTCTAGTCCCCTGTGGTGAAAAGGGCATCTTTTTTTTGGTGTCAGTCTAGGAGGTCTTGTAGGTCTTCATAGAATCGTTCAATTTCAACTTCTTCAGCAATAGAGGCTGAGGCATAGACTTGGATTACCATGATGTTGAATAGTTTGCCTTGGAAATGAACCAAGATCATTCTGTTGTTTTTGAGATTGTACCCACATACTGCATTTTTGACTCTTGTTGATTATGAGGGCTACTCCATTTCTTCTAAGGAAGTTTTGCCCACAGTAGTATATAAAATCATCATCTGAATTAAATTCATGCATTCCTGTCCATTCTAGTTCACTGATTTCTAAAATGTCAGTGTTCATTCTTGCCATCTCCTGTGTGACCACGTCCAGTTTACCTTGATTCCTGGACCTAAGTTTTCAGGTTCCTATGCAATAGTGTTCTTTACAGCATAGGACTTTACTTTCATCACCAGATATAACCACAATTGTGTGTTGTTTCCACTTTGGCTCAGCGTCTTCATTTCTCTGCTCTTCCCCAGTAGCATTTTGGACACCTACTCTACTGGGGGCTTCATCTTTCAATGTCATTTCTTTTTGCCTTTTCATAATGTTCATGGAGTTCTCAAGGCAAGAATACTGAAGTGGTTTGCCATTGCCTTCTCCAGTGGACCATGTTTTGTCAGGCCCTATCCAGCTGGGACATGCCCTTTAGCCTCTCAGTGTAGCTGGATGACATGCCCAGGGCCCTGGGTGTCCCCTGCTGGCTGTCGCTGAGTGCTTAAACCTTCACTGGCCATAGGGTGTTGGTCAATGTGCGGCCAGGGGTAGAGGCAAAGGCCCAGCTGGAGGTCTGGGAAGGGGCTCTGGGAGACTGGAGCCGATGTTGGAGGACGCCCAGGAATGGAGGGCACCCTGGCCTCACTGGTGTCGCTGACCACTACAGAGACGATCAGCTGCTCAGGAGTCGAAAATACCCACTAGACAGGCTTAATGGCAGAGGACTGAGCCAGGGACACGATGGCAAAGCAGTGAAAAGTATCTAATCTGAAGAACAGAGAGAATTAAAATAGAAAAATGACCAGAATCTTAGAAATTTGTATTATGATATCAGAAGGTAATATCCGTGTCTGAAGGAAATGGCAACATCCCGCAGCATTCTTGCCCAAGAATCCCATGGGCAGAGGAGACTGGTGGGCTACAGTCCAGGGGGCTGCAAATAAGTCAGACACGGCTTAGCAATTAAACAGTAACAACAATATCCATGTATATATTTGCAAGCCAAATAGGACAGAAGAAACTGTGCTGGAAAAAAAGTACTTGAAGAAATTATAGCTGAAAATTTCCCAAATCTTCGGAAAGGCATACAAATTCAAGTAGGGTAAATACAAAGAAAACTGTAGGTAGGCATTTCATAGAATGCTACTGAAAAGCCAAGTGTTTTTTTTTTTTTTCTTTCAAGGTCAGCTTCTGTCCCATTCCTCATCCTTTAAAAGCCAAGACTGAGAGACGATGTCTCATGAAATACTTTGCATAAGAAACAATGGAACAAGTGTCGATTAATTTCATGGCTGCAGTCATCATCTGCAATGGTTTTGTCACCCAAGAAAATAAAATCTGTCACTGCTTCAGTTGTCCCCTTCTTTTCGCCGTGAAGCGATGGAAATGGACGCCATGATCTTAGTTTTTTGAACGCTGAGTTTTAAGCGAGCTTTTTCACTCTCCTCTTTCACTTCCATCAAGAGGCTTTTTAGTTCTTCTTCACTTTCTACCATTAGAGTGGTATCATGTACATATCTGAGGTTATTGATACTTCTTCCGGCAATCTTGATTCCAGCTGTGATTCATCCAGCCTGGCATTCCACATAATGTATTCTGTATAGAAGTTAAATAATCAGGGTGACAGTGCATTAGCATAGTCAGTGAAGCAGAAGTAGTTGTCTTCCTATAATTCCCTTCTCTGTGACCCCTCTTCTCTATGACCTCTCTATTCTCTATTGAATGTTGGTAATTTGATTTCTGGTTCCTCTGCCTTGTATAAATCCAGCTTGTACATCAAAGGTTCTCAGTTCAGATACTGCTAAAGCCTAGCCTGAAGGATTTTGAGAATAGCCTTATTAGCATGGGAAATGACGGCAACTGTAGAGTAGTTTGAACATTCTTTGGTATTACCCTTCTTTGAAGTTAGAATGAAAACTGACCTTTTCCGGGCTTGTCGCCACTGCTGAGGTTTCCAAATCTGTTGGCATACTGAGTGCAGCACTTCAATAGCATCATCTTTTAGGATTTGAAATGGCTCAGCTGGAATTCCATCACTTCCAATAGCTTTGTTCATAGTAATGTTTCCTAAGGCCCACTTCACACTCTAGGATGTCTAGCTATAGGCGAATGACCACACAATTGTTATTATCTGGTTCATTAAGACCTTTTTTTGTATAGTTCTTCTGTATTCTTGCCACCTCTTAATATCTTCTGCTTCTGTTAGTCTTTACCATTTCTGTCCTTTACCATCTTTGCATGAAATGTTCCCTTGGTATCTCCAGTTTGCTTGAGATGTTCTATAGTCTTTCCCTCTGTTTTTTCCCTCTGTTTCTTTGCTTTGTTCAGTTAAGATAGTCTTCTTATCTTTCCTTGCTGTTCTCTGCAACTCTGTATTCAATTATGTATATCTTTCCCGTTCTCCCTTGCCTTTCACTTCTCTTTCCTCAGGTATTTGTAAGGCCTCCTTAGGCAACCCACTTTGCCTTTTTGCGTTTCTTTTTGTTGGGGATGGTTTTGGTCACTGCCTCCTAAACAATGCTATGAACCTCTGTGTATAGTTCTTCAGGCACTCTGTCTACCAGATCTACTCTCTCAAATCTATTCGTCACCTCCACTGTAGAATCATAAGGCATTTGATATTGGTCATATCTGAGTGGCCGAGTGCTTTCCCCTACTTTCTTCAATTTAAGCCTGAATTTTAGAGCACAGAGCTCATGGTTTGATCCACAGTCAGTTCCAGGTCTTATTTTTGCTGACTATATAGGGCTTCTCCATCTTTGGCTGAAAGAATATAACTAGTCTGATTTTGGTATTGACCATTTGGTAATATTCATGTGTAGACTCTTCTCTTGTGTTGTTGGAAGAGGGCATTTCCTATGACTACTGTGTTCTCTTGGCAAAATTGTCAGCCTTTGCCCTGCATCATTTTGTATCACAAGGCCAAACTTGCCTGTTACCTCTAGGTGTCTCTTGACTTCCTACTTTTGCATTCTAATCCCCTATGATGAAAAGGGCATCTTTTTTGGTGTTAGTTCTAGAATATCTTATAGGTCTTCATAGAACTGTTCAACTTCAACTTCTTTGGTATTAATGGTTGGGGCCTAGGCTTAGATTACTGTGATGTTGAATGGTTTGCCTTGGAAATGAACCAAGCTCATTCTGTTGTTTTCAAGATTGCACCCAAGTACTGCATTTCACAGACTCTTTTTGCCTGTGAGGTCTACTCTATTTCTAAGGGATTCTTGCCCACAGTGGTAGATATAATGGTCATCTGAATTAAATTCACCCACTCCCATCTATTCCTAAGTTGTTGATGTTCACTCTTGATCCTCCTGCTTGACCAGGTGCAATTTACCTTGATTCCTAGACCTAACATTCCAGGTTCCTATGCAGTATTGTTCTTACAGCATCAGACTTTACTTTTACCATGCGACATATCCATGGCTGAATGCCATTTCTGCTTTGGCCCAGCCTCTTCATTCTTTCTGAAGCTGTTAGTATTGCCCTCCGCTCTTAGTACCATATTGGACCCCTTCTGACATGGGGACCTCATCTTCTGGTGTCATATCTTTTTGCCTTTTCATTCTGTTTGTGGGGTTCTCACAGCAAAAATTCTGGTGTGCTTTGCCAGTTCTTCCTCCAGTGGACAACATTTTGTCATAACTCTTTACTATGACTCATCTGTCTTGGGTGGCCCTACAAGGCATGGCTCATGGCTTCATTGAGTTACACAAGTCCCTTCTCCATATCAAGGCTGTGATCTACTGAAGGGGTAGTGAAGTGAATAAGCCTCACTTATTTAGTCCACAGATATTTAATGACATTGACTATGTTTCAGGCACTGTAGTAAGTATGAAACAAAATGAACAAAATGAAGTCTTCCTCTTATATTCTTGTGGGGAATAAAAAATTTAATATTCATTATTTAGTAATTCTGCTTGAAATCCTTATACTGGGTCAGTATAGCTTGAAAGATATTAATATTCAATGTGCTATCATATTTGGGCATCCTTCTTCCTCAAAACCAACAAAGTACTGACCTAATGAAACAAGATTATTTACAGTCTCTTGGTGGAATTTTTCTCTGTATTAAAAAAAAAAAATAGTAGAGTGTCATCTAAAGAAAAGCAAGCTGGGTCTGGTTAAGAATTCAGGAGGTAATGCCTTGATTAACTGCATCATTCCAAAATCTGGCCCTCTGTTCTGAATAACCAGACATTTCTTGACATCTATGACTTTTTATGCCCTGAGTGTCAATTTATAGGAACTACCATCATATGAGATTAGAGTACTTATTTATTAATTTACAATGAGAAATACAGTTATAGAATAGTCACACCAGCATAACCTCTTTTCTGTGATCAAGCATATGGGAAGTCAAATAATAATCTGAAACCCATTTTAGATTTCCACAGGAAATCACTGTATTAGACACAGGAAATATTCAAAGTGTGAATATTCAGTGCTGTTTCTCCCAGTAGGCAGAGGGGCACGAAATGCTAGCCTATCATCAGAAGGTAGCTTCCTGAGCAGGAAAACAGAACAAGGGGAGTCAGATGAATAGAAGGTCTAATAGCATCAGGGTAAGATAAGCTGATGTATTCATCTCACAATGGTCTTGTTACTGACATGGAAATTACTTAAAGTGCTCATTCTCACTTCCCACTGGATTAGGCTTGCAGGGGCCCAGCCACCATTTGTGCACTAACTCTTCTTTTTCTATTCTTTCAAGGCTGATTAATTCCAAAACTGCACATTCATGCTTTGGATATACTGAAGCATTCAAAAAGTTCCATTCCAGTCCTGCTGACATGAGAGCCACCTGCTCTCTGTTAGGTGACTTTTGTATTTCTCAGCTCTTGAGCATGTCGATTTGACAGCATAATTCCTCAAAGATTATCCTATTTTTCTCATTTTTAGACTTGGTTCTCCCAAAAGTCAGATGTTCCTCCAGACTCTCTTATGCAAATAATAGATAAAAATCACATTGGTGCTCATCAGAGATACATCCTTGGAAATGATTTGAAGCCAAATTCTCTTTAAGACTTGCTTTGGGGCATTGTGATTATATCTTTCCCAGACTTTTTTTTTTTTTTTAATCCATATAATTGTAAAGTTTAAAAGTGACATTAAGAGATCATATGCCTCATAGCTTCTCTTTATAAGGGAGAGAAATTCTGCTTCAGAGATTTTTAAGCATATAATATGTAAGTTATACACAGTGGAAAGTGAAGTCGAAGTCCACTGACTTTTTTACCTTAGGGACATTAGACTTCAAGCATTATATTTCCATAGAGCTTTACCCTGTCATCTTCAGGCCCATAACTCCATCTTTTGAATTATTTTTATTTTTTAATATTTTTAACCACAAGATAGCTCAGCAGGTAAAGAATCTGCCTGCAATGTAGGAGACTCCAGTTTGGTTCCTAGGTTGGGAAGATCCCCTGGAGAAGGGACAGGCTACCCATTCCAATATTCATGGGCTTCCCTCATGGCTCAGATGGTAAAAAATCCACCTGCAATGCAGGAGACCTGGGTTTGATCCCAGGGTTGGGAAGATCCTCTGGAGGAGGGCATGGCAACCCACTCCAGTATTCTTGCCTGGAGAATCCCCATGGACAGGGGAGCCTGATGGGCTAAAGTCCATGGGATTGCAAAGAGTCAGACATGACTGAACATGTAAATAATAAAACTGATAAACACATAAAAAAACTTTAAGCAATATTGCTGTTTGCAAATGTATGTGATTTCTTAAAATTCTGCTATATTTTATTATTTTACCAATGATAAGGGTTTTTTTTTTCTATTTTAATTAATGCAAAGAAATGTTTAGTATTTGATTCTGGATTTCTTCTCCTAGCAGTTTTCACATTGCTACTGCTATTGCTAAGTCACTTCAGTCGTGTCCGACTTTGTGCGACCCCATAGATGGCAGCCCACCAGGCTCCCCTGTCCCTGGGATTCTCCAGGCAAGAACACTGGAGTGGGTTGCCATTTCCTTCTCCAATGCGTGAAAGCAAAAGGTGAAAGTGAAGTCGCTCAGTCATGTCTGACTTAGCGACCCCATGGACTGCAGCCTACCAGGCTCCTCTGTCCATGGGATTTTCCAGGCAAGAGTACTGGAGTGGGGTGCCATTGCACTGTATTCCTGTAAATAAGACCTTCATCCATTCCAATGACATAGATTGATTCAAATGAAAACTTAGCACAAATTATGTAATCAAACCAAAATATCTATATATTATGGGAGGAAGGTGAATATTTATTTAAAATTATAAGCAATAATTTTAGTGAACTTTGAGACTGGTAGTTCTAAGAGGTAAGACAAAATAAAAAATACTAGTGGAAGTATTCACTGCTTGTTTTTTCTGCTGTAAATGAGGCTGAAATTCAATGATGCCAACATGTACTCTAGGAATTAAAGTTAATAAATTTATTTTCTAAACAGTATTTACATTAAAATACTCAAAATCACCCCCATCCCACCTTGTGTTCTAGTCACATTATGGGGATCTCAGTAAAGAATAACAGGTCTGGTCTGGTGCATTTTGGACTTTGAGGGAGAGGGAGAGGGGGGGAAGGTTTGGGAGAATGGCACTGAAATGTGTGCTGTCGTGTGGGAAACGAATCGTCGGTCTATATTCGGTTCAGGATACAGGATGCTTGGGACTGGTGCATGGGGATGATCCAGAGAGTTGATATGGAGTGGGAGGTTGGGGGGGAGTTTCAAGATTGGGAACTCATGTACACCTGAGATGAAAAAAAAATAAAAATTAAAAAAAAAAAATCCCATAAGAGGGAGCCACTTAAGGTGGTGTCTTAACAACATTCATTATATTACAAACATCCAGAAGAATGGAGACCAGAATTTATGTTAGTATATAGACTGTGTCTATGTACAGTTGTCCATTGGTATCCATGGGGGATTGCTTCCAGGGACTTCACAGATACCAAAATCTGCAAATGCTCAAGTCCCTTCTATAGTATGGCACAATGGATAGAGTGACCCTCCCTATCCATGAGTCTCACATCCATGGATTCAACCAACCAAATGCAAAAGCATGAAATTTCAATACATGATTAGTTAAATTTATGGAAATAAAGCCTGTGGCTGCTGCTAAGTTGCTTCAGTCGTGTCTGACTCTGTGCGACCCCATAGACGGCAGCCCACTAGGCTCCCCCGTCCCTGGGATTCTCCAGGCAAGAACACTGGAGTGTGTTGCCATTTCCTTCTCCAATGCATGAAAGTGATAAGTGAAAAGGAAGTCGCTTAGTCGTGTCCGACTCTGTGCGACCCCATGGACTACAGCCTACCAGGCTCTTCCATCCATGGGATTTTCCAGGCAAGACTACTGGAGTGGGGTGCCACTGTGGCTAGGGAGGGTCAATTGCATTTCTTCGGTTTTATATACATCTACACTCATGATTGTTTCATTCTGTTCAGTCTATCCTGTATATAATTTAAAATAATGTTTTTACCTCTTGGTTTAGTAGTGTTTATTTTCTCTCTAATCTCTTTCTTCTCCAAGGTAAATGATTCACAATCCTTTAACTAATGTCTTAGACTAAATTTCTACTTCCTTAACCTCAATACCCTTATATATCACTAAAGATGACCAAACGATTAATAACAAACTAATGAAAAATTATTTTAAAAGAAGCAGAATTTGGATAAATATTCATTGAGCTATTTCTAACTAAAAAAAGAGTTAAAGATGCTTGGTCAGACTTTTTCTGGCATAAAATAGTGATTTCTAAGTTTTTCTAAGTGGCTTTTGATTTAATGTTAATGAGGTTTTTTTTTTTTAGGTTTAAGTCAGAAATTAAGTAATTCTAAGAAAAATCTATACTTTATGTGTATACTTATATTAAAATAGCCAGTGATATATAAGACTACAGTATACCTTTGTTCTGCATCATCTTTTCAGAATTAAAATTTTCTATTGATGGCTAAGAATTTTCCTTGAATAAAAAATGGTCTTAAACTATTAGGAGAAGTGCCACTGAAGATTTTATTCATCCTCCTATCCTCCCATGGACTTATTTGTTAAATTAATTTTTACTGGAGTAGAGTTAATTTATGTCTTGTTTCTGCTGTACAGCAAAATGAGGCAGTCATACATGTATCTACTCTTTTTAAAAATTCTTTTCCCATCCAGGTCATTACAGAGTATTATTGAGCTCCTGTGCTGTACAGAAGGTTCTTATTAGTTGTCTATTTTATACATATATTCTATATATGTATATTATATACATATATTCTATATATGTATATTATATACATATATGTATATATGTGTATATTTTGATCCCAAACTCTCAATTTATCCCCTGCCTCCTGACTTCCCTCTAGATAACCATAAGCTTGCTTTTTACAGCTGTGGCTCTATTTCTTTTCTAATACCTTCACTAGTACCATATTTTTAGATTCCACATGTAAGTGATATCATGTTTATCTTTGTTTGATTTCACCCAGTATGACAACCTCTAGGTCCATCCATGTTGCTGCAAATGGCACGATTTTGTTCTTTTTTATGGCTGAGTAATATTTCACTGCATTTGTGTACCAAACCTTCTTTATCTGTTCATATGTTGATGGACATTTAGGCTCTTTCCATGGCCTGTCTATTGTAAATAGTGCTGTAATGAACATGGCGGTATATGTATTTTTTTGAATTAAGGTAAACTCTGGATATTTGGCCAGCAATGGGGTTGGNCATATAATTGTAAAGTTTAAAAGTGACATTAAGAGATCATACTCCTCATAGCTTCTCTTTATAAGGGAGAGAAATTCTGCTTCAGAGATTTTTAAGCATATAATATGTAAGTTATACACAGTGGAAAGTGAAGTCGAAGTCCACTGACTTTTTTACCTTAGGGACATTAGACTTCAAGCATTATATTTCCATAGAGCTTTACCCTGTCATCTTCAGGCCCATAACTCCATCTTTTGAATTATTTTTATTTTTTAATATTTTTAACCACAAGATAGCTCAGCAGGTAAAGAATCTGCCTGCAATGTAGGAGACTCCAGTTTGGTTCCTAGGTTGGGAAGATCCCCTGGAGAAGGGACAGGCTACCCATTCCAATATTCATGGGCTTCCCTCATGGCTCAGATGGTAAAAAATCCACCTGCAATGCAGGAGACCTGGGTTTGATCCCAGGGTTGGGAAGATCCTCTGGAGGAGGGCATGGCAACCCACTCCAGTATTCTTGCCTGGAGAATCCCCATGGACAGGGGAGCCTGATGGGCTAAAGTCCATGGGATTGCAAAGAGTCAGACATGACTGAACATGTAAATAATAAAACTGATAAACACATAAAAAAACTTTAAGCAATATTGCTGTTTGCAAATGTATGTGATTTCTTAAAATTCTGCTATATTTTATTATTTTACCAATGATAAGGGTTTTTTTTTTCTATTTTAATTAATGCAAAGAAATGTTTAGTATTTGATTCTGGATTTCTTCTCCTAGCAGTTTTCACATTGCTACTGCTATTGCTAAGTCACTTCAGTCGTGTCCGACTTTGTGCGACCCCATAGATGGCAGCCCACCAGGCTCCCCTGTCCCTGGGATTCTCCAGGCAAGAACACTGGAGTGGGTTGCCATTTCCTTCTCCAATGCGTGAAAGCAAAAGGTGAAAGTGAAGTCGCTCAGTCATGTCTGACTTAGCGACCCCATGGACTGCAGCCTACCAGGCTCCTCTGTCCATGGGATTTTCCAGGCAAGAGTACTGGAGTGGGGTGCCATTGCACTGTATTCCTGTAAATAAGACCTTCATCCATTCCAATGACATAGATTGATTCAAATGAAAACTTAGCACAAATTATGTAATCAAACCAAAATATCTATATATTATGGGAGGAAGGTGAATATTTATTTAAAATTATAAGCAATAATTTTAGTGAACTTTGAGACTGGTAGTTCTAAGAGGTAAGACAAAATAAAAAATACTAGTGGAAGTATTCACTGCTTGTTTTTTCTGCTGTAAATGAGGCTGAAATTCAATGATGCCAACATGTACTCTAGGAATTAAAGTTAATAAATTTATTTTCTAAACAGTATTTACATTAAAATACTCAAAATCACCCCCATCCCACCTTGTGTTCTAGTCACATTATGGGGATCTCAGTAAAGAATAACAGGTCTGGTCTGGTGCATTTTGGACTTTGAGGGAGAGGGAGAGGGGGGGAAGGTTTGGGAGAATGGCACTGAAATGTGTGCTGTCGTGTGGGAAACGAATCGTCGGTCTATATTCGGTTCAGGATACAGGATGCTTGGGACTGGTGCATGGGGATGATCCAGAGAGTTGATATGGAGTGGGAGGTTGGGGGGGAGTTTCAAGATTGGGAACTCATGTACACCTGAGATGAAAAAAAAATAAAAATTAAAAAAAAAAAATCCCATAAGAGGGAGCCACTTAAGGTGGTGTCTTAACAACATTCATTATATTACAAACATCCAGAAGAATGGAGACCAGAATTTATGTTAGTATATAGACTGTGTCTATGTACAGTTGTCCATTGGTATCCATGGGGGATTGCTTCCAGGGACTTCACAGATACCAAAATCTGCAAATGCTCAAGTCCCTTCTATAGTATGGCACAATGGATAGAGTGACCCTCCCTATCCATGAGTCTCACATCCATGGATTCAACCAACCAAATGCAAAAGCATGAAATTTCAATACATGATTAGTTAAATTTATGGAAATAAAGCCTGTGGCTGCTGCTAAGTTGCTTCAGTCGTGTCTGACTCTGTGCGACCCCATAGACGGCAGCCCACTAGGCTCCCCCGTCCCTGGGATTCTCCAGGCAAGAACACTGGAGTGTGTTGCCATTTCCTTCTCCAATGCATGAAAGTGATAAGTGAAAAGGAAGTCGCTTAGTCGTGTCCGACTCTGTGCGACCCCATGGACTACAGCCTACCAGGCTCTTCCATCCATGGGATTTTCCAGGCAAGACTACTGGAGTGGGGTGCCACTGTGGCTAGGGAGGGTCAATTGCATTTCTTCGGTTTTATATACATCTACACTCATGATTGTTTCATTCTGTTCAGTCTATCCTGTATATAATTTAAAATAATGTTTTTACCTCTTGGTTTAGTAGTGTTTATTTTCTCTCTAATCTCTTTCTTCTCCAAGGTAAATGATTCACAATCCTTTAACTAATGTCTTAGACTAAATTTCTACTTCCTTAACCTCAATACCCTTATATATCACTAAAGATGACCAAACGATTAATAACAAACTAATGAAAAATTATTTTAAAAGAAGCAGAATTTGGATAAATATTCATTGAGCTATTTCTAACTAAAAAAAGAGTTAAAGATGCTTGGTCAGACTTTTTCTGGCATAAAATAGTGATTTCTAAGTTTTTCTAAGTGGCTTTTGATTTAATGTTAATGAGGTTTTTTTTTTTTAGGTTTAAGTCAGAAATTAAGTAATTCTAAGAAAAATCTATACTTTATGTGTATACTTATATTAAAATAGCCAGTGATATATAAGACTACAGTATACCTTTGTTCTGCATCATCTTTTCAGAATTAAAATTTTCTATTGATGGCTAAGAATTTTCCTTGAATAAAAAATGGTCTTAAACTATTAGGAGAAGTGCCACTGAAGATTTTATTCATCCTCCTATCCTCCCATGGACTTATTTGTTAAATTAATTTTTACTGGAGTAGAGTTAATTTATGTCTTGTTTCTGCTGTACAGCAAAATGAGGCAGTCATACATGTATCTACTCTTTTTAAAAATTCTTTTCCCATCCAGGTCATTACAGAGTATTATTGAGCTCCTGTGCTGTACAGAAGGTTCTTATTAGTTGTCTATTTTATACATATATTCTATATATGTATATTATATACATATATTCTATATATGTATATTATATACATATATGTATATATGTGTATATTTTGATCCCAAACTCTCAATTTATCCCCTGCCTCCTGACTTCCCTCTAGATAACCATAAGCTTGCTTTTTACAGCTGTGGCTCTATTTCTTTTCTAATACCTTCACTAGTACCATATTTTTAGATTCCACATGTAAGTGATATCATGTTTATCTTTGTTTGATTTCACCCAGTATGACAACCTCTAGGTCCATCCATGTTGCTGCAAATGGCACGATTTTGTTCTTTTTTATGGCTGAGTAATATTTCACTGCATTTGTGTACCAAACCTTCTTTATCTGTTCATATGTTGATGGACATTTAGGCTCTTTCCATGGCCTGTCTATTGTAAATAGTGCTGTAATGAACATGGCGGTATATGTATTTTTTTGAATTAAGGTAAACTCTGGATATTTGGCCAGCAATGGGGTTGGCTGGATCATAAGGGAGGTTTGTTTTTGGTTTTTTAAGGAACTTCCACACTGTTCTCCATAGTGGCTGTACCAACATACATTCCCACCAACAGTGTAGGAGAGTTCCCTTTTCTCCTCACCCTCTCCAGCATTTATTGGTTGAAGACCTTTTCATGATGGCCATTCTGATCAGTGTGAGGTGATACCTCACTGTAGTTTTGATTTGCATTTCTCTTAATAGTCATATTGAGCATCTTTTCATGTGCTTTTTGATCATCTCTATGTGTTCTTTGAAAAATGTTTATTTAGATCTGCCCATTTTGATTGTTCTTTTTTTAAATACTGAGCTGTATGAATATTTTTGTATAATTTGGAGATTAATCCCTTGTCAGTTGCTTGATTTTCAAATATTTTCTCCTATTAAGAGGTTTATCTTTTTGTTTATGGTTCCCTTTGCTATGAGGATTTTATTCATTTTTTAAATTTCACCTACCTTGTGGTCAGGTTTACTGATCTTGTGCAAGTGAAGTACATAAAGTTGCTATCTCCTTCCCCTGCCAGTCTGAATTGAGAGAGAACAAGGTTGTGTTTGGGAGATAAGGCCCTAATGATACTCTTGTACTCTGGAAAAGTAGTGTTAATCACATTAATATTATAAGCTTATAGTAAAGTATATGATAATATTATATGTAAAATTAAGTCAGTTTACTAATAGAAGTGTGTGAAATTGTGGAAAAAAGATAAGATCACCCCATGCTATGACAGATACCAAGTCAAAACCAAAAAAAAAAAAACACCACAGTATGAACTGAACTGAACAGTACTCATTCTAGCATGTATTTAGGTTAAATGCCCAGCATGAAAGAATGTAAAGATCAAACTCCTTTGCACATACTTATTCATTCAACAGTCTAATCTATTTTCAGTGACTGTTACATGTTAGTTACAGAGATAAGTTCTGGATAATACAACAAAGGAATATCATCTTGTTTGTGCCCTGAGTAGCCCACAGCTTAGAAGGAAGTATGAATAATTGTAATATATCATGTTAAGTATTTGTGAGTAAAAGGTCAAGTAATGTGAAAAGTTTGTTTTGGAGAGCAGGCACCTGCTAGTCCTAAGAACTTCCTTTGGTGTAGGCTTGGGGCCAGCTTCACAGAGAAGGGGAGGGGAGAGAGAAAACACTGTGCTGTGTTTACTAAATGGCTAGAACTCTTCCAAGTCCTTTATATCTTGTAATTAATATACAGCTCAGACTTACCCTGTAAGCTATGTTTACTCTGACCATCCCTGTTGTAAAGTCAGGGAAGTGGGGTCACACATCTAATAAGGGATGGCAGATGGAGAAGAAGCTTAGGGAGTCTAACCTTAGAGTCTGAACTCAACCACCACCCCATTCTGTCTCTTTTCCATGCTTTTAGGATGTGGGTTTTGAATGATGAAGAAAGGAGCTTCCAGGTAGAGAAGAGTCTTAGACACATACATGCCAAGTTCAAAAGGGGTGTGTTACATTTAATGGAAAATAAGACATGTGGAGGGCGTCCCTGGTGGCTCAGAGGGTAAAGCGTCTGCCTGCATTGTGGGAGACCTGGGTTCTATCCCTGGGTCAGGAAGATCCCCTAGAGAAGGAAATGGCAACCCACTCCAGTACTCTTTCCTGGGCCATTGGAGGCAGGGAAGGAAGCTGGAGGCTGGTAGAAGATAGAACTGGAGACTCAAGGTCATCATCTTCACTTCCCCCTAAGACTCTATGCCTGATTTTCTAGATGTATTTTTAAACTTTCCCTATATCATGACTTCTAAGGGGCTGGCAACTGAATGAGTTTTAGAGAAGTATTCTATTAAACAATTTCTAACATTTGGAGATGCTGTGATTTCTCTTCATCTTGTATTCTTTCAAAACATTCTATAAAGCCACTGTAGGGTGAATAATGAAAGAATAAAGTAAAACTGACTTTAGCCTCAAGTCCTATAATGATTATTTTGACTACCTTTTCTCTTTTTACTTTTTTTCTGTCTAAAAATGGTCATAAGAGGAATTCTGCCTTCTCCCAGAGCTGTGAGAAACAGGATTTTCCTTCATCAAATCTTTGAAATTGAGGAGAAATATTGGTCTGGTAACAAAGAGCATTGTTTGCATTTCAGACAAATGAAATGAGAGGTGGCATTCTGGTTTCCTCCTCGAGCAATTCCTATGTTCACTTACATTGAGGTTTCCAAGCTCTTAAACCACAAATATGGTCCAAACCAGAGTTTCCCCAACCAAACCACAGGAACAAATAAGAGAGAGCTGATTTTTAGCCATTATGAGAATACACAGAGACTGACAAATCTTCATGGACATATGTATTTCCTTGCCTAATGCTGTAAACACCATCTAGCCCGGTGACAGCAAGGGGAAGAATTATAGCCCAGAGGCACCTGACTGTGGCCACTGTGCTGCCTCGTGACCATCTTGATCTTCTCGGTCAGCTTTTTTCATTTCCCAACGTGTGGTCAAAAACCATCAGCCCCAAGGTGGCATGTAAGACACAAAACTATTTTACTAGTCAGATGCAGTGTTTTAAAAGATATTTTGAATTGTTGATCAATATTTTAAAATGAGAAATTTCTACATAAACATGGGAATGGTTAGCTTCTGTGGAAAACTTGGGAGATTTGACACCACTGGGTTCTGGCCACAGCCTCCTTTAGTAAGGGCACACTCACACCACCGTCCTCCTTCATGGCCAGCTTGCCTGCTTAGTTCTAGGAGATCTTTAAATGTTTTCTGTTGCTTCTGCAACTTCAGATGGTTATACTTCCCTCCCCTCAATGTATTACCATTTATGATCTCCATTTTGTTGAAGGGGAAGATAAAGAAGACAGTTTAGTTCAGTTCATGAAACATTTACTGAGTGCCACGTCTATGCCCAATACTTTGGCCACCTGGTGCAAAGAACTGACTCATTAGAAATGACCCTGATGCTGGGAAAGATTGAAGGCAGGAGGAGAAGGGGACCACAGAGGATCAGATGGTTGGATGGCATCACTGACTCTATGGACATGAGTTTGAGCAAGCTCCAGGAGTTGGTGATGGGTAGGGAAGCCTGGCGTGCTGCAGTACTTGGGGTTGCAAAGAGTTGGACACAACTGAGTGACTGAACTGAGGTCTGTGCCAATAATAGGTTTAGTGCTAAGGATAGGGGGAAATCAACATGTGTAAAATGCAATCTTTACCTTAAAGAGCTTTTGGACTAATTGAAGAAGAAAAACAGACAACATTGACAAGAGGTCATGCTCAAACTAAAAAGTCTGATTCATTTGGAATTGAAACCGTAATTGCTATCATGGTCAGTTCCCTCTTTAGCTTATGCTTGTGAGAAAGACATCTATATCTATCTATACATCTGTCTTTATATACATATATATATACATATATATATATAAACATCTGTTTATTCATACAGACACACACAGGTGCATGCATGTGTGCATAGCAAAGATTGTTTTGCAAACAAGGGGTACAATAACAAAGCTGAAGATCATAGGTATATGGTAAAATTGTACTTTCTATTAAAGTGTTGGTTTCTTGGTCACGACTGACTCTGCAACACCATGGACTGTAGCTAACCAGGCTCCCCTGTCCATGGAATTCTCTGGGCAAGAGTACTGGAGTGGGTAGCCATTCTCTTCTCCAGAGGATTTTCCTGACCCGGGGGTTGGACCCAGGTCCCCTGCATTATAGGCAGATTCTTTACCATCTGAGCCACCAGGGAATATCAGCATTTAAAGCAAGCAGCCGTGTCTGACTCTTTGAGACCCCATGGTCCTCAGCCTGCCAGGCTCTTCTATCCATGGGATTTCCCAGGCAAGAATACTGGAGTGGGTTGCCATTTCCTTCTGTAGAGGATCTTCCCAGGGGTCGAACCCAGGTCACCTGCATTGCAGGTGGATTCTTTACTGCTGAGCTACCAGGGAAAGTTAGTTTCATATGTGGCTTAATAGAAACCAAACAAATCTTAATTTTGCGAACTAATGCCCTGGAATTTTCAATTGATTAAAAATCTGTGTTTTTTGCTCCCAGTATTAGATGAGAGTTTGAAGACATTTACATCCTGTCCCTCTTGGGCCTCCATCCCACCTCTCATCTCATCCATCTAGGTTACAGAGCACTGAGCTGAGCTCCCTGTGCTCTAGTAGGTTCCCACTAGCCATCTGTTTTACACATGATGGCATTGCACGTATGCCAATTCCTATCACCCAGTTCATCCCACCCCTGCCCCAAGTCCCTGTGTTCACATGTCTGTTCCCTCCTGCGACTCTATTCCTGCCCTGCAAATAGGTTCTTCTGTACCATTTTTCCAGATTCCACATACATGCATTCATATGATATTCGTTTTTCTCTTTCTGAATTATTTCACAGTGTACGACAGACTCGAGGTTCATCCCTGTCTCTGCAAATGATCTAATTTTGTTCCTTTTTACGGCTGAGTAACATCCCACTGTATGTGTACCACATCCTCTCTATCCGTTCGTCTGTTGGTGGACATTTAGCTTGCTCCCATGCCCAGGCTATTGCAAAGAGTGTTGCAGTGAACTTTGCGGGGCATGTGTCTTTTTGAATTACGGTTTTTCTCAGGGTCTATGCCCAGTAGTGGGATTGCTGGGTCATGTGGTAGTTCTCTTTTTAGCTTTTTAAGGAGCTTTCATATTGTTCTCCATAGTGGCTGTATCAATTTACATTCCCACTAATAGTGTAGGAGGGTTCCCTTTTGTCCGCACCTCCGACAGCACTTACTGTTTTGTAGACTTTTTGATGATGGCCATTCTGACCGGTGTGAGGTGATGCCTCATTGTAGTTTTGATTTGTATTTGTCTAATAATGAGTGATGTTGAGCATCTTTCCATGTGTTTGTTGGCCATGGTCTTCTTTGCAGAAATATCTATTTAAGTCTTCCACTCATTGTTCTGATTGAGTTTTTTGTTTTTAATATTGAGCTGTATTTACTATTTGTATAGTTTGGAGATAAACCCCTTGTCAGTTGCATCATTTGCAAATATTTCCTCCCCTTTTGTAAAGTGTCTTTTTGTTTATGGTTTCCTTTGCTGTGCAATATCTTTTAAGTTTAATTAGGTCCCTTTTTTTTAAAAAAAAAAATTCTATTACTCAGGGAGGAATATCCAAAAAGATGTTGCTACTATTTATACCAAAGGGGGTTCTGCCTGTTTTCCTCTGAGTTTTATAGTATCTGGTCTTATATTTAAGTATTCAATCCATTTTGAGTTTATTTTTATGTATGGTGTTAGGGAGTGTTCTAATTTTATTCTTTTACATGTAGCTGTCCAGTTATACCAGCACCACTTATTGAAGAGACTTCTTTTCTCCACTGTATGTTCTTATATCCTTTGTCAAAGATTAGGTGACCTTAGGTGCATGTGTTTATCTCTGGGCTTTCTATCCTGCACCATTGATCTGTATTTCTTTTTTAGCGCCAGTACCATACCACACTATCTTGAATATTATAGCTTTGTATTGCTATTATGGTCTGAAATCAGGGAGCCTGATTCCTCCAGCTCTGTTGTTATTGGTTTTTCTTTCTCAAGATTGCTTTAGCTACTCAGAGCCTTCTTTGTTTCATACAAACTGTAAGTTTATTTGTTCTAATTCTGTTAAAAATGACATTGGTAAAAAGTTATAGTTTTAAATATCTACACTGTTGAAGACCATGGCACTGAGATATTACTAACTAAACATAAAAGGCAGGTAGAGATATGATTTTGCACTCATTCAACCTTTCGCTTCTGCTCTTTTCCTCTGTTTAAAAAACAAAACAAAACTCTCCTTTGGACAGGAAATGAAGTTAAGGTTGGCATGAAATTTAAAAAAAAATAATAATAAAGCAGGAGTCTTATGGGAAAAGTCAGTCCTGGGATGCTATCTGCTTGTCTTCTCTGAAATCAAGGTATTTCCAAGAAATAGAATATTTATGAATATAGAGTTGTAGGAGGTTAGGAGAGGTACTACCACTTTAGGAAGATTTCAAATAGTGGCCAAATGGAAATTTGAATCTGTATGATAAAAAAATAGCACCAACCTAACCTGAGATTTTTACTTTTAAAAATTCCTTTGTAGCGTCCAAACTCTTACCTTTCAAGAGGTTGTATGAACTCAAAGAGTTCATCTCAGGAAAAGATGTGGGCCCTAGGAGGAGTGCTCAGAAACAAAACCATCGGAGGCACAGTTTGCCTGGCACTTCCTGCTATGACAGCTCTTCTAAAAAGGCTACCTTCTGTTCTGTTGATATCTTTAGAGGGATTCAGAACAAATATCATCAGCAAACAAACATTTTTAAAGGAAATCACATTGCATAATACAAAGTTATTTTGTTTGCTTTAGATAGATATGGTGAAGTGAAGTGAAGTGAAATGAAGTCGCTCAGTCGTGTCCGACTCTTTGCGACCCCATGGACTGTAGCCTACCAGGCTTCTCCATCCATGGGATTTTCCAGGCAGGAATACTGGAGTGGGTTGCCATTTCCTTCTCCAGGGGTTCTGTCCTAAATTCATGAAATAGAGGGTTCCTCAAAATAACATTCAAAGAAAGGTGATTTAGAACCGTATTTGCTCATGATTTTACATGGAAAAATTTAAGCTAAAAAAATATTTGGGGAAATAAGCCCTATGATATTCCCCGTAATACAATTTGAAATTTTGTGTATTCTTTCTTTAATTAATTTTGGCACGCTTCATTATTTTGGCAGTCAACATCCATTTTCCTCCCCTCTGACTTCTTGTAGTTTGAATTATTAAGGGAAAATGTGCTTAATTACATTCAATTTAGCACTTTGTGGTACATAGTCGTCTCTAATTGTGCTCTGAATCTTGCTTTCCATCAAGGTTGCATGCTCCAGAGGAAGGAAGTATGTCATGTACTTTATCTCTTTTCAATTAGCTAATGCCATTTTAAAATAATACCTAGCAAACAGTAAGGACTCAATAAACACTGGTTAATCATACCTCTCAAAGCCCCCTAGGTATATACTACCAAACTTCTCAGGGACTAAAATTAACAACAAGCAGTCTATAAGTTGCCTGTCAGTATTTCGAATTATTTCAAAACATTGTCTTTTATTTTCCAAGTCAAAACAAAGATTGAACTTCATTGTTAAAAATATTGTTACGGAGCCACACAGAACAGGGCTTATTCTCATTTGTACCATGAAAGGGTTTCTTTACATGTCAGATTCACTCTTAAGCCCAGTGTGACAAGTTAAGAAAAAGTCCAGGTTTTGCTTCTCCTCTGTTCATTCATTTGACAAATATTAATGGGTGTCTTCCCTGTACAAGACATTCTGCTAGGAGCTATTCAGGATACAATGATGAATCAGCAGAGATCTCGCCCTCAAGTCTTATGATGCTTTGTTGTACGGAATACTGTCAAAGCCAGGTGAAAAGGCCACTGAGACTGGAGCCCTGAAATCTGTAACTGACAGATTTCCTACAGCAGTACATGCAAATGAATAAAGTCACCAGGAGAGCGGATTTCATTTTTCAACTCAAGTCGATAAAATGCTTAGAGGAGCACCTTTGAGTTGGAGAAAGGAGTACCTAGTCATTTTCCATTTTTGTGAACATTTATTAAAAACAAATTTCTTTTTCTGGTGGAGATAATGAAGAAAAATTATCAAACACAGAGAGAAAAATCTAATGATGATCCATTTAATTCCTAATAAAAGAGAAAGAAGGAAAAGACATGGAAGGAGAACTGAAAAGGAAGAGGAGGGACAGAGCCACTGGGAAAGAAATAACTTTAGAAAGCCTGAAAATGCTTTAATTCCACCCGATAAAGTGCTAAATGGTGAAGAGTTCTGACACTTTTTAAGATTACATATAAGCCAAGAAAAGGGCTAAAATGAAATGAAGAAACAGTTGCTCAGTCACGTCCAACTCTTTGCGCCCCTGTGGACTGTAGCCCACCAGCCTCCTCAGTCTGTGGGATTCTCCAGGCAAGAATACTGGAGTGGGTAGCCATGCCCTGCTCCAAGGAAAGGGCTAAGAAGATAGCAATTCAGGATACATGACAGAATTTTAGCATTTGTGTTTAATATAAACCAGTGGTTCTCAAAACGTAGCGTGACTGAATCCTGTACAAATTTGGTCAAGATTTCAGGTTCTCAGGGCTTTTCCTAGGGTTTCTGATTCAGTGGGTCTGAGGTGCAGTCTGGAAATTATCTACTGGTCCTCAGCTATAAAAACGACAAGAAATATGGCTCACATCTTTGCTCTGGTCTAGCCCTTGGGAGAAAGCTGCCTTGATCCTCAAAGAAAACTGTGTTTTATACCCTGCTGATAGCTCAGACCTGTGACCGTGACACTGCTGTCCTTCAATGACATCAGTGCCCAAATAGCTGAGACTTCGGGAGGAGACTAAGCCTCGGTGAAGTTAAAGCTTTGTGACACTGTCTCTGGTTGCTGAGAACCATCTTGGATCGACCCTGTTGAGTTTAGGTAAAGGGAAACAATTATATTCACCTGTTTTAACGTGACTTCAACCTAGGGTCATCATCACATATCTTGGTTTTCTCAGGATGGTCTGTATAGCCCTGGTGGCCCATTTTCTTGTCCCTTTCACTCTCAAAGTGTACCTGTCTGGACAGTAAAATATATGGTCACCTTATGTAAATCTAATGAACAGAAAGGAAGAGGGAACTGAAATTGTGAAAACCCAAATTTGTAGGATAACTCAGTGAGGAATAGTAAATTTTGATGCACTTCTGTTAATCAAATATTCTATAGTTTTATAGGCTTAATAATTTTGAGCTGACATATAGACACAGAATTTGAGTTAAATTGAAGTAACTTCTTAATTTAATATACATGAGACAGTTGAAATAAGTAATTATTGATTTATTTTTCTGAATAGAATTAAATTTTTTAGCCAAAATGTATGTAATGAAAATTGAGATGCAGAAACTTAAGGAAAATGAATATAAAAACTGAGTATCAACAAAATCATTTCAAATTACAGTAGTAATATATATGTGTGTGTATATATATACACACACAAAATGGTGTTCTTTCTGAAATATATATACACACACTACATTTTTTAAAAATAAAAGCACTATTTTGCTTTGAAGGCAGATATGACACACTACCATTCAGAATCATTTTCTGTACCTGGGAAGGGAAAATATCAGGATACATGGAATTATTAGATATTGTATCTTAAAAACTATGTGGCTTCTGTGGGTGTGGGGCCATTTTCATAATTGTCCTTTCCTTATTCTGTAAAATGGCATCATATTTCCTAACAGGGTTGTTGTGATGATTAAATTGTAATGATGAAATAAAGAAGTACATATCACAAATGCTTTATAAATTCTGGTTGAAAGCATAAGCCTAAGTAGTCTTCATGTTCTTGTCCATAGTTTAGTGTTTTTGTCACTAGAGGAGACTCTTTAATGAAGTATGTCAGTAATTGAAGATTCTTTTCATGTGTACTGATTTCATTTTATTTTTAAACTTTTTATGTTGAAATATAGGTGATTCACAATGTTGGGTCAGTTTCAGGTGTATAGCAAAGTGATTCAGTTACACATACACATGAAAGTGTGTTAGTCGCTTAGCCGTGTCTGACTCTCTGCAACTACGTGAACGGTAGCCACCAGACTTCTCTGTCCATGGGATTCTCCAGGCAAGAATACTGGAATGGGTAGCCATTCCTTTCTGGACCCAGAGGACCTTCCCAACCTAGGTCTCTCATATTGCAGGCAGATTCTTTACCGTCTAAGCCATGAGGGAAGCCCATGCATATACATGTATCTGTTCTTTTTCAAATTCTTTTCCCATTTAGATTGTTACATAATATTGAACACAGCGTACTGACTGTAGATCAAATATCATTAGCAGTAAACACATGTGATGAGGACAGCGCAGAGTTAGAGGGGATTCAAAGGGCGTGGTTTCACGATCGTAGATAGTGAATATTCTACCTACTCAGAATGTGGTTGATTCAGGAAATAAGAATTGGAACATTTTTCTTCTCAGATACTTATGTTAGAAAAAGAAATGTATATCAAGAATGCCTGAGTTTAATTCTGAATAAGATAAATTTTCTCACTATCATAGTTTCTGGGCTTTTCCTTAGCTTTTTCTTTTCTTTCTTCTTCTCATAATCTTGTCTTCCTTTTTCTTTTTCTTGTGCAGAGCATTTTATGCCTTTGTTTCAATTCTGAAAGTTTTTCTAAAAGTGACTTATAAATGTACTACCTAAAAGGTTATTTTTGAGAGAACCCTGGTAGTAGCTGTTAGTCATCATTTATACCTGTTACAAATAGAAACTTACGTCAGTAAGCCAGAATAAAAAGATGGTAAATACAAAATACAAACATAATTTTTATGTGAAGATATCTTTAAGACTATTAAACCTTCACCCTATCAAGTAGCAGTTTTTTCCTCAAATGTAGTTAATATGAAACAAGTACAAATATAAGCTCAGTTTTAAAATGGCAAACACCTGGGAGCCACATAAAACCTTAGAGCCATGGTGCTCCATTCATTCAGGTATTCATTCATCTGTCCAATCAATGTACATTCAGATTTACTGAGTCCTAGTCATGTGCTTAAGGCAAAGGTAGAAGACCCCAAATGGCAGCCCACTGGCCAATTTAGCCTCCAGATAATTTCTGTGATACCTACACAATGGCCCTAATGCCTAAAAATTGAGAGATTCATCAGTCAGTCAGTCAATTCAGTCGCTCAGTTGTGTACGACTCTTTGTGACACCATGCTCTGCAGCATGCCAGCCTTAGCTGTCCATCACCTCCCGGAGTTTACTTAAACTCATGTCCATTGAGTCAGTGATGGCATCCAACCATCTCATTCTCTGTTGTCCCCTTCTCCTCTTGCCTTCAATCTTTCCCAGCATCAAGGTCTTTTCCAATGAGTCATATCGATATACAAATGCACAGCTTTTTTTTTTTTAACTGGATGGAATAGCAGCACTGTGCTGTTGGAGAAGACTCTTGAGAGTCCCTTGGACTGCAAGGGGATCCAACCAGTCCATTCTGAAGGAGATCAGCCCTGGGATTTCTTTGGAAGGACTGATGCTAAAGCTGAAACTCCAGTACTTTGGCCACCTCATGCAAGGAGTTGACTCATTGGAAAAGACTCTGATGCTGGGAGGGATTGGGGGCAAGAGGAGAAGGGGATGACAGAGGATGAGATGGCTGGCTGGCATCACTGATTCAATGGACGTGAGTCTGAGTGAACTCCGGAAGATGGTGATGGACAGGGAGGCCTGGCGTGATGCGATTCATGGGGTCGCAAAGAGTCGGACACAACTGAGCGACTGAACTGAACTGAACTGAGCAGCACTGGTTCTAAACTCCTGCTTGGTTATAAATGGCTGAACCTGAGTTGCTGCTGTCTCTATTGGTTGGGTCCTCCAGTTTGCTGTGTAGCCCATGAGTCCTCATTATCTTACTGTTAATGACGCCCCCTTTGCACTCAGTTGTTCTACAAGCCTGAACCATGTCAATTCTACAATGTAAGCACCATGAGAATTCCATTTTTCTCTACCTCTCCATTACCTATACCCAAGTCCACTATGATTATCTACAGCCTAGATATCCTCAGTTGGCCTTCCAAAGGGTACCTTTGCTTTCCATCTTTCCTTGCTACCCACATTTCCTAATCAAATAGCTACTGTTCAGATATACTGCACTTCCTTCAATACAGATCTGACCATGTCACAATAGCTTCTGCTTCCTGAGGTGAGCCTTCCACTTACTTCTGCAAAATGCACGGTTGGCAGTTCTGAACTGTATACTCTAACTATGGAAAAAAAGCTTGAAATGTGGCATTTCTAAGAGTATTAAGATAAAAAACATTTGTCTCAGATAGGCAAGCTGATTAATTTGAAAAAGGGGCTTATTTGCTAATCCAGCACTTCAGAATCCTGTAAGAACTAGGCAGGGTGGTTGTCAGTGGACACAGGCATCAGAGCTTGAGTTCAAAAGATCAAAATCAATAGCATTAGAGAGCATTCTTTCCAAAGTATGGTAATGGTATAACTCCCTTTGGCTTTAATGGAAGTCATGAAGCTAACATGCCATGTAACCTTTTTAAAATGGAAGGATTAGCATTCAACTGGAGCTGCCACATGCAGGGTCTATTGACAGAGCATTATGCACGGAGCTTAAATTTATCAGAGGGACTTAAATTTCTTCTCTTTCCTCTTTTGTAAACTGAGTACCATATTATTCTCCCTACCTATATGATAATGATTTGGACTTTCAAAATGGAACTCCATGCGGACTTGAAAAATACCATCTGTGGCAGGAGGTTAAGGCTTCCCTGGTGATTCAGATGGTAAAAGATCTGCCTGCCATGCAGGAGACCCGGGTTCGACCCCTGGGTTGGGAAGATCCCCTGGAGAAGGAAGTACAGCCCACTCCAATATTCTTGCCTGGAAAATCCCATGGACAGAGGAGCCTGGCAGGCTGCATTGGGTCGCAAAGAATTGGACACAACTGAGCAGCTAACACACTCATTCATTATTGATTTATGTATCTATAGTAATGCCATTTTGGAGATTTTATTTATATCACATTTCATCTGATGGTTCTTCTTCTTCACTGACTCATTTAAGAAAAATATAGAGAGGGCTTATGAAGTGCAGGGCACTGTTATTTATTAACAAAAATATTTCTCATCAAAACTGAGAGAGTATCTCTTAATCTTCTACCCATGCTGCTGCTGCTAAGTCACTTCAGTTGCGTCTGACTCTGTGCAACCCCATAGACGGCAGCCCACCAGGCTCCCCTGTCCCTGGGATTCTCCAGGCAAGAATACTGGAGTGGGTTGCCATTTCCTTCTCCAGTGCATGAAACTGAAAAGTGAAAGTGGAGTCGCTCAGTTGTGTCTGACTCTTAGTGACCCCATGGACTGCAGCCTACCAGGCTCCTCCGTCCGTGGGATTTTGCAGGTGAGAGTACTGGAGTGGGTCGCCATTGCCTTCTCCTCTTCTACCCATGAAAATGTTTGTTTTGCAGGAATATGTCACTGAACTATTATCTACAAAGTGGTTACATGGATTTTTTTTTCCTCTGTGACAAATTAAAATAAGAGGAATTAAAATATTCTGGATTGTAAAGATTCAAATATCAAATATATGCTAGGAAAATTTAATCCTTTGAATTCTGCTTGCTGCTACCCATGGATTCCTCAAATACTGAAATAATATCAAAGTAAATTATCTTGTTTTAAAGGACTGAACACAAAATGAGAAAATGAAAACAATGTAAATTTGGATTCTTGAAAATATTTTTAGTGCAGTTCTGGGGCAGCTCACTGTCATACAGAATGTTATATTAATATAAGGTAAATCATGATTCAAAAATAAATGTCCTTTGTAAAAATAAAATTCAGGTTCAGTAAAGACTGCTTTTATATTATAAGAGCATATAAATATGCTATTGGTTTCAGATGCTTTTATGGGTTGTCTCAAAAAATAATTGTTTCCAATTGAAAAAATCTACATACATGGATGGCATTTAGAACTTAGCTGTATGCTAACCTCTGTTCACTAACATGTGGGTGTCCACTAACATGTGGGTGTCCACAAGCAGTTGCTTCTTACATCCCCCTATAAACCACACCAATTACTGCAGTGATAGTGTGTAGTCACACCACAGCTGCTTGGTGTGCTGAAGTGAATATTAACACTGTCTTTTACTCACTGTCACGTGGCGCTCCCTCAAACAGTGCCTCAGTCCTTCTGCTTTCACATATATTCCCCAAGATAATGAAAGCCATTTGGGAGCTCTGGAAACCTTAACCAGCGTAGATTTGAGAAGCCACGCTGCCAGATCCCGTAACAGGCTATTTGATGCTCTGCTCCACTTTGATTTAAACCGGGCCTCTGACACAAACCAGAACATGCCTCATATATTCCAGAGGCTTGTGTTCTATTTCATCAGACCCTAAGGATGTCACTTATCCTCACCCTTGGTCACGCAGAGCTGAAAGAACAGGAGAGGTAGACGGGCTCTGCTGTTCACAGCTGGGCTCCATTTTGACTGCAAAAGGTTACTCGATGCATTGTGGACTATTTCTTGGCCATTTAATCATATTCAAAGAAGAGCAAAGAGCGGCTTTTATAAAAATGACATTTCAACTACTCTGCCTTATTTTTAGCCCTAACCCAAGAGGTATCAGCATCCTAAGGCATGTATTAATTCAAGAAGTGATGGAGCACTGACAGTTACATGGATTATAAGGAAACCAAAGAAGTGTTATGCTCTCGATTCCTCATGAGGAAGAAGATACTTATATTAAACATTCAAGTGTTTAGGAAGATATAACTGATAAACATAGAGCCATTACAACTGGCAAGATTCACAGCATGGTTTTCCTAGAAATGTAATGATTAAAATGGTTCCGACTCGAGTTTCCCAGAAGTACTTTTTAAGGAGGAAGTCACTCTATCTAGGTAATTTTTCATAAAATGAACTTACACTGTGAATTTTCTCAGGACAAGTTAGACAGCTTCAAAGTTAGATGTTTTAGGAAGGGAAAACTAATGACTGTTTGACAGGTTTAAAAAGTCTTTCTTGACAGCGTGGTTATAGCTGTTTGATAGTAAGACTGAGACGGTCTGCTTTATCGAATGTCAGGCAGCAGAGCTGAAAGATCAGCCAAATAACTTCTTTAAAACCAGCAATTTGTCATTTAAAAGCACGGGAGTAGTTTTAATCAAATAATGGTTCTTAATATGCCTTGTATCTCTAAAATGTTATGATTTTATGAGTTCAAACCATTTGTTCAGGGTTAGAGGAAGCCAGAATTTCACTTCTGTTATGTCCCTCTGACTTGGAAGTCTGGATAACAAAAGTCCCTTAGAACTCTGGGTGTCCCTTTGAGGTAGAGAATTGAATAATCTTTCAACTTCCTTTCCAAATGTTAACTCATTGACAACAAGCATTAATGTTTGGTATTCCCAGTGCATTTCCACCATAACACAGGATATATGTGTGTGTGTGTGTGTGTATAAACTATTTTTCCTGTATAGGCTATCAAAAGGTATCTAATTTCCTGACTCAAATTATCATTCGTTCTACTGTGCATGACAATACTAGGGTTGCCCAATACAACAGAAGACGCTCATTTAAATTTGAATTTCAGATAAACCATAAATAGTATTGGGTTGGCCAAAAAGCTTGCTTGGGTTTTTCTTGCCAAAACCCTAATGAACTTTTTGGCCAACTCAATATTTTAGGGTAAGTATGTTCTAATTATTGCACAGATACTTTAACATCTTGGTCTGACTAAATAGGTTTTCAGCCATTGTTATCTGTTAAAAAAACTTTAATTCTGAAGACAGACTGTGTTCACTTTAAACTTCTGGAATTGGGATGGTGTGATGGTTAATTTTATGTGTCTACTTAACTGGGCCACAGGGTGTCCTGAAATTTTATTAGGCATTATTTCTGGGTGTGTCTGGGAGAGTACTACTGGATGAGATTAGCATTTGAGACCCTAGACTGGGTAAGCAGGTTGCCCTCCTCAGTGGGGACAGGTTTCATTCAACCTCCTGAGGACCTGAATAGAACCAAAAAACCCAGTGTGGGAAACTTTGCTCTCTCTGAACTGTCTTCAAAATGGTCATTGGTCTACACCTGCCTTTGGTGGTGGTGGTGGTGGTTCAGTCGCCCAGTCCTGTCCGACTCTTTGCAACCCCATGGACTGCAGCACACCAGGCCTCTCTGTCCCTCACCATTTCCCAGAGTTGGCCCAAGTTCATGTGCATTGCATTGGTGATACATCTAGCCATCTCATCCTCTGATGCCCTCTTCGCCTTCCCTCAATCTTTCCCAGCAGGGACTTTTCCAGGAAGTCATCTGTGCACATCAGATGAGAAAATGCTGGAGCTTCAGCATCAGTCCTTCCAGTGAATACTCAGGGTTGATCTCCTTTAAGATTGACTGGTTGGATCTCCTTGCTTTTAGGAATCTTCTCCAGAACTACAGTTCGAAGGCATCAGTTCTTTGTTTTTCTGCCTTCTTTATGGTCCAGCTCTCACAACTGTATGTGACCACTGGGAAACCATAGCCTTGACTATACAGACCTTTGTCGGCGGAGTAATCTCTCTGCTTTTCAACACACAGTCAAGGTTTGTCATGGCTTTCCTGCCAAGAAGCAAGCCTCTTCTGATTTTATGGCTGCAGTTACCATCCGCAGTGATTTTGGAGCCCAAGAAGAGGAAATCTGTCACTGCTTCCAACTCTTCCCCTTCTATTTGCCATGCAGTAATGGGGCTGGATGCCATGATCCAGTTTTTTTTAATGTGTAGTCTTAAGCCAACTCTTTTACTCTCCTCCTTCACCCTCATCAAGAGGCTCTTTAGTTCCTCTTCGCTTTCTGCCATTCAGAGTGGGGAAAGTGAAGTCGCTCAGTAGTGGCTGAATCTTTGTGACCCATGGACTGCAGCCTACCAGGCTCCTCCTCCCTCCATGGGATTTTCCAGGCTAGAGTACTGGAGTGGGTTGCCATTGCCTTTAGAGTGGTATCATCCCCATATCTGAGGCTGTTGCTGTTTCTCCCGCTTATCTTGGTTCTGGCTTGTAATGCATCCAGCCCGGCATTTCTCATGACATGCTCAGTGTATAGGTTAAACAAACAGGGTGACAAATAGGGTCGACGCTTTACCGATGCAATAAACAAATAGCAGACAGCTGTCCTGCCTTTGGAGTGGGACTCAAGTACAAACTTTTATATCACTGGCTCTCCTGCTTTTCAGGATTTTAATACTTTTTATTGACGTATAGTTGCTTTATTGTGTTAACCTCTTCTGTATAGCAGAGTGACTCAGTTATACATATACATACATTCTTTTTAAATATTTTTTCCATTACAATTGATCATAAAATATTGAGTATAGTTTCCTGGGCTATACAGTAGGACCCTATTGCTTATAGATTCTATATATAACAGTTTGCATCTGCGGAAGCCAAACTCCCACTGCGTCCTTCTGCCACCCCCTCCTCCTTGGCAGCCCCGTCTGTTCTCTCCATCTGTTAGTCTGTTTCTGCTTCATGAGAGCTCAGTTGTGTCATATTTTAGATTCCACATGATATCGTAGGGTCCTTCTTTCTTTTTCTGACTTCAGTTAGTATGATCGTCTCCAGTTCCATTCATATCGCTGCCGGTGTCATTATTTCTTTTCTTAGGGCTGCCTCGTATCCAATCGTATGTGCAGCACATCTTCCTTCTCCATCCCTTTGTTGATGGACGTTTGTTGTTATTCAGTCACTAAGTCATGTCCTACTCTTTGCGACCCCATGAACTGCAGCACTCCAGGCTCCTCTGTCCTTCGTTACACCCCTGAGTTCAAACTCGTGTCCACTGAGTCGGTGATGTCATCCAGCCATTTCATCCTCTGTTACCTCCTTCTCCTCCTGCCCTCAATCTTTCCCAGCATCAGGGTCTTTTCCAGTGAGCTAGCTGCTCACATCAGGTGGCCAAAGTATTGGGGCTTCAGCTTCAGGTTCCATCCTTCCAATGAATATTCAGGGATGATTTCCCCTAGGATTGATTGGTTTGATCTCCTTGCTGTCCAGTGGACTCTCAAGAGTCTTCTCCAGGACCGCCTTTCACAAGCATCAATTTTTTGGCAATTAGCCTTCTTTATGGTATAACTCTCACATCCATAGATGACTACTATGAAAAGCCATAGCTTTGACTATATGGACCTTTGTAGGCAAAGTGATGTCTCTGCTTTTTAATACACTGTCTATGTTTGTCAGAACTTTTCTTCCAAGGAACAATGTCTTTTAATTTTGTGGCTTCAGTCACTGTCTGCAGGGATTTTGGAGCCCAAGAAAATAAAATCTGTCACTGTTTCCACTTTTTCCCCATTTATTTGCCATGAAGTGATGAGACTGGATGCTACAGTCTTAGTTTTTTGAATGTTGAGTTCTAAGCCAGCTTTTTCACTCTCCTGTTTCAGCTTCATCAAGAGGCTCTTTAGTTCCTCTTCACTTTCTGCCATTACAGTGCTATCATCTGCATCTCTGAAGTTGTTGATATTTCTCCTGGCAGTATTGATTCCAGATTGTGAGTCAGCCAGTCCAGCATTTCACATGAGGTACTCTGAGTATAAATGTGGTGTTGGAGAAGACTCTTGAGAGTCCTTTGGGCTGCAACGAGATCAAAGCAGTCAATCCTAAAGGAAATCATTCCTGAAAATTCATTGGAAGGACTGATGCTGAAGCTTCAATACTTTGGCCACCTGATGTGAAGAGCTGACTCATTAGAAAAGACCTTGATGCTGGGAAAAATTGAAGGCAGGAGAAGGGGATGGCCGAGGATAAGATGGTTGACTGGCATCGCAGACTCAGTGGACATGAGTTTGACCAAGATTTGGAAGCTGGTGAAGGAGAGGGAAGCCTGACGTGCTGCAGTCCACAGGGGTGCAAAAAGTCAGACACAACTGAGCGACTGAAAAACAACTCTGCATATAAGTTAAATAAGCAGAGTGACAATGCACAACTTTGACATACTCCTTTCCCAATTTTGAACCAGTTCTTTGTTCCATAGCAAGTTCAAACTGTTGCTTCTTGTCCTGCATACAGGTTTCTCAGCAGATGGTAAGGTGGTCTGGTATTCCTATCTGTTGAATTTTCCAATTTGTTGTGATCCATATAGTTAAAGGCTTTAGTATAGTCAATAAAGCAGGAGTAGATCTTTTTTTTTTTTTTTTAATTCCCTTGCTTTTCCTATGATCCAGCAGGTGTTGGCAATTCGATCTCTGGTTTCTTATTTCCATATCATGCTATTGTGAATAGTGCTTCTATGAATATCGGAGTGCATGTATCTTTTTGAATTATAGTTTTGTGGCTCAGACAGTAAAGGATCTGCCTGCAATGCAAGAGACCTGGGTTTGATCCTTGGGTAGGGAAGATGCCTTGGAGAAGGAAACAGCAATACACTTCCAGTATTCTTGCCTACAGAATTCTGTGAACAGAGGAGCTTGGGGGCTACAGTCCATGGAGTTGCAAAGAATCAGACACAACTGAGGGACTAACATTTTCATTTTCACATGCCTAGGAGTAGGATTGCTGAATCATAGGACAACTCTATTGTTAGTTTCTTAAGGAACCTCCATACTGTTTTCCATAGTGTCTGCACCTACTTAAACTCCCATCAACAGTGTAGGAGGGTTCCCTTTTCTCCACAGTCTCTCCAGCAGGTTATTTGTAGATTTCTTCATGATGGCCATTCTGATCAGCGTGAGGTGGTACCTCACTGTAGTTCTGATTTACTTTTCTCTGATAAATAGTGATGTTCAGTATCTTTTCATGTGCCTGTTTGTCATCTTTATGTAATTTTGGAGAAATTTCTGTTTAGTTCTTTTGCCCATTTTCAATTGATGTTGAGTTGCAAGAGCTGTTTGCATAGTTTGGAATAATTTTATAGTTTGTATACTTTGGAATGAGTGCTTTTCAGTTGCAACATTTGCATTTATTTTCTCCCATTCCACGGGGTATCTTCTCATTTTATGTTTTTTTTTTTCTTCACTGTGAAAAAGTTTTATTAGTTCCCATTTGTTTATTTTTGCCTTTATTTCTATTGCATTGAGAAATATCAATAACCTCAGATATGCAGATGACACCACCCTTATGGCAGAAAATGAAGAGGAACTAAAAAGCCTCCTGATGAAAGTGAAAATGGAGAGTGAAAAAGTTNTGTTTTTTTTTTTCTTCACTGTGAAAAAGTTTTATTAGTTCCCATTTGTTTATTTTTGCCTTTATTTCTATTGCATTGAGAAATATCAATAACCTCAGATATGCAGATGACACCACCCTTATGGCAGAAAATGAAGAGGAACTAAAAAGCCTCCTGATGAAAGTGAAAATGGAGAGTGAAAAAGTTGGCTTAAAGATCAAAATTCAGAAAACGAAGATCATGACATCTGGTCCCATCACTTCATGGGAAATAGATGGGGAAACAGTGGAAACAGTGTCAGACTTTATATTTTGGGGCTCCAAAATCACTGCAGATGGTGACTGCAGCCATGAAATTAAAAGATGCTTGCTCCTTGGAAGAAAAGTTATGACCAACCTAGATAACATATTGAAAAGCAGAAACAATACTTTGCCGACTAAGGTCCGTCTAGTCAAGGCTATGCAGTGGTCATGTATGGATGTGAGAATTGGACTGTGAAGAAAGCTGAGTGCTGAAGAATTGATGCTTTTGAACTGTGGTGTTGGAGAAGACTCTTGAGAATCCTTGAACTGCAAGGAGATCCAACCAGTCCATTCTAAAGGAAACCAGTCCTGGGTAATCATTGGAAGGACTGATGTTGAAGCTGAAACTCCCAATACTTTGGCCACCTCATGCGAAGAGTTGACTGATTGGAAAAGACGGTGGTGCTGGGAGGATTGGGGGCAGGAGGAGAAGGGGACAACAGAGGATGAGATGGCTGGATGGCGTCACTGACTCAATGGACATGAGTTTGGGTGAACTCCAGGAGTTGGTGATGGACAGGGAGGCCTGACGTGCTGCGATTCATGGGGTTGCAAAGAGTTGGACACGACTGAGCGACTGAACTGAACTAAACTGATTGTTATGGTATTCCCATCATTTTTTTCTCTTTATGCCTGTTAGCAGTTGTTTTATGTATTTGAGTCTTCCTATAGTAGGTGCATATATATTAACAAAAGTAGTATCTTCTTCCTTTATAGTCTTTTTATTATTATATAATGCAGGACTTTGGACTCAGACTGAAACTATAACACTTGGGTTTGGACTCCTCAGTCTCTGTATTTGTGTGGGCCTATTCTTTATAATAAGTCTCTTTACATACACACACTTTATTGGTTATGTTTCCCTGGGGAACACTAACACACAAAGGAGGAGGAAAGAAAAAATACCCACTCGTTACAGTAAATTGAAGATAGTAAACTTTCCATGCCTTCTGTTGGTCTGCTCTGCTGCATAGGTTAGGAAATCTTCTAACCTTCAGTCATAACAAGCAGCTGGCCACCACTTGGAGTTCTCACACAGCATTCATCTCCCACAGAAAGGTGTAAGTCTTTCTCTTAACTCTGTAAATCTGCAATTTCTAATCTCATGTACACTCTAGGACCCAATTCTGGGAGTGCATGGCAATATTCACCTCATATACACTTTAGGCAGTGGGGACTCCAGGGGGAGATGTTTGATGCCCTCTACCTACCTTAATCAACATTCCTCCCCATATTTAGATAGTAACAGGCAAGTCATCAAAGCCCAATCTAAGCAGACATCAAATTGGAAGACCACGGGATCAGTCTTTCTTTCTTACAGGCAAATGAGCAAGCTGAATAATCGTTAAGGTTCCCATTCACTTTCCCCAGGAGAACAACTAGTCTAGCCTCTGGGGAGTCATGTGACATGAGAACCACTTTTCGTGGATACTGCACTTTCCCAAGTGGAAAACTCTTCACACCCCCCTCCCTGCCTTCCTATCCCCCCACCCTCTCCCCCACGCTTATCACCACTCCCGCTTTACATCTCTAGTGGTCAAGGATACCAAGTCAGGTTGGTGTCTCTAGTTGCTAGGAACCCTGGCAGTTGTACATAAAGACATACGCCTTCTGTGAAATGTTCCGGAGGAGTCAGTGCCATTGCCTTTCTCAAAGCTCTGCTGTAGTCTCTGCACTCAGTTCAGTTCAGTTCAGTCGCTCAGTCGTGTCTGACTCTTTGAGACCCCATGAAGCGCAGCACGCCAGGCCTCCCTGTCCATCTGACCAACTCCCCGAGTTCACTCAGACTCACGCCCATCGAGTCAGTGATGCCATCCAGCCATCTCATCCTCGGTCGTCCCCTTCTGCTCCTGCCCCCAATCCCTCCCAGCACCAGAGTCTTTTCCAATGAGTCAGCTCTTCGCATGAGGTGGCCAAAGTACTGGAGCTTCAGCTTTAGCATCATTCCTTCCAAAGAAATCCCAGGGCTGATCTTCAGAATGGACTGGTTGGATCTCCTTGCAGTCCAAGGGACTCTCAAGAGTCTTCTCCAACACCACAGTTCAAAAGCATCAATTCTTCGGCGCTCAGCCTTCTTCACAGTCCAACTCTCACATCCGTACATGACCACAGGAAAAACCATAGCCTTGACTAGACGGACCTTAGTCAGCAAAGTAATGTCTCTGCTTTTCAATATGCTATCTAGGTTGGTCATAACTTTTACTCACTATTTAATTGGGTGGGGAAAAATGTTAGTAAGTAACACACATCCTATTATCAAAATAGGCTAAATTGTATTAGAAGTTTCATTCCTTATTAATATTCATTTTTATTTTTTCTTCCCTTTTCCCTAAGTGTATGTATTAAAGTGAATTCAACATGGTGCTAGGAAAAATAATCTCAAGAAATTCCCTGAGATATCTAGAGATACTCTGGGGTTTTCTATACCAGGGTTAGTGATCACTTGCTTTTGAAATGGTTGTTCTCAGATCCTCAAGGGAGATTTGACTGGTAGCCTAGCTTTAAGCAGGAGCCATCTTCCGGTTGTCAGAACCTCGTGCGTGCGTGCTAAGTCGCTCAGGCGTGTCTGACTCTTTGCAATCCCATGAACTGTAGCTCCCTCAGGCTCCTCTGTCCATTGGGTTCTCTTGGCAAGAATACTGGAGTGGGTTGCCATGCCCTCCTCTGGGGGAATCTTCCTGACCCAGGGATTGAACCCGTGTCTCTTATGTCTCCTGTGCTGGCAGGCAGGTTCCTTACCTCTAGCACCTCCTGAGGAATGTCAGGTGGACCAGAAGTCAAGTCCTGTAATGGGATCCAAGAAAGGTCCACGTAAAGTGGAAACTCATAGAGATCAGAACCTAGGCAAGGGGTCTGAGCAATAATCACGGCACATATGCAGTAAGAAGAAAATCTGCATACCAAAACCAATAGACCTTGTGAAAAGAAGCCACCAGGAATTCATGATTTCTGATTTCAGTTGTGTCCTTAGGGTGGCCTCAAAATCTTCTTACCTAAACCCAGCCAGCTTTTCTTTTGTTCTGCTTTTATTTCAGACTGTTAGATTTCTCTTCAAACGCCCAATATTTTTTCCTGTGTCCTAGTAGATTATTCTGGTTCTCACTTCACTGAGCCCATTGGGAGAAAACGATCGCAATTGTATCCCTTGGTGATGATATTCATATCACTGCTGGTGATATGTTTCTTTTCACCTTTCACCCTGTACCCGGGGAGGAGGTGTTCTTTTTCCCTAAGGTAATTATTCCTTTTCTGTCAATCTCTGTCCTTTCCTCTGTCCTCAGCCTCTTCCCACTTTCCTCTCTCTGGCTCTTCCACAAAAATAGAAGTGTGAGAGTTAAAGTCCTTCTAGTTAAAAAAAAAAAAACAAAAAACACTCACATTTCCCTCTAGCCACACTCATCTCTCCTTGATTCCCTTCTCAAGCAAAAGTTGGAAAAATAAGTTTCATTCTCTTACTTCCTCTTGTCCATAGATCTCAACATGCCTAAATCAAGGTATCAAATCCTGCTACTCTATGGAAATATCCCTAGGTATATTGATCAGCATCTTCTTTTTGACCTACTTCATTATACACACTTACGTTCTTACTCTGATTACATTTCTGCAACATTTCTACAGTGCTGACCTCACTTCCTTCTTTGAACTCTGTTCTCTTGCTGTCAGAGGTTATCCCCTGAACTTCAGTCTACCGCATTTTATCTCAGATTCCTCTCTCTCTGCCTCCTCTCTGAACATTGATTTGCTCGCGGCTTTGTTCTTGCTTCAGTAGTCATTTCACGGTATTTACATTTAAGTAGATTTAATGATTTAAATTAATGACTTTCACTGTACTTAAGACTTCTCAGTCTATGCTTCATGTTAACGTGTTTAGTTGAATGTTGAGTTCTGTATTATCTGATTGGAGGTCTTGCAGGGGTTCCAGCCCTAAGTCATGATCACAATCAATTGATCATGAGGGCTCACCTCTTTTCTTCTCCCTCTCACTGACAGTAACTGCCTCTATAGAGACAAGATCTCTGCAAATAAAAGACTTCATGCCAGAAATGGTTGAAAGCCCTTTAACTGCACTAACTCATTCACTGTTTACAATAACCCTGTACATTAGGAACTCTAATCATGACAAAATATAAAGCATCCATATTTATCTACCTGCTTAAAACAGAAACTTGGGGGTTACTTCAGGCTACTGAACCCCTATACACTCAACATTCCCCATTTCCTAGTTAATCTACTTCCATACTGTGTCTCAAATTCTCCCCTTATCTCCAGTCTAATTGAGTACAGCCATAAGTCACGGGTAGCAACAGTTTCTGGAACACCTTGTACAGTGAGGTCACAGTGGTCTAAAATTCAAATATAATTATTTTTCCCCAATGTTCAAAACTCTTCAGTAGCTCCCTATACCTTTTAGAATAAAATTAAAATTTCTTAGCTTAGATTCTTCAAGGAGTGATCCTATTTTTCTGATAATGTTCTCACTTTCCAAGGAAGTGCCTTTCTCTTTCTGTTTCCCTAGAGGTCCATGTACTATGAACTTCAGTCCTCTGGGAGGTGATGGGAAGAAAATTTCTGCCTTCATTGCTCACCCCTTTCTTTCTCCTTCTCAAACTAACTGGTAAGACAGGAAATAATCCAGAAGTTAACAATTAGGGTCCACAAAGAGTGGTATAGTCAGATGACATAAATCTTGGGAACAGACTTTTTAGGGAAGAAGGTGACAGGGAAAGTTCTTGAAGGATAAGAAGAATGCTGAGAATCTCTTGATTCTATTTTCACCTTTTAAGGCCTTTTGCTAGGTGAGGCAACACATAACCCCATCATCTCCTTTGGATATCTGAATTTGAGAAAAGCTAAATTTCAATTAAGAAATTGATGCAGAATTCTTTGGGGATAAGATTAAGGGTTTAGAAGGATTTGTTTACAGTGAAAGTGAAGTTCCAGAGGGTACAAGGACTAGGATGTGGAGGATGGGCAATAGTGGGAAGGTATCAGTGAAAGGGAGAATGAAATGGTTTGCTGATAGAATATAAGAAAGTAGACATCTCTGGAGGAACTTCTGTTTGGACTTGGTGGAGGACTAGCTAGCCTGAAGTCCAAAGTATTAATAATAATGATATCTAGCCTTTATGAGTTACGTTGTCCAGAATTTTCCCAAGCATTTTACATGAACTATTCTACTTTCATTTTAAAGGTAAGAAAACATTAATGCAGATGGATATGCATGAATTTTACATGGTTACAAAGTGGCAACTCTGGGAGCAAACTTAACCACTGCATAATAAGAGAACTGTGATGTGAGCGTATTGCTAGCATGGCAGATATGCCGACTCTTTAGCCTCCTCTTTCCATGTGATTCTCCAGGCAAGAATACTGGAGCGGGTAGCCATTCCCTTCTCCAGGGGATCTTCCTGACCCAGGGATTGAACCCAGGTCTCCTGGATTGTGGGCAGATTATTCACCATCTGAGCCACCAGGGAAGCCCAAAACATGGGACCAGGTATTGGTGAATATTTTCATCACCCCTGTAACTTAATTCCTGGTAAAAAGAGAAGGTGAATTAGATGTCTTTAAAGTTCTCTAAAGCAGTGGTTTCCAGAGCTTTATATCTCATACAAACTTTAGCTTTCCACATAGTCAGTTTATGCCCTTTCCTCAGTTAAGTTTTAGGCATCAAAAATTATGCAGAAGATTATGCAAAATAACTCTATTATGGTTTAGATGGTGACTTGTATATTTCCAGAGTTCAGAGGTTCCTCAATTCCTGCATTTTACCAATGACATTATCCATGTATTAATATAAACCTTCACTGAAATGTTTTCCTGATGTAACAGATCGCAGTGAAGAAATTATTATGCATATTAGAATATGATCATCTAAAAACAACTCTCTAGAATTCTGAAATCTGGCCAGTTCCTAAAGTATTTTTGTTGTTGGTTGCTTTGTTTTGCTTTGCCCTCAAGGCTAATGAATACAACCTTTGTCAGACTCCAGATTTAGCTCAAATTCAGTGTCAAGGACATTTTCATTAGAGTGACATTTCTTTATCCTCATTGAAGTCGAACAGGCAAAAAGTCTTGTCTCTTTTAGGTCTGTTCTTTGTAGAAGAAATAATGGTATCGTGGAAGGTGTGTATATATATGTATTTAATTCATCAAACCCTAATATTGGCTTTACTCTTTATTTATGTTATCTTAGGCAGGTCACTAAAATTCTAAGTTGTAATTCCTTAAGTGGTGAGGACTTCATCTGAGACCACACACTTGCTCAGCTCTTTGCCCTGATCTCTCTTGCTTTTTACCCTCTGTGAGACGTTTTCCTTGAAGCATATGCCCCAAATAAATCCCACAAATCAAATCCTTGTCTCAAACTCTACTTCCAGAGAACTTGACCTAAGACATTTGGTACACTTACTCTTGTTTTGCTATTGTTGATGGCTCTGGGGGGGACTTTTGCTTGTTTTGATTTGATTTTCAGCTAATAAGTTCCTTTTCTGTGAATAGTCTGCTGATACCTTGACCTTGACCGGTCCACCTTCTTCTAGATTTCTGATGTATACTTGATATTGTAACAACTGGGCATTTCATTGTGATTCTGTGCATGTCTCTTTCAGACTCTTTGCTTCAAGAGGCCACTGCAATCACTTTCCCTCTTTTCTTAGCCTCAGAGCTTGGCAGAGTTCCTTATTCACAGAGTATGTGAAATGACAGTGGAATATCCAATAACAGTGAGAAGGAGAAAGAAGAGGAAAATATTTATTACTTCTCTGGTTCTCTGTTATTTTTACTGATGCCCTTAACACAACAGTATGAAAAACAACAGGAACAACAAAAACCCTTTCCAATTGCTTTGGTAACAGAAGAGGGGCAGAAAATTGCATGAGCAATGGACAGAGGCGAGCATAAACAGGGAAAGGGAGCAGATAAACCAATCCCAGTGGAAGAAAAGGCAGAGTTTGAAAGTGGCCGAAGGCTGTGAAACATCCTCAAAAGCATATAGTGGGTTGTGGGCTGGACTCCCACAGTTCTTCAGGGCTTCATCCTCTTGCTTTCTCCATATTAAATTTCAGAGTCTCTGCAGAGTTTTCTTCCCTACCCTTCTCACTTCCTCAAATAATTTCTTTTCCTGTTTCTCACATGTGCATTTTATTTTTCTTTCCTCAAGAGTTTATTGCCCCAGATCAGGAGATTCTAGAGTTATAAACGATTGACTTATAAGTAGACCTTTGGCTAAACCCATATTTCTCTGCACAGTAATGGTCCATTCCAATTTGCGACATTATAAACTTTGCAAACAATCATGTGCTTGTGATTTCTTGACTTCTTTAGAATTTCCCACGTGTTCACAAGGGAAGTGGGCACAAGTGTTCCTGACTCTCAGGTTTGGACTTACCAGATCTCTAATAGGAAGCAAATCAGGGGACCTACACCCCTCCCCTCCATCCTCATTCATGATGACTGGGAGTGCTCTTTGTTGCTCATATACCTGGTGTCTGCCTCTTGGAAGAGAGAAATCCAAACATCATGCAATCCCTGAGTAATTATATTCTCTACTCTTGTTGATCCAGTTAGAAACCTGGGACTTTGGAGAGTTGTCCTTCAGGTATTCTTAAATTACCTAGCCACCTAAGTGGAATCCCAGCCTGCTTCTCTGGAGCTTAAGAAGCTTCTGGCTCAATTCCTGCTATAATGAACACATGCCAGTGCTTTCTTCATGACTTTGACAATCACCCAAGATTTGGATTTCTCTTATGACTTAATTTCTCAGTCTCTCACACCCCCTGGAAAATATCACTACAGTGCTTGCTACAGATATGGGGCGCTGTGCCAGGGACCTCAAGGCCACTGACCACTGATCTCAAGGCCACTGACCACTGACCTCAAGGCACGGTGAATGTGGCTTCCCTTTCTCCCTTATGTATCTTTGCACTGAGAGCCTAGTGTGTCTCCCGAGTTAGTTCAGAAATGAAGGTATACTGTGTTAATTCTTCAGATATTTCTTTTTTAAAGATTTTTATTGGAGTATAGTTGCTTTACAATGTTGTATTAGTTTCTCCTGTACTGAAAATTGAATCAGCCATACATATATTGCCTCCCTTTTGGACTTCCTTCTCATTCAGGTCACCGCGGTGCATTAGGTAGAATTCCCTGTACTGTTAATATACAGCGTGTCCTCATTAATTATCTATTTTATACATAGCATCAATAGTGTATATCAGTCTCCTATAGAATCAACAGTATATGTGTCAATCAAATTCCTCCCCCACCCCCCTGGGTATTCGCATATTTGTTCTCTATGTCTGTGTCTCTATTTCTGCTTTGCAAAACACTTCATCTGTTTCTTTCAAGCAGTGAGAAGACAGGACTGTTCAAACTTGAGTAGTCTATATAAAACGCATGTCAAAATTCACAATGCAGTTAACACGCCAGCCAAAGTACAGATTCCTGGCAATTCCAGTTCATTGGAAGACAGTCCTGATGCTGGATATGACACAAAACCTCTGAGCACAGAAGCCGTTGTGACAAACTTCAGCCTTGAAATATGGCTTAAAGTCTCAGGGAAGAACCTGACGGCTATAATTTAGCAGATGACTCTTGGTTAGTTTGTTATCTGTGTTTCTCAACTCACAGCCAACAGCTCAGGGCAGCAGCAAAGCAGAAGGGCACGGACAGGGGTTGACACTGGAAGCAGTGCGGGTGGGAAGTGACCGCTGAGAAGCTGACCAGTAGCGAGGGGAGGATCAGAAGCAAGAGTGTCTTGCTGCCTTTGGGGAACATTTTAAGAATGAATACAGTTTCTGGAACGGATGTACTTTCCTCTGTGTTTGAACGTTTTGAATTTGACACATGTGCATCTCGCCCAAGAGTATATTTAACACCAGGTTATTTTTCTAGGAGGACTTGGTTTTGTAGCAATGGTACTTCCTAATGTGAAGAATTCTTACAATTAAGGAAATGCAGTATGAATAGTGGCTGCAAATTATTAAGGAAAGTTTAAATGGTGTTCACTTTTTTTTTTTTTTTTACTTAGCAAGATCTTATAGTATTTAATAAATATTGGAATATCTCGCATAGAGACAAAGGGGTTAACTAAATGGTTTTAAAGATTATGAAAATTTCGTTCAGTTACCGGGAAAATTCACTGATTGAATTCTCCAGCAGTACCTGGAAATACTTTATGCTAAATAAAACTGAGTGCTCCAGAACCTAGTATTCTCCTTTAAAGAAGTGGAAAGAAACACAACAAATGACCTGTATTCTGCTAAAGCAGTCCTGCACAATTTCTCTTCCTTTCATATTGATTTATAAAAGATTAGCTTGATAGATTTAACTACATAAACATTTGTGGCTCTGATTCACAAGTGTGTCTTTTGCCTTTTGCCTTTAAATGATTATATACTAGAGAGTTGTATCTGCTCCACATATAGAGGAATAAGGAACGTCATAGCATAATTATAAGAAGACATTAATGAAGTATAATGTATTGTTTACCATAATGAGAAAACACCCAAAATAGGTCACTGAAGTATATTCTTCCAATTGTGAACAATAGTTTTTTTTATTATAAGTCAAGATAGGAAATATTTTCCAGAGGTTGCACAAACAGACTAAACCACAGAAAAAACATTCTTTCAGATAAATGATCAATCTCTCTATGGTCCCCAAGGCTTATTTTAAAGGAGCTTTCAGCTGGGGGTACACTAGAAAGTCTGTGATGCATGTAATAGAATCAAAAGCTCCATTACAATCCCAAATTGGTAGCACCTCTGAGCATCTCTGAGCTCACTTTCCTGAGAAGGATATATAGGCCCAAAGTCCCAAATAACTTACCATAGCTCACCCAATTATTAGTATATATAATTGAAACTGAATTTCATTTATTGAGCTGACCCGTCCTACAGGTTCATTTCAGAACCTGATATATCATTTCAACTGGTGGTAAAAATTCAAAAATAGTGAATCCAAAGAAACCATAAATATGTTCAGTGAATAAGTGTCTGATTATTACTGTAACAGTTATAAATACAACCGTCAGGTTTTTAACTTCTTTGGGTCAGTTTTTTTTTTTCCAAATTCTAAATTGTTCATAAATATTTTTAAATAAAAGGGTTTCTTAAATTATGAGAATCTTAGTAAAGAATCTTAACAAATTCTTGGGAGAAGAGGTATGAGATAGATGAAGGAAACTAAATTATTGGAAATTCATGCTTTGGAGCTATGGTATACACTATTAATTTAATAGAAGTAATTTTAAATTATCTCTCCATTATGCTGTTAACACACTATTCATTGACAGTTAGACATCCATGGCTGCTATAAAATTTGTATCTATGAGAAACCATTGACATGAAGTAAAGGGGTTGTTGTAACGGAACCTGCGTAATGTCCTTGGGCCACATATAAGCAAGGGAACATGCTCATTTAGTGATTTCTTGCAGGAAAAGGAGTTTTCTAGAGATAGTGCTATTAAGAGGACTGGGCATTTGCTGCAAAAAAAAAAAAAAAAAAATCCTCTCTTTAAAAGCCCTCCTAGTTATGCTTTGTTAGGTTCCAGTATATTTAAAATTTTCATAAAAGGTTGGCAAAATGAGGAGAGAAGTTTTCTGTCCTGTTATTGTTTTCTACAAAGAGAGATTTTCCTGAAAGCAGTCCAGCGTCTTTCCCTACCCCTTACTACTGCTGGAGAGGGAGTGAGTTGCCTGATTGGAGGATGGGGAGAGGACCAGGTCATCTTCAACTCCGCTTCTGCCCCAGCCTGGTGTTTGAAGTCTGCCTGCAGAGAGCAAGTGTGTTGAGTGGCTCTGAGTCACTCTGTGAACTTAGGCTTGGTGGCCTGGCCCTGGGCATGAGGCCTTGTGAACCACAAGCCTGTGACCACAGTGACTTGCCCACAGATGACGGCTCCATTCTCTATCAGCTTAGTAGAAATAAATGCGGAATTGGGATCGTCCCTCTCCTTATCCTTTCCCCCTTCCCTCCTTTTTGAAAAACTTTTCATTCTATTATTGTTATTATCATGAAATCATGTAGATATAGCAAAATTTGCCCTTTTTAGTGTAATTCTGTGGGTTTTGACAAGTCAGTAGATAAGAGTTCCGTCATACCCCCTAGTGCCCCTTTGGCCTCCTCCTCTCACGCTGCTGCTGCTGCTGCTGCTAAGTCGCTTCAGTCATGTCCGACTCTGTGCGACCCCATAGACAGCAGCCCCTGGAAACCACAGATGTGTTCTCTGCCACTGCAGTTGTGCCTTTTCTGGAAAGTTACATAAATGGAGTCTTATGAACAGGATTGGGCCCTTGTTTGTTTGGCTTCTTTCACTTGGCACAGTACATTTGAGAGTTATCCATGTTCTAGTTTGTCCCGTTTTATTGTTGAGTAACAATTCCATTGCATGGAGGTATCAGAGTTTGTCTAATAACAAATTAAAAGAAATTTGTATTTTTTCCACTTTTGATGATTATGAATTAAGCTTCTATCCACATTTATGTATATATTTTTTGTGTGACCATAAGTTCACTTAGGTCAGTATTCAGGAGTAGGATTGCTGGGTTATATGGTAACTGTATATTGAACTTTATTAGACACTGACAAAATGGTCCAAAGGGCCTGAATCATTTGCATTCTGACCAGGAATGTCAGAGTTCCATTCACATTACATATTTGCTAGTACTTGTTACTGTTTTCTTCTTTATTGTAAACAGTTTAACTATTTTAATGAGTATGTACTAATAGCTGACTGTGCTTTTAGTCTGCATTTTTCTAATGATTAACATTTTCATATGATAATTTGCCAAATGTGTATCTTCTTTGATCAAGTGACTGATCAGATATGTTGCTCATTTTTTTAAATTGGATATTCTCTTNATTACTGTAACAGTTATAAATACAACCGTCAGGTTTTTAACTTCTTTGGGTCAGTTTTTTTTTTTCCAAATTCTAAATTGTTCATAAATATTTTTAAATAAAAGGGTTTCTTAAATTATGAGAATCTTAGTAAAGAATCTTAACAAATTCTTGGGAGAAGAGGTATGAGATAGATGAAGGAAACTAAATTATTGGAAATTCATGCTTTGGAGCTATGGTATACACTATTAATTTAATAGAAGTAATTTTAAATTATCTCTCCATTATGCTGTTAACACACTATTCATTGACAGTTAGACATCCATGGCTGCTATAAAATTTGTATCTATGAGAAACCATTGACATGAAGTAAAGGGGTTGTTGTAACGGAACCTGCGTAATGTCCTTGGGCCACATATAAGCAAGGGAACATGCTCATTTAGTGATTTCTTGCAGGAAAAGGAGTTTTCTAGAGATAGTGCTATTAAGAGGACTGGGCATTTGCTGCAAAAAAAAAAAAAAAAAAATCCTCTCTTTAAAAGCCCTCCTAGTTATGCTTTGTTAGGTTCCAGTATATTTAAAATTTTCATAAAAGGTTGGCAAAATGAGGAGAGAAGTTTTCTGTCCTGTTATTGTTTTCTACAAAGAGAGATTTTCCTGAAAGCAGTCCAGCGTCTTTCCCTACCCCTTACTACTGCTGGAGAGGGAGTGAGTTGCCTGATTGGAGGATGGGGAGAGGACCAGGTCATCTTCAACTCCGCTTCTGCCCCAGCCTGGTGTTTGAAGTCTGCCTGCAGAGAGCAAGTGTGTTGAGTGGCTCTGAGTCACTCTGTGAACTTAGGCTTGGTGGCCTGGCCCTGGGCATGAGGCCTTGTGAACCACAAGCCTGTGACCACAGTGACTTGCCCACAGATGACGGCTCCATTCTCTATCAGCTTAGTAGAAATAAATGCGGAATTGGGATCGTCCCTCTCCTTATCCTTTCCCCCTTCCCTCCTTTTTGAAAAACTTTTCATTCTATTATTGTTATTATCATGAAATCATGTAGATATAGCAAAATTTGCCCTTTTTAGTGTAATTCTGTGGGTTTTGACAAGTCAGTAGATAAGAGTTCCGTCATACCCCCTAGTGCCCCTTTGGCCTCCTCCTCTCACGCTGCTGCTGCTGCTGCTGCTAAGTCGCTTCAGTCATGTCCGACTCTGTGCGACCCCATAGACAGCAGCCCCTGGAAACCACAGATGTGTTCTCTGCCACTGCAGTTGTGCCTTTTCTGGAAAGTTACATAAATGGAGTCTTATGAACAGGATTGGGCCCTTGTTTGTTTGGCTTCTTTCACTTGGCACAGTACATTTGAGAGTTATCCATGTTCTAGTTTGTCCCGTTTTATTGTTGAGTAACAATTCCATTGCATGGAGGTATCAGAGTTTGTCTAATAACAAATTAAAAGAAATTTGTATTTTTTCCACTTTTGATGATTATGAATTAAGCTTCTATCCACATTTATGTATATATTTTTTGTGTGACCATAAGTTCACTTAGGTCAGTATTCAGGAGTAGGATTGCTGGGTTATATGGTAACTGTATATTGAACTTTATTAGACACTGACAAAATGGTCCAAAGGGCCTGAATCATTTGCATTCTGACCAGGAATGTCAGAGTTCCATTCACATTACATATTTGCTAGTACTTGTTACTGTTTTCTTCTTTATTGTAAACAGTTTAACTATTTTAATGAGTATGTACTAATAGCTGACTGTGCTTTTAGTCTGCATTTTTCTAATGATTAACATTTTCATATGATAATTTGCCAAATGTGTATCTTCTTTGATCAAGTGACTGATCAGATATGTTGCTCATTTTTTTAAATTGGATATTCTCTTAATTTTTAGTTTTAACAATTCTAGGTATATTCTGGCTATAAGTGCTTTGCCCACTGTATAATTTGAAAATATTTCTCTTTTCATTTCACAAAGTTCAGTTTATCCTAGTTTTCTTTTATGGATTATGTTTTCGGTGTCTTCCCTAAGAAATTTTTGCTTAACTAAAAGTCATGAAGCTTTTCTCCTATGTCTTCTTCTGGAAGTTTTATATAGTTTTTTTTTAAATTAATTAATTTGGCTGCATTGGGTCTTAGGTGCGGCACACACAGTCTTTAGTTGGGGGTGTGTGAATTCTTAGTTGTGGCGTGTGGGATCTAGTTCCCTGACCAGGGACTTAACTGGAGCGCCCTGCATTGGGAAAATGCAGTCTTAGCTCCTGGACCACCAGGGAAGTCTATACTTTCAAGCTTTACGGTTAGGTCTAAAATCCATTTTGATTTAACTTTCATATATGGTTTAAGGGATGGCTCTTCTTTGACTCAATACTATATCCAATAAGTATTAGTGTCTCACAAGCAAGGTGAAAACTCTCAGGATGGGAGAAAATAATAGCAAATGAAACAACTGACAAAGAATTTCCAAAATATACAAGCAGCTCATACAATTCAATACCAGAAAAATAAACAGCCTCATCAAAAAGTGGGAAAAATGTGTAAACAGACATTTTACAAAGAAGACATATGTCCAGAGAAGACATATAGATGGGTAACAAACACATGAAAAGATGCTCAACAGATGCTCAATATCACTCATTATTAGAGAAGTGAAAATCAAAACTACAATGAGATACCTCCTCATTGTAGTACATATATACTATGATGTGTGTGTGTGTGTGTATATATGTATGCCATATGTGTGTGATGGTACGTATATACAATAGAATATTTCTCAGCCATACAAAGGGACACATTTGAGTCAGTTCTAATGAGGTGGATGAACCTAGAGTCTATTATATAGAGTGAAGTAAGTCAGAAAGAGAAATATAGATATATAGTGATACATATATATGAACTCTAGAAACATGGTGCTGATGAATTAATTTTCAGGGCAGCAATGGAGAAACAGACATAGAGAGCAGACCCATAGACATGGGGAGAGGGGAGGGGAGGGTGAGATGTATGGAGACATGGAAATTTACAATACCATATGTAAAATAGGTAGCCAATGGGAATTTGCTGTATAACTCAGGGAACTCAAGGGCTCTGTGACAATCTAAAAGTGGGGAATGGGGAGGGAGGTGGGAGGGGGGTTTGGGACAGAGGGGACATGGGTGTGCCTACGGCTGATTCATGTTGAGGTTTGACAGAAAACCACAAAATTCTGTAAAGCAATTATCCTTCCATTAAAAAAATTAAGTGGCAAAATAAATATTAGTTTCTTAAAGGTTATTTGTAATGTACCAATATTTGCAACCCTACCAAAGAGCTTACAGTAAAATTTGTTGGTCTGTCTTGAACTTTATATGGGTCTTTCATACCCATGCATGATTTTGCAAAATCATATATTACTCATCTGGAAAATGTGAAGAGTTGACTCATTGGAAAAGACTCTGATGCTGGGAGGGATTGGGGCAGGAGGAGAAGGGGACGACCGAGGATGAGATGGCTGGATGGCATCACTGACTCGATGGGCGTGAGTCTGAGTGAACTCTGGGAGTTGGTGATGGACAGGGAGGCCTGGCGTGCTGCGATTCATGGGATCGCAAAGAGTCAGACACAACTGAGCGACTCAACTGAACTGAGCCATTCAGATTTTCCAAGATCTGGACACACTTCATTGCAAAATATCAACCAATTGTATCTTTTAATATTACCAATAATCTCATCAAAATTTCTTTATATATTGGCAACCTATCGAGCTCACTGGTTGATATGTTTAAAAAAATATTAATGCTTGCTTGAAAATTCAAATGTTATTGGAAAAATTTAAGGTTTATGCATTGGATTGACAGGTGTTTTTGTTCACTTTCACAAAAATGTCTGACAAATATGCAGAATATGGTTTGTATAGCCAAGTTTTATCAGTGAGTTCTTTAAAGTAAATATTGTGTTGTGTGAAAAGAGTGGCTAGTTCAGTTTGCAACTCTGAATCACAGTTTTTCTTCCAGGCAACCATCACACTTCAGTGAGCAACACAAGTGTTTTATGCCGAATTACCATTTTGTCACACAGAATATTAAAAAGATATGTCATTAGGGGCTAAAATTTAATAAAATTAATAATTTTTACTGCATTATCAAAGATATTACTAAGTGAAATTGACTGATTCTTTTATGTGAATGCAAAGTGGTAAAGAAGACAATATCTACTAATATAGTTAGTTCCACGCTCTATTTGTGTTAGGTTTAATTTATCATTGTTTTGGTAAATTTTAAATTTTGTCAGCAGTTTATTATTCCTTTTGCCTTTTCACTGCACATATCAACACTGAAAGAAGTACATAACATATTAGCACAAAAAAGAAAATAATTTTTACCTGATGTGTCCCCTAAAAGGTTTCCAGGGACTCCCAGGGGTTTCCCAAACATACTTTGGGAATCACTCACCAAGAATATTGAAAAGTGAGGAGAATAAGTGAGAAACTATTGGCTTCAGAAACATCAACTGAGGCCTCATATCAAGACTCTACCAAAACAAATATAGGTGGAAAAAGACACTTCCTCAGAAGGCAAGTTTCACAGGTATAAGCAGTTCCCTAGCAGGAGGCACCGGAGAAGGCAGTGGCACCCTACTCCAGTACTCTTGCCTGGAAAACCCCATGGACGGAGGAGCCTGGTGGGCTGCAGTCAATGGGGTCGCAACTGAGCGACTTCATTTTCACTTTTCACTTTCATGCATTGGAGAAGGAAATGGCAATCCACTCCAGTGTTCTTGCCTGGAGAATCCCAGGGACGGCGGAGCCTGGTGGACTGCCGTCTAGGGGGTCGCACAGAGTTGGACACGACTGAAGCGACTTAGCAGCAGCAGCAGCAGCAGCAGGAGGAGGCACGGGAAGCAGGCCCAGTGGCAGTGGACAGAAAATTCCTGCTCAGATCAACAGCAGAGCTGTGTCTATGGACGGAGCACGTACTGCCTGCAGAAGCAGGTGCCTGAAAGTTGTGGCTCAAAGGGAAATGAAAAGTCAGGAGGTTTCGGAAGGCAAGGCATACGTTAGAAGTAGCCCAAGGATGAGCCCTTCCACAGTTGCTGGTTTCTAAGCATTGCAGTCAGACAGCAACTTCGCAAATGCCACTTTAAGAGAGAGGACAGTTTCAATGGAGGGGAGGGATTTTCCCTTTTTATCCAAGGTATAGTGATTTTATACACCTGAAGTAACATACAGCGCAAAGATGTGATTTTCACAGATCCAAGAAAAGCTAATAATAGAATGGTTGGGGGTTTACAACCTGCCAGTACTGCAGAGGTCTGTAGGTCACAGAAGCCAAGAGAGATTAAGTGTTTCTGTCTTACCCAAGGTTTAGAAGTCCAGTTTTAAACAAGCTGACAAAAGGAAGTGTGCCTTCAGTTTTCTCAGAAAAGGAGCTTTGCAGTTTAAATGAGCTAAGCACAGAAATGCTCTGGCATTTACATCTTGTATCTTAAGTACAGACCTGCAGCAGATTTTTTAAAAATTAATTTTTAGGGAGTATAGGTGCTCTACAATGTTGTTAGTTTCTAAGGCACAGCAAACGAATCACCTCTAGGTATACATACATCCCCCATCTTTTGGATTTCCTTCCTATTCTGGTCATCACAGAGCACTGAGTAGAGTTCCCTGTGCTATATAGCGTGTTCTCATTAGTTATCTGTTTTATATATAGTATCAGTAGACTATATACGTCAATCTGCAATCTCCCAATTCATCCCACTCCCTTTTCCAGCAAATTTTTATACACTGATACTAAGGTTTTTCCAACATCACTGAAGAAACTAATCCGTTTGCCCTTGAGAGACACTGGGAATAAATCTGGACCACAGTATGTCTTACAATGGTGACAGGTAGACAGATAGTGAGAACTGGCATTGATCCACCCTTCACTATGTGTGAAGCATTTTGTGTACTTTAAAATATGTTAGTTTGATCCACCCTTCACTCTGTGGAATGGAGGATCGTAACACTATACAGGAGGCAGTGAGTAAAACCATCCCCAAGAAGAACAAATGCAAAAAGGCAAATAGTTGTCTGTGGAGCTCTTAGAAATAACTGAGAAAAGAAGAGAAGCATAGGGCAAAAGAGAAAAGGAAAGAGACGTCCATCTGAATGCAGAGTTCCAAAGAAGAGCAAGAAGAGATAATAAAACCCTTCCTGAGTGATCAATGCAAAGAAATAGAGGACAGAAGAATAGATTGGGAAATACTAGACATCTCTTCAAGAAGTTAGAGATACCAAGGGAACATTTCATGCAAAGATGAGCACAAAATAGAACAGAAATGGTATGGATCTAACAGAAGCAGAAGATATTAAGAAGAGGTGGCAAGAATACACCAAAGAACTGTACAAAAAGATCTTCATGACTTGGATAACCATGATGATATGATCACTCACCTGGACCCAGACATCCTGGTGTCTGAAGTCAAGTGGGCCTTAGGAAGCATCACTACAAACAAAGCTAGTGGAGGTGATGGAATTCCAGCTGAGCTATTTCAAATCCTAAAAGATGTTGCTCTGAAAGTGCTGTACTCAGTATACCAGCAAATTTGGAAAACTCAGCAGTGGCCGCAAGACTGGAAAAGATCAGTTTTCATTCCAATCCCAAAGAAAGGCAATGCCAAAGAATGCTCAAACTACCGCACAATTGCACTCATTTCATGTGCTAGCAAAGTAATGCACAAAATTTTCTAAACTAGGCTTCAATGGAATGTGAGCCAAGAACTTCCAGATGTTCAAGCTGGTTTTAGAAAAGGCAGAGGAACCAGAGATCAAATTGCCAACATTTGTCAGATCATAGAAAAAGTGAGAGAATTCCAGAAAAAAATCTACTTCTGCTTCACTGACTATAATAAAGCCTTTGATTGTGTGAATCACAACAAACATTGGAAAATTCTTAAAGAGATGGGAGTACCAGACCACCTTACCTGTCTCGTGAAAAACATGTATGCAGGTCAAGAAGCAACAGTTAGAACTGGACGTAGCACAATGGACTGTTCCAAATTGGGAAAGGAGTATGTAAAGACTGTATATTGTCACCTTGCTTATTTAACTTAGATGCAGAGTACATCATGCAAAATGCCAGGCTGGTGAAGCACAAGCTGGAATCAAGATTTCAGGGAGAAATATCAGTAACCTCAGATATGCAGATAACACCACCCTATGGCAGAAAGCGAAGAGGAACTAAAAAGCTTCTTGATGAAAATGGAAGAGGAAACTGAAAAAGCTGGCTTAAAACTTAAGATTCAAAAAATGAAGATCACAACATCTGGTCCCATCAGTTCATGGTAAATGGATGGGGAAACAATGGAAACAGTGACAGACTTTATTTTGGGGGGCTCCAAAATCACTGCAGATGGTGACTGCAGCCATGAAATTAAAAGATGCTTGCTCCTTGGAAGAAAACCTATGACCAACCTAGACAGCATATTAAAAAGCAGAGACATTATTTTATTGACAAAGGTCCATATAGTCAAAACTTTGGTTTTTCCAGTGATCATGTATGGATATTGGAATTGGACCATAAAGAAAGCTGAGCCCCAAGGAAATGATGCTTTTGAACTGTGGTCCTAGAGAAGATTCCCGAGAGTCCCTTGGACAGCAAGGAGATCACATCAGTCAATACTAAAGGAAATCAGTCCTGAATATTCATTGGAAGGCTGATGCTGAAGCTTAAGCTCCAATACTTTGTCCACCTGATGCAAAGAATTGACTCATTGGAAAAGACCCTGATGCTGAGAAAAATTTAAGGCAGGAGGAAAAGGGATGGCAGAGGATGAGATTTTTGGATGGCATCACTGACTCAATGGGCATGAGAAGGAGCAAGCTTTGAGAATTGGTGATGGACAGGGAAGCCTGGTGTGCTGCTGTCCATGGGGTCACACAGAATCGGACACAACTGAGTGATTAAACTCACTATTCGGGAAGCATTTTGTGTACTTTACAAAATATTAGTAACTCCAATAACCTTGTGAGATAAGGGATGAATTTTATGGATCAGGAAATTCTGGCTTTGAGAGGTTAAGGAGCCAAGATGGCACTTGCCACTGGAACCTGGAACTAAGCCTAGTCAGTCAGACTCCAAAGCCCATGGATTTTCCATTTTCACCCATATTTTTCAAAAGGTTTGTTTTAGCAGAATTTTAAAAACTTTAAGCAGGACACTAAAATGTTAAAGCTTCTTATACAGCATCAACATCCATGAAATTCTCATCAAATATTTGAAGAACCTCAAAAGCACTTCCAAAGGGCTCTCCAGATAGAAAACAGCTGCCCTGCAGCTAGCTGCCTGCTCTCCGTGTCGTTTCTAGTTCAACAGCTGCTACTTTTTTTTTTTTTTTTTTTTCCCTGCTCTCTCTCTCTCTCTCTTTTTTTAAATTGCCCTTAATGCTTAAGATTGTTCATGCCAATGCATGGAGCTTTTTCAATTTACATCCAAGCTGAAGAAAGTGCTTCTGGTTATATCTACCTCTTGTAGCTTTAACTGTGCATGAGTGTAAAAGCCTCTGTGAGCAGAGCAAACAGGCCTCTGCCCCCTTTGTTATCCACACTGGAAGGCACAAGTGAGCTTTTCCACCCAGCGTGGCTTGGAATAAAATTAGTTGCACTGTCAGAAGGATTTGAGAGAAGTATTTTATCTGGGAGGAGAATTTAACATTATTGCTGTATCTATATATTACATACTGAATTGTGCACCATCTACAGATTAAATAGTCATTATATTAGGCTGGGTGCTCTATATATTAAGTCAGGTCTTAGCTTCAAATCTGACAGGGGGATCCCTCTGGGTGGTTCTTTCTTAAAATGAATCTTAAAATTGTCTTGGCATGACACAAGAAAAAGATTAAAACTAGGAAGAAAAATATGACCAGCATTGCATTTTCCAAGTATTACTTTGTCAAGAATTTAAAATAATAATTAGATGGAGATAAGGCTGGAGGTAGGAAGATTCTTTCCACAGTTGCAAAAGGGATAAGGTATGAGGAGTCAGTTTCAGTAGTTCAATGAGAAGGGAGATGAGGAAAGTGGATACTGAGAGGGTCAGGAGAGAGGGAACCAATAGGTCTTAGTGTATGGGATATGGAAGAAACCATGTAGGAAAATGTCCTGGTCTTTTGGCTCTTGGTACCAGTTCCAACAGAAAATCCCAAGGAGGGGCATATGCTGGGGCCGGAATATCCCAAACAACATTACATGTCTCACGCAATATGTTGTTTCACGTCTTTGTGTCTGTCTTGTGCCACTGAGGTCTTAAAATATAAAATCTTTAGGTCTTAAATTCTTCATTGTTTGCTAGAACTTTTCCTAGGCCTTTTTGTTCATGTTTTATTAAAACCCAGTTTCCTAGGCTGTTTATAGAATCTTCATGCATTTTTAGAAATTATATCTTTTGTAAAGAACAGATGATTAAAACCAAAATGTTAAAAATCCAAAGATTTTTACCCTTTAATAAGGAAGTTTAAATTGCACATTTACTATAAAAATATCATCTAACTTAATCCTTTTTTGTTGTGCACTTTGTTTTAGTTGTATTTTTTTTCCTATTTTGTCTTTTTGATAAAAGTTTTGCTTTCTATCCTGCAATGATTTGGAAAGTAGATAGTTGTTTTAAAACTGACTAGTTGTACATATACACAATGGAGTATTACTCAGCCATTAAAAAGAATACATTTGAATCCGTTCTAATGAGGTGGATGAAACTGGAGCAGATTATACAGAGTGAAGTAAGCCGGAAAGAAAAACACCAATACAGTATACTAACGCATATATATGGAATTTAGAAAGATGGTAACGATAACCCTGTATGTGAGAGAGAAAAAGAGACACAGATATATAGAACAGTCTTTTGGACTCTGTGGGAGAGGGAGAGGGTGGGATGATTTGGGAGAATGGCATTGAAACATGTATAATATCATATATGAAACGAATCACCAGTCCAGGTTCGATGCATGATACAGGATGCTTGGGGCTGGTGCACTGGGACGACCCAGAGGGATGGTACAGGGAGGGAGGAAGGAGGGAGGTTCAGGATGGGGAACACATGTATACCTGTGGTGGATTCATGTTGATGTATGGCAAAACCAATACAATATTGTAAAGCAATTAACCTCCAATTAAAATAAATTTATATTAAAAAAACTTACTAGTTGTGAACTCATTGTGTTAATGTGTGTTAGTTGCTCAGTTGTGTCCGACTCTTTGTGACTCCTTATATAGTTCATGGAATTCTCCAGGGCAAAATACTGGAGTGGGTAGCTGTTCCCTTCTCTGGGGGATCTTCCTAACCTAGGGATCGAACCCAGGTCTCCCACATTGCAGGTGGATTCTTTACTAGCTGAACCACCAGGGAAGCCCAAGAATAGGGAGTGGTAGCCTATCCCTTCTCCAGCAGATCTTCCTGACCTAGGAATCTAACCAGGGTCTCCTGTATTGCAGGCAGTTGCCGTTTCCTTTTCCAGGTGATCTTCCCAATCCAGGGATCAAACCTGTGACTCCTGCATTGACAAGCATATTCTTTACCACAGAGCCACCACAGTAGCCCTATTGTGTCGATAAATCTTATTAAATCAATTTTAATTATAGGATTTGAAAACAAAACAACTTAAGCATTCTACTTCTGGCAGATGAACAGTTTATTTTGCCTTTCCTATCCCACTTCCCTTATTCTGGTCTCTATTTTGTGATCAAAAATCCTATTTGAAAAATTAAATCTTCAGTTTCTAGGTTTCTTTGACTACTTTTGTTTCCAAAGTTAATGCAATCATTTAGCCTTTATGAGGTTAAGAATTTCCTCCACTATCTGATTACTATCTGGTTCCAGCAAACCCCATGCTGGCAAGGAGGATGGAGAGCTACCAAAATAAGGAGGTCTAAATGCATATTATGAGGGCCAGGAAACTCGGGCAACAAGGGTAAATAAGAGGAGGAACTTCACTGGGTAAAAACGCCTCAGCCGGAGATGTTTCTTGGTGGCACATACTTGGGAGGACTGACTGCCTTTTGAGACTATGGAATGGGAGAGAGAAACACAGATTTTAGAATCCCATTCCTTTAACACAGTCACATTATTTATAATTATTTTATTGGGAGTATAGTTGATTACAGTGTTGTATTTCATGCCTCTAACAAAGTGATTCAGTTACATATATACTCATTCTTTTTCTGATTCTTTTCTCATGTAGGTTATCACAGAGTATTGAGTAGAGTTCCCTGTGCTAGACAGTAGATCTTTGTGGCTATCTATGTTATATGTAGTAGTTTATATATGTTAATCCTCAGATCCTGATTTATCCGCCCCCCTACATTTCCCCTTTGGTGACCATAAGTTTGTTGTCAATACCTGTAAGTCTGTTTTGTAAATAAGCTCATTTGTATCATTTAAAAAATTAGATTCCACATATGAGTGATATATATTTGACTTTCTTCAGTGAATAATCTCTAGATTCATCCATGTTGCTGCAAATGGCATTATTTCATTCTTTTTAATGACCGCGTAGGATTCCATTGTATATATGAATTACATCTTCTTTATCCATCCCCTTGTTCAAAGACATTTAGGTTGTTTCACGTCTCAGTTATTGTGAATAGTGCTGCTTTGAACACTGGGGTGCATGTATCTTTTCAAATTATAGTTTTGTCCAGATATATGCCCAGGAGTAGGGTTGTTGGATCATAGGGAAACTTTGTTTTTAGTTTTTTGAGGAACTTCCCAACTGTTCTCGATAGTAGCTGTACCAACTTACATCCCCACCAACATCCTCCCCAGTGTAGGAGGCTTCCTTTTTCTCCACACCCTCTCCAGCATATGTTTGTAGACTTCTTAACAATGGCCATTCTGTGAGGTCATATTTCATTGTAGTTTTGGTTTGTATTTGTTTAATAATTAGTGATGTTGAGCATCTTTTCATGTGCTTTTTGGCCATCTGTATTCCATCCAATGCAACGGGCATGAACTTGGGCAAAGTTCAGGGGATGGTGAGGGACAGTGAGGCCTGGCAAGCTGTGGTCCATGGGGTTGCGAAGAGTCAGACACAACTGGGAGCCTGAAAAACAACAACCTGTCTTATTTAGAGGAATGTCCATTTAGATCTGCCCAGTTTTTGGATCGGGTTGTTCATTTTTTTGATCTAGAGCTACATGAACTATTTGTATATATTGGAGATGGACCCCTTGTCAGTTGCATCATTTGCTAATATTTTTGCCCATTACACAGCCACATGATTGAGTTTCACTTCGACTCATTTCCTGATCCTTTCTTGGGAAACATTTCCTGGACATTCTTTACTTCAAACTGCTATCTTCCTGCCCCTGTTACTCTCATCCCCTGGAGGCACCAGGTGAGTCACTACTTCTCTGTACTTCCTGCATACTTTGTGGCTTATACATTTACTGCAGTTATCAAGTGGAATCCACTGATTGCTCCTTTTTCTGTAACTGTGAGTCTGCCAGGGCTGGGTAATACTCTGTTCATCACTACATCCAGTGGCTGGCAGAAAGGAGGTCCTCAAAAAATGGTGCTGTACTGAAAAACACTATATATTGCTGAGAGAAAGTGTGCAGAACAAAGAGATCAGAAAATGTTTGTATGCTGGGAGACCGAGAATCCACCAGACGTATAGACAGTGCTGCAAGGTAACAAAAGAACCTGCAAGTGTAAGAATCACAAGAAGAAAACCACACAGGGTGAAATAATGAGTACTGTAGGAGGATGAAGACTAGGGAAATGATACTGGGCTTGGTAATGGTTTTGTTACTTATCACTCTCAAAATAGCAGAATAGAGTAGTTGAGTCAGAAACCAAATTGCAAGGGCAGGATGAGTAGACAAATGAGTGGCTGATAAACTCACCTTGAAAAGTGTATTGGTTAGAGCAGAGATTTTGAGTAAGTAGCTTTTGGGAGTTACAAGTTTGAGTTATTTTGTCTAGTTTAGGAATACATTCGAAAATATAACATGCACCCCTGGCACTGTTTACAATAGCCAGGACGTGGAAACAACCTAAATATACATCAACAGAGGAGGGGATAAAGAAGGTGTAGTACATAGCCAATGCAGGATTACTCAGCTGTAACGAGGAATGGAATGCCATTTGCAGCAATATGGATGGAACTAAGGCAATGGCACCCCACTCCAGTACTCTTGCCTGGAAAATCCATGGACAGAGGAGCATGGTGGGCTGCAGTCCATGGGGTCACTAAGAGTCAGATGCAACTGAGTGACTTCACTTTCACTTTTCTTTTTCATGCATTGGAGAAGGAAATGGCAACCCACTCCAGTATTCTTGCCTGGAGAATCCCAGGGACTTGGGAGCCTGGTGGGCTGCTATCTATGGGGTTGCACAGAGTCGGACATGATTGAAGCAACTTAGCAAAAAGAGATTATCATACTAAGGGAAGTGAAGTCAGAGGAAGGTAAATATATGAAATCACTCATAAGTGGAATCTAATGTTTAAAAATGATACAAATAGACTTAGTTACAAAACAGAAACAGAATTACAGATATTGAAAGAAACTTACCGTTACCAAAGGGGAAATGAGATAGGGGAAAGGGATGAATCAGGAGCTTGAGATTAACATACACAAACTAATATATATATATAAGATAATCAACAAAGATCTACTGTATAGCACAAGGAACTCTACTCAAAACTCTGTGATAACCTATATAAGAAAAACTCTGAAAAAAAGAGTGGACATATTAGAAGCGAATCGCTTTGCTATACATGTGAAACTCACACAATGTTGTAAATCAGCTATACTCCAATAAAAATTAAAAATGAATATATGTGTATGTTTATAGGCAAAATGAAAGATACCAAAGGATAGAGAGAATAGAAGAAAAAAAAAGGATAGTTGAACAAATGTGGTAAAGCTGGAGATGGGGAGGTCAGACTGAAGAAATGTGAGGAGAGAGAACAGAAGATGGAAAGAGAGCCTATCATATTCTGATAGGGAAGAGGAAAGGAGTTTTTAAGGTCAAAACAAAGATAAATAGGGAAATGGAAACTCTCATTTAGTCTTTATGAAGAAAGAAATCTGTGAGAGCTGGCGTCGTATGTCATCTGTGTCAATAACTGAGGAGTGAAGGCATCCTCAGCGTAGAGCTGCTGGGGTGAAACTAGGGACTGTAGAACACAGAGTTTAGAACAGCAGGGAGGGAATATCAACGAGTCAAGGGACAAAGTGCAAGATGAAAGTCCGCAATCAGGGCCAACTTTGGGGTGGCTGATGTACGTTGTGATCTCAGATGTGGTTTATTAAAATTTTCCAACACTTGTGTCATCTTGGGTATTGCGGTGGAGACTGGCATGGATGAGCAAGTGAGTGTGAGATTCTTGACCGTAAGTGAGAATCGTATTGACAGGATCAAGCCTGGATTGTAAACTTGATAGAAATGAGAGTAGGGCCAAAACAGGATATTACGTCGATGTTAGGAAATGTTAGAACAGAGGGTAGAGCTTGTGGTCAGAAATAATGAGTCCTGGGTGTTTGTTTATTCACGCCTTTGAAGATGTTTAAATATTTATATGTTTATTTTAATAAAGAGTTTCCAGGCAGTTACTCATGCTTTTTGCCACAGTGTTTCTGGCAGTAATAGTGGGGGAAAAAAAAGGCTGAACAGAGATCTCGTTCTTCCCCTTTTGGTTGATTTTTCTCCTTAGAAAACAGCCTCTATTATCTCTTACCACTGGATGACCACCTTTCATTTGTAATGTGCTTTAGGAATTGATTTCAAGGCTAATCAAAAGAGATAGAAACTAATGTATACAGACTATGATAAATTCAGTATTTCAGGGATTAGAATAACCAAACTCAGATTGTGGAACAGGAACAGCAAACTAAGTTAATATTAGTCAACTCCAAGGAAGTTATGTAACTTCTGAGAATCAGTTATCTCACCCGTAAATGGAAGTATGTTAGCTATCCCCAACAGCTGTTGTAAGAATCGGAAAGATAATATTTGTAAAACCTTTAGCATGGCTCCTAGAACTGAGTACACGTTCTCTGTATCTTTCCCATGGTTAATTTTATAGTTATTGCAGACTTTTTTTCATTTGTTAAATAATTTTTCAGGTCTTACTGTGTGTCAATCAATATCCTACATACTCAATATAAAATGATGGGAGAGACTGAATTATTGGGCCAATTCTTTATCCTTCTTGGTATCCATATACTTTGCTCTTTTTTATTGAAAGACAGTTGATTTACAGTGTTAGTTTCAGGTGTACAGCAAAGTGATTCAGTTATATATGTAAATATATACATTTTTCCACATTTTTCCACTATAGGTTATTATAAAGTATTGAGCATAGTTCCCTGTGGTGTGTAGTAGGTCTTTGTTGGGTATCTGTTTTATATATAGTAATGTGTATATTTTAATCCCATTTTCCTAATTTATTTTCACCCCTTTGGTAACCAAGGTTGTTTTCTATGTCTGTGAACCTATTTCTGTTTGTAAACAAGTTCATTTGTATCAGGTTTTTAGATTACATATCTGAGCAATATCAAATGACGTTTGTCTTTCTCTGACTAAAACTTCACTCAGATTATAATACCAAGTACATCCAAGTTACTGCAAGTGGGATTATTTTGTTCTTTTTATGGCTGAGTAATGTTTCATTGCATATATGTACTGTATCTTCTTTATTGGTTCCTCTGTCCGTGGGCGTTTAGGTTGCTTCCATATCTTGGCTGTTGTAAAGAGTGCTGCAGTGAGCACTGGGGTGCGTGTATCTTTTTGAAGTATGGTTTTTCTCCTGAAACATGCCCACGAGTGGGGCTGTAGAATCACAGGGTGGTAGATCTATTTTTAGTGCAAGGACCTTATATATATTGTTCTCTATAGTGGTTGTATCTATTTACATTCCAACCAACAGTGCAGAAGGGTTCTTTTCCTCCATATCATCTCTAGCAGTTCTTATGCATAGACAGTTTTTGCTGGCCATTCTGACCAGTGTAAAGTGATATCTCACTCTAGTTTTGATATACATTTCTCATTATAATAATTAGTGATGTTGAGCACCTTTCATGTGCTTTTGTGGCCATTAATATGTCTTCTTTGGAGAAATGTCTAGTTAGATCTTCTGCCCATTTTTTTTTTCTTTTTGATATTGAGCTCAATTTGATGTTTGTATATTTTGGTCCTTCTTAATCACATCATTTGTGAGGCGAATGTGATAACCACTACCCTACCGAAAAGGGACTAATATCATTTGTAAATATTTTCTTCCTTTCTGTAGGATGTCTCTTTGTTCATGGTTTCCCTTGCTATGGAAGTTTTTATGTTTAATTAGGTCCATTTGTGTTTGTTTTTATTTCCATTGCTGTAGGAAGTGGATCCAAAAAAGGTATCATTGCAATTTATGTCAAAGAGTGAGGCTGTTTATGTTTTCCTCTAAGACTTTTATAGTATCTAGTCTTACATTTATGTCTTTAATCCATTATTTTTGTGTGTGGTGTTGGAGAACGTTCTAATTTCATTTTCCATGTAGCTGTCCAGTTTTCTCAGCACCATTTATTGAAAAGACTATTTTCTCCATTATATACTTTTGCCTCCTTTGTCATAGATTGACCATAGGTGTTTGGATTTACTTCTGGACATTTTATCCCGTTCCATAGATCTATATTCCTATTTTTGTGCCAGTGCTACACTGTTTTAATTACTGTATTGTTGTAGTATAGTCTGAAGTCAGGGAGTCTGATTCCATAGGCTCCCTTTTTCTTTTCAAAATTGCTTTAGATATTAAGGTCTCGTGTTTTTTTTCCTTCTAGCTCTATGAAAAATGCCACTGATAATATTAAAGGAATCTCATTGAATCTGTAGATTACCTTGGATACTATAATCACTTTGACGGTATTGTTTCTTCCAATCCCAAAACATGATATATATTTCCTGTTTGTATCATCTTCTGTTTTTTTCAACAGCATCTTAGTTTCTGAAGTACAGGTTTTGCCTTTTTAGGTTGACTCCTTGATATTTTTAGATGCAAGGGTAGATGGTATTGTTTCCTTAATTTCCCCTTATGATCATTCATTGTTAATATACAGAAATGCAATAGGTTTCTGTGTATTAATTTTGGATCCTGCAACCTTACCAACCTAGTGATGGTCACTGGTGGTTTTCTGGTAGGATCATTAGGAGTGTCTATGTTGAGCACCATGTCATCTGCACATGGTGACAGCTTTGCTTCTGTTAAAATCTGGATTCCATTTATTTCCATTTCTTCTCTGGTTTCTATGGCTATGACTTCTTAAGCTGTGTTGAATAAAAGTAGTGAGAGTGGGCTTCCTTGTCCTGGTTCCTAATCTTAGGGAAATGTTTTCAGATTTTCACCACTGACAATGATGTTTCTTGTGAATTTGTCATTTATGACTTTTATTATGTTGAAGTAGATACCCTCTGTGCCCACTTTCTGGAATTTATTATCAAAAATGAGTGTTGAATTTTGTCAATAGCTTTTTCTCCATCTATTGAGATGATCATATGATTTTTATTCTTCAGCCTGATGTGGTATATCACACTGCTGATATTGAAAAATCCTTGCATCCCTGGGATAAATACCACTTGATCATGGTGTTTAATCTTTTAAATATATTGTTGGATTTGGTTTTCTGTAATTTGTTGAGGATTTTTGCGTGTATCTTCATCATTGATTTATGTTGTTGTGGTCGCTAAGTCATATCTGACTCTTTGTGACCCCATAGACTGCAACATGCCAGGCTTCCCTGTACCTTACTATCTTCATGAGTTTGCTCAAACTCATGTCCATTGAGGCAGTGATGACATCGAACCATCTCATCCTCTGTTGACCCCTTCTCCTCTTGCCCTCAATTCTTCTCAGCATTGAGGTCTTTTCCAAAGTGTCAGCTCTTTGCATCAGATGGCCAATACTGGAGCTTCAGCATCAGTTGTTCCAGTAAATATTCACCATTGATTTTCTTTAGGATTGACTGGTTTGATTTCCTTTCAGTCCAAGAGATGCTCAAGAGTTTTCTCCAGCACCACATTTCAAAAGCATCAGTTATTTGATGCTCAGCCTTTTTTTATAGTCCAACTCTCACATCTATACATAACTACTGGAAAAATCATAGCTTTGACCATATGGATCTTTGTCAGCAAAGTGATGTCTCTGCTTTTTAATATGCTATCTAGGTTTGTCACAGATTTTCTTCCAAGGAGCAAACATGTTTTAATTTTGTGGCTGCAGTCACTGTCCACAGTGATTTTTGAACCCAAGAAAATAAAATTTGTCAGTGCTTTTATTTTTTCCTCATCTATTTGCCATGATGTGATGGGACCATATGCCATGATTTTTGCTTTTTGACTGTTGAAATTTAAGCCAGCTTTTTCACTCTCCTTTTTCACCTTCATCAAGAGGCTCTTTAGTTCCTCTTCACTTTCTGCCATAAGCATGGTGTCATCTGCATATCTGAGGTGGTTGATATTTCTCCCAGCAATCTTGATTCCAGCTTGTGTTCATCCAGCCTGGCATTTTGCATGATGTACTATGCATAGAAGTTAAATAAGCAGAGTGACAACATACAGCCTTGATGGATTCTTTTCCCAGTTTTGAACTAGTCTGTTCAAACTCATTATTCTGTGTCTGATTCTAACTGTTGTTTTGTCCTCCATACAGGTTTCTGAAGAGACAGGTAAGGTGGTCTGGTATTCCCTCTCCTTAAGAACTTTCTACAGTTTCTTGTGATCCATAAAGTCAAAGGCTTTAGCATAGTCAATGAAGTAGAAGTAGATTTTTTTTTTCTTTTAAATCCCTTACTTTTTCTATGATCTAGCAGATATTAGCAATTTGATCTCTGGTTCCTCTGCCTTTCCTAAATTCAGTTTGTACATATTGAAGTTCTTGGTTCACATACTGCTGAAGCCTAGCTTGAAGGATTTTGAACACAATCTTGCTAACGTGAAATAAGTACACTTGTATGATAGTTTGTGCATTCTTCAGTATTGTCTTTCTTTGGGATTGGAATGAAAACTGACCTTTTCCAGTTCTGTGGCCACTGCTGAGTTTTCCAAATTTGCTGGCATATTGAGTGCAGTACTTTCACAGCATCATCTCTTAGGATTTAAAATAGCTCTGTGGAATTCCATCACCTCCACTAGCTTTGTTCACAGTAAAGCTTCCTAAGGCCCACTTGACTTCACCCTGCAGGAGATCTGCTTTTAGGTGAGTGACCACACCATCATGGTTATCTGGGTCATTAAGACTTTTTTGAACAGTTCTTCTGTATATTCTTGCCATCACTTCTTAATGTCTTCTGCTTCTGTTAGGTCCTTGCCATTTCTGTCCTTTTTGTGCTCATCTTTGCATGAAATGTTCCCTTGGTATTTCCAGGTTTCTTGATGAGATCTCTCGTCTTTCCCATTCTGTTGTTTTCTTCTATTTCTTTGCATTGATCAATTAAGAAGGCTCTCTTATCTTTCCTTGCCATTCTCTGGAACTCTGCACTCAAATGGGTATATCTTTCCATTTCTCCTTTGTCTTTTGCTTCTCTTCTTTTCTCAGCTATTTGTAAGGCCTCCTCAGAAAACCACTTTGCCTTCTTGCATTTCTTTTCCTTGGGGAGGGTTTTGGTGACCACCTCCTGTACAGTGTTATGAATGTCAGTCCCACAGTTCTTTAGGCACTCTGTCTACAAAATCGAATCTATCTGTGAATCTATTTGTCATCTACACTGTATAATCATAAGGGATTTGGGTTCTAGTGGTAAAGAACCCACTTGCCAATGAAGGAGACATAGGAGATGCGGCTTTGATCCCTGGGTCAGGAAGATCCCCTGGAGGAGGGCATGGCAACCCACTCCAGTATCCTTGCCTTAGAATCCCATGGACAGAGGAGCCTGGCAAGCTGTAGTCCATAGGGTCACAGAGAGAGAAGACTGAAGCAACTTAGCATCGATGCATACCTGAATGGTTCTTCAATTTGAGTCTGAATTTTGCAATAAGGAGCTGATGATATGAGTCACAAGCAGCTCCTGGGTCTTGTTTTTGCTAACTGTATAGAGCTTCTCCATCTTTGGCAGCAAAGAATATAATCAGTCTGATTTCAGTATTAACCACCTGGTGGTGTCCCTGTGTAGAGCTGTATCATCAATGATACTGGGCTGTAATTTTCTTTCTTTGTCATATCTTTGTCTGGTGTTTGTATCAGGGTAATGGTGGCTTCATAGAGTGAGTTAGGAAGTGTTCCCTATGTACGGTTTTTCAGAAGGATAGGTGTTAAATCTCCTCTAAATGTTTGACAGAAGTCACCTGTGAAGTCACCTGGTCCAGGACTTTTGTTGGTGGTTTTTTTTTTTAACCAACAGATTCAATTTCAGTACTTATGATTGGTCTGTTCATTTGATTGCCATATGGTTGCTAGTAGTAGTTTCTTAGGATCTGTGGTATATCTGTGGTGTCCTTTGTAACTTTTACTTTTTCATTTATAATTTTATTGATCTGAGCCTCTTTCAGTTTTTTCTTGATGATAAACCTGTCTAAAGGTTTATCAATTTTCTTTATCTTTTTGAAGAGCCACCTTTAGATTCATTGATCTTTTCTATTCTTTTTTCATCTCTATTTTGTTTATTTCTGCTCTGATCTTTATGCTTCTTTTCTTCTATTAACGTTGAGTTTTGTTGTTCTTTTTTACTTGCTTTGGGTGTAAAGTCAGTTTGTTAAAAATGTTTCTTATATTCTGAAGTAGGCTTGTATTGCTATAAACTTTTCTCATAGTACTGCTCTTGTGGTAAAACAAAACATCCCATAAGTTTTGGATTATCACATTTTTGTATTCATTTGTCTTAAGCTCTTTTTTTTTTTTTTTACTTCCTCTTTGCCTTCTTCAGTGAGTGATTTTTGGTTTGCAATTACCATGAAGTTTTGCTATAGCAGTCTGTACATACATGATTGTTTTAAGTGGATGATCTCAATTTCAGATGCACTTCAGATATCTTGCATTTGTACTCTCTTCCTCTCTTAACTGTTTTAGATATCCTATTTGTGTGTGGATGGTTTCCTATCTTTACTGTATGTTTGCCTTTCTGGTGAACTTTGTTACCTTTTCCACCTAGTGAAGTTCCTTTAGAACTTGTTGTAAAGCTGTTTTGGTGGTGCTGCATTCTTTGTTTGTAAACTTTTGATTTCTCTGTCAAATGTGAATGAGAACCTTGCTGGCTAGAGTATTCTTGGTTGTAGGTTTTGCCTTTTCACCACTTTAAATACATTGTGCCATTCCTTTCTGGTCTGCAGACTGTTGAAAACTCAGCTGATAACCTTATGGAGATTCTCTTATATATTATGTGTTGCTTTTCCCTTGTTGCTTTTAAGGTTTTCTCTTTAATTTTTGTCCATTTGATTATGATGTGTCTTGGTGTGTTTTCCCCTTTGGGTGGGCCTCTGTGGTACTCTCTGCGCTTCCTGAACTTGGATGACTGCTTCCTATTCCACGTTAGGGGAGTTTTCAGCTGTTATCTCTTCAGTATCTTCTCAAGCCCAATCTCTCTCTCTCCTTCTTCTGGGGCCCCTATAATGTGAATATTGCTGCATTTGGTGATGTCACAGTGGTCTCTCAAATGGTTCTCATTTCTTCTTCTTCTTTTTTTTTTTAATCTGTTTCTGTGAAAGTGGAATATCTTCTGGTGTCTGCCCCCTTGTGGGTCTTGGTCCAGGGGCTTGTGGCATACTTCTGGGTGGGAGAGACTGGTGCCTTCCCACTGGTGGTTCCTGGCTCTCTGGTGGGCAGGGCCATGCCAAAGAGTGTGTTCAGAGGCAGTCTGTCTGCTGATGGACATGGCTGTGTGCCCACCCTGTTGTTGTTTCACCCAAGGTAACCCAGCACTAGAGCCATAGCATGTTGAGTGGGGCCAGGTCTTGGTGCCAAAGTGGCAATCCTGCAGAGAGGTAACACTGAGTGATAATCCCTGGGGCTTCTGCCACATGGTCCTTGCCCCCACAGTGAGCCACAGCCAATCCCTACCTTCCCGGGAGACCCTCCAAGACCAGCAAGTAGGTCCAGTCCAGGCTCCTGTGGAGTTACTGCTTTGCCCTGGGTCCCCGTGCATGTGAAACATGGTGTGTGTCCTCCAAGAATTGAGTCTCTGTGTCCCCCTGTCTGTGAAACTCCTGCACTCAAGCCCCACTAACCTTCAAAGCCAAATGCTCTGGGGGCTCCTCCTCCTGATGCCAGACCCCCAGCTGGGGAGCCTGCTGGTGGGCTCAGAACCCTCACTCCTCTGGGATAACCTCTGTGATATAATTATTTTCCAATTTGGGGTTTCCCATACCCAGTGGCTGTGGGATTTGATTATATCATAAAACAGTCCTCCTACCATTTTGTTGTGGTTTCTTGTCTTTGGATGTAGAATATCATTTTCAGTGGTGTCCAGTCTCTCTTATTGACAGTTGTTCAGCAGTTAGTTGTAATCATGGTGTTTTCATGAGAGGAAGTGAGCTCAAGCCCTTCTTCTCTGACATCTTCTCTCCTTACTCATTAGAATTTACCATAAGCATATTTCAGTGAAAAATAATTATTTCCCTAAACAAAGAAATTTATGAAAATAGTAACATTACTTGAACTTTTGCAAATCTCCTTATTCTCTGTTTTAGTAGAAAATCATTCATTTTAGCATTTGTTTCTGCATTCACTCTGTTGTATTATCATACATGAGGTAGTTTCTGGAAGATACCTCTATTTTTTCAGGAGTGAACAAAGAAAGGCATCTGAAGTCTTAGTATTTTAGAAATACTTTTGCAGAAAGAATCCCTGATCACACTTTGAGACCTCTGCACTAGACTCTAGAGATTTCCAAAAAGATCTGAATCCCTGGTTAATTTGTGAATATTAGTATTACTTTGACTAGTTGTAAACTGAGACCAAGAGCAATAGTAGAAGTAATCATATCCCCTGAAATATTTCAAGATAATCTATTTTTAAAATGAATTTGCACACAGTTTTCCACTGCTACTTCCCTGTTACATCACCTCTCTGAACCTGCTCAGAGATTGCATCTGCTCTGGTTCACACCTTCTCACCCTTTGCAGGATGAAAGGTGGTTGGTGTGTTTATATAGTTGTAAAAATGTGAGATGTGAATCTTTTAAGAAACTGATTTTCACTTTAAACATATTTATTATACACAGGACACAACTATTTCATCCCAGTTACTACCACCCCACCCTTCAATCGGAGAAGGCAACAGCACCCTACTCCAGTACTCTTGCCTGGAAAATCCCATGGACGGAGGAGCCTGGTAGGTACGGTCCATGGGGTCGCTAAGAGTCAGACACGACTGAGCAACTTCACTCTCAGTTTTCACTTTCATGCCTTGGAGAAGGAAATGGCAACCCACTCCACTGTTCTTGCTTGGAGAATCCCAGGGACAGGGGAGCCTGGTGGGCTGCCTTCTGTGGGGTCGCACAGAGTCAGACATGACTGAAGCGACTTAGCAGCAGCAGCAACAACCCTTCTGTTTTCGCTAACTGACTTTTATTGCTAACAGACTACAAACTTCTCACATTTCACCACCCAAATATTATCAATCTCTATAAAATCTCCCACATTTTCCATTTTTCCTGTGTTACTAGAAACGCAGGAGATTTTTCTGGAGTTGGGGGCCAGGAGTTTCACTGAACTCAAGACGAGTCACACAGGGCAGTGGAGGCACAAGAGTCAAGGTTCTGAGCTTGCACTTCGCGTGTGCAGAAACTTGATTCTTTGAGTGCAGACAGAATTGACCATACTCAATGGAATGTTTGATATTATCCTCTTCAGAGAGAGTAAGCATATACCAGAATGCCAATGCATTCCATTTTACTGAGTAATATGACTTCCAAAGTGACTTCAGTAATTGGATTAGCTGGTTAGTACATTCACTCACCTTAATACAATCTATATGAAAAGCCAATATATAATCAAAGCAAAGGAAATTAGTGGGATTGTCTAAATGGGTGTTTATATCAGGCTACTGTAATCTGATGTGGCTACTGCCATTCTAAAAAGGTATTACTTCTAAAATGATATGATATCTCAACATGTGATTAAGGCCCAGTTTTCCCTGGATAGTGCTAAAGACTTAATTTTCTTTAGATCCATTTCTTCCTTAGAAGAAACCACTTAGAGTTCCTAGAATTAATAAAACCGTTTCATGCCCCTGTATCTTTACAGAGTTTGTTAGGCACTGACCTCCCATGATTTGGCCTTGCATAGGTTTCTTTTTGGTGGGTTTGGGTAGTGGATAAAGAGGCCTGAGGTGAGATGGAAAGTCTTCCTAAGAATGGCTGCATTCAAGAGTTCTATGGGAGGGTATTAGAAGCTCGATTCCAAAGGGTAAATGCTTCAGATTCCACCCACAAAATGAGGAGGAATGTCTAGCACGTTTTAGCCAATCTGGACTACATTTAATTTTACCAATAAAAGCTTCTTTCTCATACTCCTCATGATAATAAAAACCAGTAAATTCAGCAAATAATATATTTGCTGCACTAAGTCTATAATCTTGATCTAGATCTGGATAATAGAAGACTTTTTAGTTCCATCTCTGGAGTTGGTCTTTCTAATAAACTCTAACTTCCACTGTGGCGAAGATTCTCACCAATCTGGATTGCCCCCCAAATTGAACCTTAAACCAACTAGCAATTAGTATTACCCTGTATTCAAGAATTTTATCCTAAATTCTTTAATTTAGGGTAAAGGATGGGAGCCCAATTCAAGTTTTACCTCCTACTATAAAACATTTTCTTAACTTTCATTCAACTCCTTAGCTCCAACCACCATGTCCAGTAGAGAGGCAGGTCCTCCCCCTGAACAAAACTCAGTATAGACTTTTGTAAGTACTGACTGTGTCTGTGACTCTCTAATTAGATTGTGGGTAGAGTCGGTGTTGTGTTTGTTGTGTTCTATGGTGGTGGTAGCAAGCATTCAGAAACTGTTTTAATTTAACTGAATTAATTGTTTTGGGGTTCATCTCTTCGATTCCATGAATTTCGACTCATCTTTTTGACTCCATGAATTAATTCCTTTTCCTCCTGTTAACATACTGTTTCTCAGATACATTAATTCAATTGATTAGCTGACACCATTGTTTACTAAAATGTTTTTCTCAGCAGGATATTAATGGGAATTAAGCAATAGAAGATTTTGGTAGTCTCTGAAATGCTGAGTTAAACTTTTATGATATTTTTTCCACCCAGGACTTCTTAGGATTTAACATAGTAATATGTATTTTAAATCTGAGATAATTAAACCAGGGCAAACTCTTAGAGGGACATAGTTAAATATAAAGAAAGCCATAAATACATATTTCACATAAACAAAAAAGTCTTCCAAGAAATATTGTTCTATAATGTTCAGAAAGGAAGTAAAAATGAGAAAGGAAGGAAAGGAGGAAAAGAAAAGTGAAATATTTGACTAAGTTTGTGAAATATATCTTCAACAGTCACCAATGCAAAACATGTGTTCTGACTATAAAGTCTTATTTTTGTCTTCATTGTGAGCTGCACTTATTCAACCTGACATTTAAATTCTTCAGTATACTTAAGCTCCTACTTTAGCAAGGTCCCAATCTATCAAGTTTTCTTCTTGGGGTTTGGATTCCATTCAGGTTAAGAACTTTTGGCAATACACTGAATTCTGTAACTTTGGGCTCTTTTTATCACACCCTAGTTGTAAACTCAGTCCTGGATAAAACCAGTGATGTGTTTTAGACCATTTACACACTCACTAACACAAATAAATAAGTGAGATACAGGGCGGATGGGTATTACTCTAAAGTCATGAATACTTGTTAGTTGGGACTTGAATACCACCCAGCTAATCATTTCTCTGTTTGCTCAGGGACTTTCTTAAACACCTACTCTCTATTTTCAAACCTCTAATCTCCCATATCTCTGTTCATTACATTTATGAAAATTGGTGTTTGTTCTTTTCTTTATCTAAGAATGCTTTGTCTCTTTAACCAGTAAGCAAGCTGTATGAAAGCAGGGACCATGCACATTTTCATTTCTATCACTAGCTTCTGTTACAATAAAGCTGTAAAATAAACACAAGCATCTATTTCCCACAGGACTGGAGGTTGCCCCTAACTTCCAGCTCTGCTGCTCTTAGTGGGGATCGCTCATGGTCTGCTGGTTGGCTGGATGCTGTTGATTGAGATCAGGGGCCAGCCAACTTCTTAGATGTCAGAGAGTAAATGTTCGACTTTGCAAGCAAGCTAAATGTTAGACTTTGCAAGCCAGATATGGCATCTGTCACAGATTAATTTTTTTATTTAAGAATTCTTTAAAAATGCAAAAACTACTCTTCGCTGTGAGTCTTACAAAAACTAACAAAAGGCTTGATTTGACCCCTGTGTCATAGTATGTCATGCCCTGATATAGACTGTGTTTGGGCACCTTTGCTTCAAGCTGTGTGTATAGTTAAGCTTGTGTGCCTGTGTGCTGCAGGGGCTGGGGTGGGGAGGGGAGAGGAGGGGCTGTCTCTGCTTTTCTTGATAGGTATGCATTCTGAGGATGTGAGGATGCTCTTCTTATGCAAAGGTTAAAAGCAGAAGGGGGCCAATGAAAACACATGATGCCTCTTAAGACCTAGGAACTGGCTCACTGAGACTTTTAGCCCACATTCGGTTAGCCACATCAAGCCATGTGGCTGAGACCAAGTCAGGATGTGGGGAGGTACTCTTTGCCTGTAGTAGAAGGACAGAAAAACACATGGCAAGATTGAGAAGACAAGACAGTGGAGCAGAAGACCTGAGCTCACCTTTTCCCATGAGAACACCAAAATCACAACTAACTGCTGAACAACAATTGATAGAGAAGGCAGGAACCTACAAAGAAAAGATATTCTATGTCCCACAACAAAGAATATATCACAAAGATAGTAGGAATGACACCCTGGCAATATAATTAATTCCCACACCCCTCACTGGGGGTGGGGGCAACCCACAAACTGGAGAATAATTATTTCCCAGAAGTTCTCCCTTGGGAGTGAGAGTTCTGAGCCCCATGTCAGCCTCCTCATCCTGGGGTTATAGCATCAGGAGGAGGAGCCCCTAGAGCATTTGGCTTTGAAAGCCAACAGATCTCAGAAGCTTGACAAGACTGGGGCAAACAGAGACTCCACTCTTGGAGGATTCACTCAAGGTCTCATGTACACTGGGACCAAGGGCAAGAGCAATGACTTCATAGGAGCCTGGGCCAGACCTACCTGCTGGTTTTGGAAGGTCTCCTGAGGAGGTAGGGGGTATTTGTGGCTCTTTTCTTAGGACATAAAAGCTGGTGGAAAACACATACAGGAGTACTTATCTAAAGGCTGACATCTTGCTGGGGACACTGTATCTAATATCTGGCTCTACCTAACAGCCTGCAGGCTCCAGTGTTGGGATGCCTCAGACCAAACAACCAACAGCGTGGGAACATAGCACAACACATTGACAGGATGCTTATAAACTTCCTAAGTCCACAACAACCTCTAAACATGTCCCTTAACAAGGCGCTGCCCATCAGAGGGCCATGAACCAACTCTACTCACAGTGGAAAGTCACTGACCTCTACCATCAGGAAGCCTGCACAAGCCCCTAGACCAGCCTCACTCACCAGGGGGCAGATACTTGAAGCAAGAAAAATATAGTCCTACAATCTGTGGAACTGAGTCTCTAGACACAGATCAGAACCTTCCCTGAGACCAGCTGGTTCCTGGCTACCAGGTGATGAGTGGGAAGTATACTGCTGGAACACAGGACACGTCCTGCAGAGGGCCACTTCTCCAAGGTCAAGAATCATAATTAAGTCTCACAAACATAACAGTACAATAAGAAATTTATGTGAAATACTGAAAGTGATGAAAGGGAAAAACCTGCAATCAAGAATACTCTACCCAGCAAGGTTCTCAGTCACATTTGATAGATAAATCAGAAGCTTACAGATAAGCAAAAGCAAAAAGAATTCACCATCAAACCAGCTCTACAAAAAATGCTAGGTGGAGAAGGCCACAACTAGAAACAAGAAAATTATGAATGGGAAAACTCACCAATAAAGGCAAACATACAGTAAAAGTAGGAAATCATCCATACCCAAATATGATACCTAAACTAGCAATTATGAGAAGTGGCGAGTACATTTAAATGCAGGATATTCTAAATGCATTTGAAATTAAGAGACCAGCAGTTTTAAACAACCTTGTATATACAGACTGCTATATCAGAATCTCATGGTAACCACAATACAAAAATCTGCAATAATTACACTCACAAAAATGAAAAATCAATTGAAACCCTACTAAACCTGATTATCAAGTCACAAGAGAAGAAAACAAAAGAGAAAGGAAAGAAAAGGTTTTACAAAAACAAACTCTAAACAACTAAAAAAATGGCTATGAGAACTTACATAATTACTTTAAATGTAAATGGATTAAATGCCCCAACCAAAAGACATAGACTGACTGACTGAATGGATACACAACAATACTTGTATTTATGCTGTCAACAGGAGACCCACTTCAGATCTAGGGACACATACACACTGAAAGTGAGGGGATATAAAAAGTTATTCCATTCAAACTGGAAATCAAACAAAAGAAAGCTGGAGTAGCAATATGCATCTCAGAAAAAAATAGATTTTAAAATGAAGACTGTTAAAGAGACAAAGGACATAATGATCAATGGATCAATACAAGAAGATGTAACAATTGTAAATATATAAGTACCCAGCACAGGAGCACCTAACCACATAAGGCAAATGCTAATAGTCATAAAAGGAGACAGCAACAGTAACACAATTATTCGTTGGGAACTTTAACATTCCACTTCATCAATGGACAGATGATCCAGAAAATCAGTGAGAAAACACAGGCTTCAAATGACGCATTAGACCAGACAGGCTTAATTGATGTCCATAGAGTATAACGTCAGAGAGCAGCAGAACACACATTCTTTTCAAGTACACATAGGACATGCTCTAGGGTAGATTACTTGCTGGGGCACAGAGCAAAGCTTGATGAATATAAGAAATCTGAAGTCATATCAAACATCTTTTCTGACACAATGCTATGAGATTAGAAACCAAGTACAAGGAAAAAAAAAAACCGTAAAAACACACACACATGAAGGTTAAATAATATGATATGAAACAACCAATGAATCATTGAAGAAATCAAAGAGGAAACTGAAAAATACCTCCAGACACATGAAAACAACAGCACAATGATTCAAAATCTTTGCGATGTAACAAAAGCAGTTCTAAGGGGGAAAGTTTGTAGAAATATAATTTTACCTTAGGAAAGAAGAAAAGTCATAAGTAAACAACCTAAGCTTAAACCTAAAGCAACTAGAAAAAGAAGAACAAAACCCAAACTTAGCAGAAGGAAAGAATCATAAAGTTCAGAACAGAAATAAACAAAATAGAGATGAAAAAACATTAGAAAAGATCCAATGAAACTAAGTGTTGGTTCCTTGAAAAGATAAGGAAAATTGATAAACCTTTAGCCAACTCATCAAGGAAAAAAGGGAATGGGCACTGAACGATAAAATTTGAAATGAAAAGGGGAAGTTACAAAAGACAGCACAAATCTACCAAGGATCATAAGTAACTACTACTAGCAACCATATGTCAATCAAATGAACAATCTAGAATAAAGGGAAAACTTCTTTAAAATTAGTCTCCCAAGACTGAAGAGGAAGAAAAAGATAATATGAACAGACTATTCACAAGTACTGAAATCACATTTGTGAGTCCTGGACCAGAAGACTTCACAGGCAGTCTATCAAACCTTTAGAGAAGACTTAACACACTTCTGAAACTATTCCAAACAAATGCACAGGAGAGAACATTTCCAAAGTCACTCAATGAGAACAGCATCACCATGATACCCAAAACCAGACAAATACATGACAAAATAAGAAAAGAAAATTACAGGTCAATATCACTGATGAAGATAGACACAAAAATCCTCAGCAAAATGCTGTAAAACAAATTTAACAATACATGAAAAGGTTAAAAAAAAAAAAAAAGGTTGATATCCAGTGGGATTTATCCTAGGGATGCAAGAAGTTTTCAATATCCACAAGTCAATCAGTGTGATACAACACATTAGTAAAATTGAATGAAAAACATAAAATCTCAATAGATGGAGAAAAAGTGTTTGACACAATTCGTCATAAATTTATAATACACATTTTGCAGAATGGGGCGAAGAAGGAACAAACTTAATAAATGCCACATGTGAAAAACCCACAGCTAACATCATACTCAAAGGTAAGGAGCTGAAATCATTCCCTCTAAGATCAAGAACAGTACAAGGATGTCTACTCTCACTATTTTTATTCAACATAGTTTAAGATGCCCTAGCCACAAGCAGTCAGAAAAGAAAAAGGAGTAAATGGAATCTAAATCAAAAAAGAAGAAGCAAAACTCTCACCGTGTGCAGATGGCATGATATTATACATAAAAAATTCTAAGGAAATTCTACAGGAAACTACTAGAGCTTATCAGTGAATTCTGTAAGTTTGCAGGATACAAAATTAATATATCAAAATCTGTTGCATTTCTGTACATTAACAATGAAAGTTCAGACTGGAAATTAAGGAAACAATACCATTTACTGTTGCATCAAAAATAAAATACCTAGGAATGAATCTACGTAAGGTGGCAAAAGACTTGTACTCTGAAAATGATAAGATGTTGAAGAGATAGAAGATGACACATAGATGGAAAGATATATCATGTTCTTGATTTGGAAGAATTAATATTGTTAAATTAATTACACTAGTCAAGTCAGTCTACAGATTCAGTGCAATCCCTGTCAAATTACCAATGGTATTTTTCACAGAAGTAGAACAAAATAATTTAAAATTTGTTTGGAAACACAAAAGATCTAGAATAGCTAAAGCTATCCTGAGAAAGAGAATTAGAGCAAGAGGTATCAGGTTCCCTGACTTCAGACTATATTAAAAAGCTAAAGTAATCAAAACAACATGATACTGGCACAGAAAATAGAAATACAGATCAATAGAACAGGATGGACAGCATAAAGAGAAACGCACACACCCATGGTCACCTAATTTTTGACAAAGGAGGAAAGACTATACAAAGGAGAGAAGATATTCTCTTCAATAAATGGTGCATGGAAAATATCTGTATGTAAGAAAATTAAATTAGAACATTCTCTCAAACCATACACAAGAATTAACTCAAAATGGATTAAGGACGTAAATGTAAGACCAGATACTATAAAACTCTTTTAGGAAAACACAGTTTCTTTGAAATTGCAGCAATAAATTTTTGGACCTTCCTTCTTGATTAATAGGAAAAAAAAAAAAAAAAGCCCAGCAGGACCTGACTAAACTTGAAAGCTTTTGCATAGCAAGGAAACCATAAACAAAATAAAAGACACCCTATAGAAGGTAAAAAAAAATATTTAATAATACAGCTGACAAGGGGTTTATCTCCAAAATATGAAAATAGCAAATACAGCTCAATATATACAAGAAAAACAACCCAATCAAAAAAAAACAGACATTTTTCTGAAGAAGATATACAGCTAGCCAAAAAGCTCATGAAAAGATGCTCCATATTGCTAATTATTAGAGAAATGCCAATCAAAAGTACAACGAGCTATCACGTCATACCAGTCAGAATGACCATCTCGCAAAGTCTACAAAATAAATTCCGGAGATGGTGTGGTGAAAAGGAAACCCTCCTACACGGTTAGTGGGAATGTAATTATATACAACCACAAAGGGTCGGAATACAACCACAAAGGGTAGGGCACGACTCAGCGACTGAACTGAACTGAACTATGGAGACCAGTATGGAAGCTCCATAACAAACTAAAAATAGATCTACCATATGATTCTGCAATCCCACTCCTGGGCATGTATTAGTAGAAAGCCATACTTCACAAACATATATGCACCCCAGTGTTCATAGCAACTCTGTTTATAGTAGACATAGCAACATAAATGTTCATCTAGAGAGGACACGGCTGAGCGACTTCACTTTGACTTTTCACTTTCACGCATTGGAGAAGGAAATGGCAACCCACTCCAGTGTTCTTGCCTGGAGAATCCCAGGGACGGGGGAGCCTGGTGGGCTGCCGTCTAGGGGGTCGCACAGAGTCGGACATGACTGAAGCGACTTAGCAGCAGCAGCAAAGAGGAGTAGATGAAGAAGATATGATACATTTACACAATGGAATATTAGTGATGAAAAATAATGAAATAATGTCATTTGAAGCCACATGGAGAGACATAGAGATTACCATACTAAGAGAAGTAAGTCGGACAGAAAAAGAAAAATGTATGATAGTATTTACATGTGGAATCTAAAAAGATAGTGCAAAAAGAACTTATTTACAAAACAGATAACAGACTCACAGACTTAGAAAATAAACTTATGGTAGAAAGTAGAAAAGTAGGAGGGGAAAGGATAAATTAGGCATTTGGGATTAAGATGTATACACTGCTTTACATAAAATGAATAGTCAACAAGGACCTAGTGTATAGAACAGAGAACTCAAGAGTCTGTAATAACCTATATGGGAAAACAATCTAAAAAAGGATGGATATATGTGTCTGTATAACTGAACCACTTTGCTCTACATCTGAAACTAACACAACACTGTAAATTAACTATACCTCAAAACAAAATAAAGAGGAATGAGAAAAACGGATAGATAAAAATTAAAAAAATTTTAGCTTTAAATATGGTAATCAGTAACCACATAATGCACAGCTCTTTGAGGTCCTAAATCATTTTTAGGAGCGTAGAAAGGTCTTGGCACCAAAAAACTTAGAGAATATTCTATCTAGTCAAAGTTTTTCATATTTGACACTATGCATTTGTTTTCTTCTCTCTGAAATAAACTAAACCATCAGGGAGAATCAGTTTCATGTGTGTGCCTCTTCTATTTCAGGCTGACTGTTGATCTGAGATGGTACTGGCAAATTTGCACTTCATTTTTTATTCCAACAAGATAGTCTCTCAGTGGCACTAGAATGGAGGGAAAAATCTTTTTACTCTTTCTGCAATGGTAACTTTCTGTTTTTGATGACTTAGCATAAATCCAGCATCCATTCCACAGTATTATGTGAGTTTCTAAGTGCTGAAATTTCAAAGAATTTACGCTGATTGTTAGACTCTCAGAAGTAACTTGAAAAGTCACCGCACATTTACATGACTATGAACTGAGCTTTCAGAAAACTCAAAAGACACCAGATCCAGGATACTTCAGTCTTAATGGTGAATCTCTATGTAATGACAGGAAAACAGTGCAGTGGTAAAATATGAGATCTGCCCAGATTGAATTCTGTCCCCTTGAATTTAGGGCACTGTGTGCATTGCTTTGACTTAGTATAGGAAGAATTCATGGCCATGAATTTGTCAGCTGCTCTCCAGAAAGCTGACAGCTATGGAAGCATCTCCTTGCTGTTAATAGTCCGAAGTGCAAAGGAGGTACCCAGGATATTTTTTAAATAGCATGGGCTGTTACAGCAGAAAAGAATATAAGAGTTGTTTCCTTTTAAAATGATGCAATGAAATTAGCCCTAAACTGTCTCCCACTTGCTCTACCTTATAGGGTAAATCTATTACTTTTCTTTTTCTAGTCAGAGATTAAGAAAAATACAAAATAGTACATTTTAACCACTGTGATCTTTTTCTCATTGAATCTTGTTATGTGAGAGAGAGGGAGAGACTCAACTAAACAACAAAAACACCTTTATTGTTTTTAAAATACTTTTTCCCACATACCAGATTGCAATTTACAACCTTGCCATTCTATCAAATGCTATGACACTTCACAATGCCGCCTAAATGCAAAATTGGCCAGGTTTAACATAATAGCTGGCTGCGTGAAACATGAGATTGCAAATGTCACAGGAAAGAGCTGATGAATGGCTGTGGGTTATTTATATACACTACATAGATATGTTGGCTAAACTGCTGAAGGAAGCGTGTTAAAACTGATTATTTCAGTTGCAGATTTGGGCCCCAAATGGCGTTTTGTGTTGCAGCCATCTGGGGTCCCAAGGCCTCCTAGAGCGTGGTCTCTTTGCTCCAGAGTTTTCTCCAGTAATCACTCTGCTTGCATCAATGTTGCTCTGTGCCCCGAAGCAAGACAGTGCCTCACTTCAAGGCTGATGAGGGCACTACAGAGAATTTAGCCTCTGCTTGTAGGTGACTGGCCCAGAAATTCTTGCTTTCCTATCCCTTTTGGGTCTAGGAAGTTGCTGGGCCTGCCTGACGCCATAATCATCTGCTTGCTTCTGAAATATCTTCCAAGAAGCAGAGTCCCATTTGGGATGTGGAAGTATTCAAAGGATCTTTTTTTCTTTTCCCTCCTTCAGTTTCTCTTCTTCCTTGGGTATGTTTGTACCTGACGCCTTCAAGTCACTTTCTGTGTCCTACTGTGGTAAACGTTTTCAATCATTGAAATCATTCGAATGGTCTTGGAATTAAATGAAATACTCATTCCTCGTCATTTTTCAGGTCTTGATTTTAACAAAGAACACTATTCAGAGTAGAATATTCCAATTTTCCCACTGAGATATAATGTGACAAGCAACACACCTCACTACAGTTCACACCTCTTAGTTTGAAGGTGGGATTTTTTTTTTTTATCATATAGAATTTAGTGTTATGACAGTATTAGCCAATCTTTATGATTACTATATGCCAGGCCCTGTTCTCATTTAATCCTTACCACAGACACAGGGGTAGCCTCATTATTATATTCATTTTAAATATGAGGAAACCAAGACACAGAAGCTAAATAACTTTATGAAGTCTACACAACTAATGAGTATGAGATTCAGGATTCAAACTCAGACTGGCAAAGGTTTCATGCTTTTAATTATGATGCCATATTGCCTTGTCAACAAATAATGCAATACTCGAAACCATTAACGCTCCATTTGTAATACCACACATAGTGACTAATTGCAACTTGTGACCTAACAGCCCTTCTGAGTGGCTGCTGACGCTGTTCTGAATGACTTGGGATGGTGCAGACTGAAGTGTGGGCAAGTATGCTGCGGTAACACACCACCTCATTGCCTCAGTGGTTTAAGGAGACACAGATGTGTGTCCCAATCTTGGCTCCTGTCCATCACAGGCTCCCTGGGGCTCTGCTCCACACTGCCTCTGTCCCCACACCAAAACCCAAGTTGACTCAGGACATGGCACCCACTTCACGGAAGCTTTACTGGGGGCAGAAAGCTATGACAGAACATTTTCCAACCGCTAAAGCATTTGCCTGGAGCTGAACATACGTCACTTTCCCTCACGTTTTGTCAGACTGAGAGGATCATATTACCCTACCTCACTCTGAGAGGAAGTACCTCTCATATGGTCTGCTGGAGAGGAAGCTGGGCTGTATATCAGTAGTCCTAAGGACTATCACAGCATGGCCCCACCATGTTGAGGAGGGGTTAGTTGAGGCAGCATGAGACGGTCTCTCACCAAAGGGAACGTTGATCCATGATACCTGAGAGTCGTCTTAACTTCTTAGCTTGTCACTTTGGGGCAATATTTATGACTAGTCAGCATTAGGTTAGAAGCCCTGCTATACACTCATGACACCTGCTGCTTCTTTATCTCAGTCATCATATTTGCAATTGTTTATTCGCTTCTGCTTAAGATTTTAAATAAATTCCATAAAGGCAGAGAATAAATCTGTATTAGTCATTGCTGTAATCAACCATCCTCCCCCCGACCCTGATACTTCCTGATTTAAATCTACTCAATAAATATTATTAAACCAGAAAATATGTATTAAGCTAGGAAGAATAAACAAAAGAATTTATACCTGGCACCTGCTGGCTTTTTGAGCCAGTTTCACATAAGTACTTCATATGATTAAACAGACCATGCTTTCATTTTCAGTTAGTAAGTCTATACTGTAGCACAATTTTTGAGGCAAACAGAAGTTTCTCTCCTCCCTGCCAGCACTGTTTATGTGTGTGTTCAGTCGTGTCCGACCCTTTGTGACCCCACGGACCACCACCACTTAGGGCATCTTTTTTTTTTTTCTCTTTAAAAAAAAAATTTTTTTTTAAACAATACTGTATTCGTTTTGCTATACATTGACATGAATCAGCCATGAATGTATATGAGCTCCCAATCCGGAACCCCCCTCCCCACTCCCGCCCCACACCATCTCCCTGGACCATCCCCGTGCATCAGTCCTAAGCATCCTGCATCCTGCATCCAACCTAGACCGGCGATTCGTTTCACTTATGATATCATACATGTTACAATGCCACTCTCCCAAATCATCCCACCCTCTCCCTCTCCCACAGAGTCCAAAAGGCTGTTCTATACATCTG
>SJYA01001338.1:995965-1047181 GCA_006410615.1 Neotragus moschatus
ATTTTTTGATTGGGTCATTTATTTTTCTGGAATTGAGCTGCAGGAGTTGCTTGTATATTTTTGAGATTAGTTGTTTGTCAGTTGCTTCATTTGCTATTATTTTCTCCCATTCAGAAGGCTGTCTTTTCACCTTGCTTATAGTTTCCTTTGTTGTGCAGAAGCTTTTAATTTTAATTAGATCCAATTTGTTTATTTTTGCTTTTATTTCCAGTATTCTGGTAGGTGGATCATATAGGATCCTGCTTTGATTTATGTCAGAGAGTGTTTTGCCTGTGTTCTCCTCTAGGAGTTTTATAGTTTCTTGTCTTACGTTTAGATCTTTAATCCATTTTGAGTTTATTTTTGCGTGTGGTGTTAGAAAGTGGTCTAGTTTTATTCTTTTACAAGTGATTGACCAGTTTTCCTCCTTAAATAGGAGGCCAGGGTTTTTATTCAAAAAGAGTTTTAAGGAGTAAGAATGCAAGTATCTGGATGAGTTGCCGTATCAACGTGAATTACAATCAAGGTAATTACTTTCCTGATAATCCCTGATAAGGATAGAGACATAGAAAACAAAGAGAATAACCTTTTTAAAGGGCAGGGGAGATGAATGAATGGGGAAAAAATTGAAGTAGAAAGAAGAGTCTGGAGGTGAGATTTTTTTTGTTTGTTTTTGTTTTTATCTGTTGTTGGAGGTGAGCATTGTTGTTGCTGTGCAGTCTCTTAAGTCATGTCCAGCTCTTTGTGACCCCATGGACTACAGCGTGCCAGGCCTCCCTGATCCTCACCAACTCCTGGAGTTTGCCCAAGTTCATGTCCATTGAACTGGTGATGCCATCCAACCATCTCATGCCTCTGTCATCCTCTTCTCCTCCTGCCTTCAATATTTCCTGGCATCAGGGTCTTTTCCAATGCATCAGATCTTTGCATCAGGTGGCTGAAGTATTCGAGCTTTAGCTTCTGCATCAGTCCTTCCAGTGAGTATTCAGGGTTGATTTCCTTTAGGATTGACTGGTCTGATTGCCTTGCAGTCAAAGGGACTCTCGAGACTCTTCTCCAGCACCACAGTTTGGAGGCATCAGTTCTTGGCGCTCTGGCTTCTTTATGTCCAGCTTTTACATTTGTACTTGACTACTGAAAAGACCATAGACCTTTGTCAGCAAAGTGATATCTATGCTATTTTGTCAAAGCTTTCCTTCCAAGAAGTAATCATCTTCTAATTTCATGGGTGTGTCACTATCTGCAGTGATTTTAGAGCCCAAGAAAATTTCTTACCATTGGGAACTCATGTACACCTGAGATGAAAAAATAAAAATTAAAATTAAAGTTAAAAAAAAAAAAAAAGAAAGAAAATCTCTTACCGCTTCCACTTTTTCCTCTTCTATTTGCCATGAAGTGAAGCAGTTGCCATGATCTTAGTTCTTTTTAATATTGAGTTTTAAGCCAGCTGACTCTACTCTTTCACCCTCATCAAGAGGCTTTTTAGTTCCTCTTCACTTTCTGCCATTAGAGTGGTATCATCTGCATATCTGATGTTACTGATGTTTCTCCTGTCAATCTTGATACTAGGTTGTAACTCATCCAGCCCAGCATTTCTTATGATGTACTCTGTGTATAAGTTAAACAGGGCGACAGTATATAGCCTTGTCATACTCTTTTCTCGATTTTGAACAGTCAGTTTTTTCTAAGCTCAGCTTGTACATCTGGACGTTCTCGATTCAAGTACTGCTGAAGCCTGGCTTGAAGAGTTTTGAGCGTAACTTCACTAGCATGGGAATTATGTGTAACTGTCCAGTAGTTTGAATATTCTTTAGTACTGACCTTCTTGGGAAATGGGATGAAGATTGGCCTTTTCCAGTCCTATGGCCAATGCTGGGTTTTCCAAATTTACTCATATTTAGCAAAACCTTTTTTTTTTCTTTTTTAAGGATTTTTAGTAGGATTCCATCACCTCCATTAGCTTTATTGGCAGCAGTGCTTCCTAAGGCCTGGTTGACTTCACACTCCAGGATACCTGGCTCTAGGTGAGTGATCACACCATTGTGGTTATCCAGATTGTTAAGACCTCTTCTGTAGGGTTCTTCTGTGTAGTCCTGCCATCTTTATTTTATCTCCTGCCTCTGTTAGGTCTTTACCATTTCTGTCCTTTATTGTGCCCATCTTTGCATCAAATGTTNTTCCTAAGGCCTGGTTGACTTCACACTCCAGGATACCTGGCTCTAGGTGAGTGATCACACCATTGTGGTTATCCAGATTGTTAAGACCTCTTCTGTAGGGTTCTTCTGTGTAGTCCTGCCATCTTTATTTTATCTCCTGCCTCTGTTAGGTCTTTACCATTTCTGTCCTTTATTGTGCCCATCTTTGCATCAAATGTTCCTTTGATAGCTCCAGTTTTCTTGAAGATATGTCTAGTTTTCCCCCTTGTGTTGTTTTCCTCTATTTCTTTGCATTGTTCATTGAAGAAGGCCTTTTTGTCTCTCCTTGCTATTCTCTGGAACTCTGCATTTAGTTGGGTTTACTTTTCCCCCTTGCTTTTTGCTTCTCTTCTTTCCTCAGCTATTTGTAAAGCCTCTTCAGATAACCACTTTGCCTTCTTGCATGTCTTGTTCTTTGAGATGATTTGGCCATTGTCTCCTGTACAGTGTTATGAACCTCTGTCCATAGTTCTTCAGGCACTCTCTCTGTCAGATCTAATCCCTTGAATCCATTTGAATCTAATCCCTTGAATCCACTGTATAACAATAGGGGATTTGATGTAGATTGTCCCTGAATGGCCTAGTGGTTCTCCCCACTTTCTTTACTTTAAGCCTGAATTTTGCTACAGGGAGATGATGAAGCTAGGCCACAGTCAGCTCCAGATCTTGTTTCTGCATATTGCATGGAGCTTCTCCATCCTTAGTTGTAAAGAATATAATCAATCAATCTGATTTTGATATTGAGCTTTTGGTAATGCCCACATTTAAAGTGGTCTCTTGTGTTATTCCAGGTATCTCTTGACTTCCTACTTTTGCATTCCAATCACCTATGATGAAAAGGACATCTTTTTTGGGTGTTAATTTCTAGGTCTTCATAGAACCGTTCAACTTCAGCTTCTTTGGCATTACTGGTATGGGAATAGACTTAGATTACTGTGATGCTGAATGATTTGCCTTGAAAATGAACTGAGATCATTCTGTTGTTTTTGAGATTGCATCCAAGTACTGCATTTCAGACTCTTTTGTTGACTGTGAGGGCTACTTCATTTCTTCTAAGGGATTCTTGCCCACAGTAGTAGATAGAATGGTCATCTGAATTAATTACCCATTCCTGTCCATTGAGTTCACTAATTCCTAAGATGCTAATGTTCATTCTTGCCATCTCCTGCTTGACCATGTCCAATTTACCTTGATTCATGGACATAACATTCTGGGTTCCTATGCAATATTGTTCTTTACAGCATCTGAATTTACATTCATCACCAGACACATGCACACCTGAGTGTCATTTCCACTTTGGCCCAGTGGCTTCCTTCTTTCTGGAGCTATTAGTAATTGTCCTCTGCTCTTCCCCAGGAGCATACTGTATACCTTTCAACGTGGGGGGTTCGTCTTTTGGTGGAGGTGAGACTACTAATTTGAAATTTAAATGTTGACATAAGTCTCAGCTTATATTTACTTATTCAACCAAGGATCTTCTGTTATGTCTCAATTACATATTCCATGCCCATGGTGATCTGAGTACCTCTGTGGGAACCGTGGGAAATGCCTATACATAATGACCAAGATGAATTTGATGCAAAGACATGAAAGTTATATGTCTGAGCATCTTTAAATAGTGTCATTGCTTGTTGCTTCCCCCCCTTAGTCCTCATCACCATCATAAACTGTGCAGAGAAAGGTTCAGATTTAGAGTATATTCACCTGGGAAAGAAGTGTTAATAGATTTGGAAGCACAAGCATAATACACTGTCCTTTTTGTTAAGCAGTGCATTCTCTGTCATGTAATACATGGGTTACTGGGTCATGTGCAAATTTGGGGTAATTACTGATATTTAAACTCACATTTTTGTGATAATTTAAAATCACAGCACCTTCATTTTTCATCAGAATGAGTCACTTTAGAAATCTAGTAGTATTAAGTCAAAGTGATACAGTGTTAATAACAAAGGGAAAAGCCTTTCTAGTGAGAAAGCCTTTTCTTTAAACTAGTTGTACCTAAAGAATAATGTAGGAAGCTTTCAGTTTTCTTAAAGCAGTCAGGCATCATAAATTATGATTCATGGCTGACCTCAAATAAAGCAGGATCATCTCTAAAGAGAAGCAAAATAAACATTAAAAAGCTCAGATTACACAGAATCCTGCAGAAAGTCCCTAGGTGGGAAATAGTCACTGATAGTGCGCCTTAATTCTCCTCTTTTCCTCTCAGGGTTCATTTTGTCTTTAGGGGCTGTACTAATTTGTTTAAAAAAGTCAATTGTAGCACTTTGGGGACTTCTATTTTGTTCTGTTTTCCTTAATCAGCACGGTTACTTGAATCAAAAGGAAGCCTTTATCTATAAATATAAATGGGAACATGAGATTACCTTGAAAAAGGAAAACTGTGCCTTTTTGGTGTGGAACTCTAAAGCAAATATAATGCAAGGAGATTTTTCTAGAGAAAGGCAAAGTACCTTTAGAAAAATTTCTACTCCTTTGTATCCTGGATATTAAATTCTCAGCTGTTAAGACCATATTTCCACTATGTACTGTTTGATGAGTGAAGGAGTAGAAGCATTTCTCCATAATGGGAGTGTTGTCATCATGGTTTACTGGAGCCAATCTATAGTGGCACAAGAAAAGCCATCAATATTTGCTTATGTAGATGTTATGTACGATTCTTATGCATCTTGCTGTCTTACAGTGCAGTAATAGGGTTATGGTTATCAGTATCTGGTGTTTGTCAATGCTAATTATTAATTAATTCTTTAAGACAGTTTTATGTCTTGAAGAATACTCTGAAATAAGGGTAAAGAAAAAACAGTGTCCAAACACATATAAACATCCTTCTGAAATCATTTATCTATCGTATACTTTTTCAAATTACAAATTGAACATTCAAGGTTTGGTTGATTAAATGGGGATTTTTGTGTATTTTAAAATGGAAACATTCCGGGTGGAGTGGAAGGAGCACTTGATTTAGAACCTGACACTGGATTTATCACCCCAGCCTTACCAATGACCAGGGATAGGACCTTAGCAAACTATAGATGACTAATAAGAGCCTACTATACTGCTACTATATAGCAGAGGGAACTCTCTACAAACTACTCTGTGGTGACCTAAATGGGGAGAAAATTCCAAAGAGTTGACATATGTATAGACATAGCTGATTCACTTGGCTGTACAACAGAAGCTAATACATTTTAAAGCAACTATATTCTAATAAAAATTAGTAAACAACTATGAAACATCATAAAGTTTCCTCCTCTATAAAACATGTAATACCTAATGCATGGAGTCCTGTATAGGTTAATTTTACATTAATTATACGTTATCTATACCTCAAGAGTGTACGGTGGCTAAAAAGAACATACTGGAATATATTAATCAGTTCAGTTCAGTCGCTCAGTCGTGTCCGACTCTTTGCGACCCCATGAATCGCAGCAGGCCAGGCCTCCCTGTCCATCACCAACTCCCGGAGTTCACTCAGACTCACGCCCATCGAGTCAATGATGCTATCCAGCCATCTCATCCTCTGTCATCCCCTTCTCCTCCTGCCCCCAATCCCTCCCAGCATCAGAGTCCTCTCCAATGAGTCAACTAACTCTTCGCATGAGGTAGCCAAAGTACCGGAGTTTCACCTTCAGCATCATTCCTTCCAAAGAAACCCCAGGGCTGATCTCCTTCAGAATGGACTGGTTGGATCTCCTTGCAGTCCAAGGGACTCTCAAGAGTCTTCTCCAACACCACAGTTCAAAAGCACCAATTCTTTGGTGCTCAGCCTTCTTCACAGTCCAACTCTTGCATCCATACATGACCACTGGAAAAACCATAGCCTTGACTAGACGGACCTTAGTCGGAAAAGTAATGTCTCTGCTTTTGAATATGCTATCTAGGTTGCTCATAACTTTTCTTCCAAGGAGTAAGTGTCTTCTAATTTCATGGCTGCAGTCACCATCTGCAGTGATTTTGGAGCCCAGAAAAATAAAGTCTGACACTGTTTCCACTGTTTCCCCATCTATTTCCCATGAAGTGATGGGACCAGAATATATTAATAGGCCTCAAGAAAAAAATATAGAAATGATCAAGCATCCTATTGGTCTCTGAATATACTGCAAGTCAGGATAAAAGTAAAATAGAAAAACACACAGACTAATTAACAGAAAAAGGAAGTAGGGTAAAAGTAGGCTAAATTCTCAAAAGATACAGATGTTTTCCTATTATTAGATTATACATTTCCACATAACAAACTCAGTAATATAATGGACAAAATAAATAAAGCAAAATTGGGAGAAGTTTTTTATGACTTTCCTATCGATAAAAGCCACGGGCACCATTTAAACAGCTTTCCAAAGGTCAAACTGTATGTGATATAAATGGTTGGTGATTTAACTTAACTCGTACTTGAGGTATGGCAACACAAGCTTCACTTAACTTTGATAAAGAGTTCTTTTCTTGGTTTGGTTTTGACAGGAGCTAAATAGAAGATAATTTTTGCTCTTTAGTTTCCTTCCTTTAGTGAGAGCAGATTGGGCCATATAGCTTTAAAATTTGGAAAACAGGTTAAAGTTGTATGAATTATCAAAGTGTAACATTAAATTTTTGAACACCTTAGTATATTTTTTGGGCTTCCTTGGTGGCTTAGATAGTAGTGAATCCACCTGCAATGCAGGACACCTGGGTTTGATCCCTGGGTCAGAAAGATCCCCTGGAAAAAAGAATGGCTACCCACTCCAACATTCTTGCCTGGAGAATTCCATGGACAGAGGAGCCTGGTGGGCTAAAGTCCATGGGGTCACAAAGAATTGAACACGACTGAGTGACTAACATATTTTTCATCATATAACTTATTTGCCTTCTACTCAACCAGGATCATTCATTTGACTTAGGGGAAATTAGAAGAATTGAAACAGAAATGAAAAGGGAAACAGAGTAAGAAGTAAGAGTTTGATATACAAGAGAGAATTCTTGAGTCATGGGAATACATAGTCTGAGTCCATGATTTAGGGAAAGAATATGATTTTGTATTTTTGTTTGTATCACCTGTTTCTATATTAAGAGCCAGGTCTTGGCAGCTGCACTATAGACTTTTACGTGGCAGAAGTAGAGAGTACATAGGAGAATTTTGCTGCCTGTCAGAGGTAGAATTTTGGTTAAGTCCTTGTCACGTAGTATAGGAGAATAATGTCCCTACTTTACCTCTGGGGATCATAAAACCTAGGAGGGATGGGCTATCAGCAGTGTCCACAAACCCAAAGGCAATAGATGTTTAGGAAGCTTAGTGGAAAGCTGAAAGCAGGGGGGACTTTTGCCAAGTTCTGTTTGGCATCCAGGGACCAACTACCTGAGATACTTAAATCTGCACCAATAGCTTGTGCACAGAGGGCAAACAATCTAGAGTTTCCTCTGTAACCCCCTAAACCTAGAAGGAAGCTGGGATTCCAGGTGGAGGACGTGCTAGGGGCAAGAGAAGTCATCCTGGGTATGAAGGTTTTACTGCCCAAGGAGCCTAACAACAATCAGACCCAGGGAGTACAGGTGACAAGAGGTGATGGCCGAAGTCCTGAAGGCAGACACTAAGCTCAGTTACATGAGCCTGAGGGATTTCCATCAGTAGAGGCTGGAGGATGCGCAGACAGACCACACAGTGACCTCACCGATGAGACCAGCAGACAGAGCAGCACAAATTCAGACTCCCCACTTGTCTGCCTGTATTGTTGAGAACTGCCCACTGCTTCTCCCAGAAGTGCAGGAATCATCTCGGGGAGAGGGAAAAGGAGGAAACGGTGCTGGTCTTGAGTTGAACCTTGACTCGACAAAAATTGTACCAAATTGAAACTATTTCAGCCCCAAAGAGATGCCATTAACTGGCAATATTAAATGTCTTTGTTTTCCACTGTGGTGAGGCTCATGAGGAAAAGCTAGTTATCACCTGTGGAAAACGTAAGTGTCCATTTTCATACAACCTCTGGGTTGTGTGGATAAAATATTTTCTCAGAACTCAAGGTAATCTCAATTCTGGTGCTCCTCTGTGCAGACACACTCAGTCAGCCTACTTGGAGGCAGCCTATGGTCCTGCTCTAGGAGAAAGTTTAGATCGGGTTCAGACTCTTAGATAAACATTTGAGGGAAAAGCCATGCTCACACGAGAGGTGCTTTTGGCTTAAAGCTGCTTCACACTGGGATGACGGTCCCCCACACTGGTAGCTGAAAAGCTTCAGCAGTACTTCTATGAAATGTTTGATTTACAGCACGTGGATTCGCAGTGTGCCTGCCAGGAGGAGTTAGCGATGAAATGTACCCCCAGGAAAGACAGTGAGTGCACTTGCAGAATGGAGTGATTTAGAACTGACCAGATGAGTTTTGCAGAAAGTTTAACACAGACAGTAATTTGAGTTTTTGACATAATTAAAGTTGAGCTATTTTTTTTTTCTGTCAGTCAATTTAGTTGCTCAGTTGTATCTGACTCTCTGGGACCCCATGGTCTGCAGGACACCAGGCTTCCCTGTCCATCACCAGCTCCCAGAGTTTGCTCAAACTCATGTCCATCGAGTTGGTGATACCATCCAACATCTCATCCTTTGTCATCCCCTTCTCCTCCTGCTTTCAATCTTTCCCAGCCAGGGTCTTTTCTAATGAGTCAGTACTTTGCATCAGGTGGCCAAAGTATTCCAGCTTTAGCTTCAGCGCCACTCCTTCCAATGAATATTCTAAGACTTATTTCCTTTAGGATTTATGGGTTTGATCTCCTTGCAGTCCAAGGGACTCTCAAGAGTCTTCTCCAACACCACAGTTCAAAAGCGTCAACTCTTTGGTGCTCAGCTTTCTTTATGGTCCAACTCTTTGAGTACTGGAAAAACCATAGCTTTGACTATATGGACCTTTGTCAGTAAAATAATGTCTCTGCTTTTTAATATGCTTTCTAGGTTTATCATAGCTTTTCTTCCAAGGAGCAAGTGTCTTTTAATTTCATGGCTGCAGTCACCATCTGCAGTGATTTTGGAGCCCAAGAAAATAAAGTCTGTCACTGTTTCCATTGTTTCCCCATCTGTTTCCCATGAAGTGATGGGACTGATGCTGTGATCTTCATTTTTTGAATGCTGAGTTTCAAACCAACATTTTCACTCTCCTCTTTCACTTTCATCAAGAGGCTCTTTTGTTCCTCTTCGTTTTCTGCCATCAGGGTGGTGTCACCTGCATATCTGAGGTGACTGATATTTCTCCCGGCGATCTTGATTCCAGCTTGTGCTTCATTCAGTCTAGCATTTTGCATGATGTACCCTGCATATAAGTTAAATAAGCAAGGTGATGATATATAGCCTTGATGTACTCCATTCCCAGTTTTGAACCAGTCCATTGTTCCATGTCCAGTTCTAACTGTTGCTTCTTGACCTGCATACAGATTTCTCAGGAGACAGGTAAAGGTTGTTTGGTATTCCCATCTCTTTAAGAATTTTCCATGTTTGTTGTGATTCACACAGTCAAAGGCTTTAGCATAGTCAGTGATGCAGAATTTGATGTTTTTCTGGAATTCTCTTGCTTTTTTAATGATCCAGTGGATGTTGGCAATTTGATGTCTGGTTCTTCTGCCTTTTCTAAATCCAGCTTGAACGTCTGGAAGTTCTCAGTTCATGTACTCTTGAAGCCTAAGCTTCGAGAATTTTGAGCGTTACTTTGCTAGTGTGTGAGATGAGTGCAATTGTGTGTTAGTTTGAACATTCTTTGGCATTCCTGTCTGTAGCTATATACCAAGTTGAACTGCCTTGCAGGATCCTCCTGGTTCATGATAGTGAATTTCTGTCATTGGCATAAAGGAGAATACTCATCTTTCCACTTTCCTGTTGTAAAAGGGCATATTCCAGCCTCATGAAAAAGGCCAGTTTATTTATTATGTATGAGATAAAGAGAAGATGGGCTTCTCATGATTTAATGGAATAATGTTTTAAGAAGTACCTTTCAAATTATTCTCCCTCCCCAGCCTCCTGCAGAAAACAATGTTAGCTGAATCTAAATACTTTCTAGCAAGTAACACTTTTGGAGTTGGACACACTTTGCTATACACCTGAAACTAACACAGCATTGTAAATCAAACATACTCCAATAAAACTTAAAAAGAAATTCAATCCTGAGTGAACTCCGGGAGTTGGTGATGGACAGGGAGGCCTGGCGTGCTGCGATTCATGGTGTTGCAAAGAGTCGGACACGACTGAGCGACTAAACTGAACTGAACTGATAATGATATTGGTCAAGTTACTTCTGATGCAAATGTAGCAGAATAATGGGGTGGCTGCTGCTGCTGCTGCTGCTGCTGCAAGCGGCTTCAGTTGTATCCAACTCTGTGCAACCCCATAGATGGCAGCCCATCAGGCTCCTCCGTCCATGGGATTTTCCAGGCAAGAGTACTGGAGTGGGTTGCCATTGCCTTCTCTGGAATAATGGGGCTAATGTTCCCAAATATATACATCACTGGATTTCTGTGAAGATCAAGTGAAAAAGTATACAAAACCCCTAAGTGTCTGGCACATAGTAGAAATTCAATAAATGTTAGCTCCATCACTCTTATTGTAATTTAGGGTTCTTAACATAATTCTGGCCAAAATTCTGAGAACAGATCTGAAATCATTTGAGGTTCTGCCCCACAACGTCTCACTGCTGAATTTCAAAAGCATTCTGCCAAAGGAATTCTGATTTTAAAATTTCTCCTCCACTTGTTATTAAACATTTTTGAGCACAAAGAAAGGACCAGGAGCTACATAGACATTCCTGTTTCCTAAAAAAAAAATTCCAGAAGAAAGCTTTTGTTTTTGTCTTTCATTCAAGGGGAGGAAAGGAATTGGATTTTTTAAATCTCTGTTTGCCTTCTAAAGTATAATTTTTAATTGAGAAGTTTGAAGTAAATGACAACAAGATACAAAATTATTCAAATAATAGTTCTAAAACAGCATTTCTTTTAAACTGTTATGAATTCCTCGTTGTATGAACACATTTCTAGACCAATTATTATGCGTAAACTTAAACCACTAAGATGTTTAGGTTCTGATCTGTAGATTGGGAAATAAGTAAAATTTTTTTTTTTCAAAATCTCCTTCTGAGATCATCTTTCCTTTTGTTGACTAAGTGAACATCAATATTTTTTTCCCCATAAATATTCAACTTAGTGGCTTCACTACCTTGACCACACTAGCTGTAATATCGGGAAATTAATTTAACCCTTTGGGATACTTTCGTATTCCTTTATATAAAAGAATATGCCAGATTAAATGAACTTCCATGTTTCTCCTGCGTTTGAAATGCTGTGACTCTATGTAGGCCTTTTCTGTGTGTAGAAAGAAGTGGTCTGAGTTGGTAGCGGACTTAGATTAAAAAGGACATGGGCTAAAGTGCTCTGTCTTCTCTAACTTTGGCTGTCAGAGTGTTTGCCTGATTCATTCTGATTTAAGGGCCTGCTGTGCGTCCAGCATTTGCCAGACTCTAGGAATCCATAACCAACAATATCCGCCCTCATGGGCTTTGATGTTCAGTTGAGAGAGGCAGATATAAAGCTAACGTATAACCTATAGTACCTATAGGATTTAATTTGAATAGAGAGAGAGAATAATAGCTATAGTGTCACTAGCAAATAACTGAAATTGGACTTTCTGCATGTCCAGAAATGTTTCTTTTAGCCAATTTCCTCTTTCCAGAGCTATTAATAATGTTTTCAGGGCAGAACCGAGACCAGTGATCAGAGGGTGGGTATATTTGAGATTTCTGCTCAGTATGCTGTTGTGCGACGGGTCACGCTCAGTTTCTAACGATCATCAACTGGAAACCAACTTCATTAACCACTGAGTAATTACTAACACTCTCATGAATAATGGTCAAGGTAATTTTAGAAACAACCATTTAGCTGACACATCAAAGGTGACCAAACATGTCTCACAAAGTAATGACTCTGACCAGTGAAAAATTAAACCACATCCTCTCATCAATTTGTTTTCAGATCAGTTAATGGAGTCTCCTACAGAAAAGGTTTTATTTTTACTTTTCTGGCTTCATTTATATGACCTTGATTGGGACAGAGGAGAGGATTTCAGATAGAATATTGGCAATGATGCTGTCAGGGTTCTCAAATCTGTTATTCTAGTGACCTTGTGGAAACTCACTGTGATCCCCCATACTAAATATCACCTTCACCTGACAAGAACTTAGGTGTGATGTCTGTGACTTTGGAAGTATCTTTTCTTTGCTTGTTTCAACTCTTTAGGAAATAATCATGTTCTCACCTGAGAAATAGTCTTGAGATACTGGAATCTGGCAGAAAAGAAGGATGATGAGAGAAAAAAAAGAATGACAGAGACTAAGACAAATAAGAGATAGGAGGTCAACAGACAAGGTCAAGGGGTAAAAGCTTGGAGCAGGTAGTAGCATTGCTAGTGTGGATTCTATTTGTAAAACAAAGGAAAGCTCCTGATACAAATTTCAGTTATAAAGTCTTCAACTATATTATGTAAATGCAATTTATAACTATAAACAAAGCTATTTCCCCCTCCTTTGACAACAGACTGATAGTACTAATACCATTTTGTCTTCTTATTCTCTTATCTAGTTAAATTCCAGGCTCACCTTTACAACCCTGAAGCACTGACTTACAAACACCTCCGCTTCCCTTGCCCACTTCCTTCTCAACTATGGACACCTGGAAAAACCTAGACTAATCAAGCTTATCTGCCTACTCGATGCCTGCAAGACAACCATGCTGTGACATTTTATATTCATAACCACAAGTTCCAAAATAGCAATCCATGATATTCTGCAATTCTACTTTAATTCTTGAATATATTGTGTTTCATGCTCTCAAACACCTCTCTCCTCAATGTTCCCTCACTTTCCTCTTTTACTGCTAGCTAATGATCTTGCCTAATATATCATTAACCAACGCCAAGAAAAGGGAATGTTCTTATTTTCTACCAAAATTGAACTCTGTTTGACTCTGAACCCATGTTTTCTCTTTCATTCTTTTACAATGGATGGTGTCCCAGTTTCTATCAAAGGCCAACCCCTCCACCTATGCTTCGAAGCTCATCACCATTTCTTTCTCAATGACTTTGTTCCTAAAAGTTTTTACCACTCCTGCATAGTCAATTTCTTGCTTGATTTTGGATCAAAAAGATACATATTAAAAACTTTTAAAAATCTTTCATCTTAAAAGTCATCCTTTTAGAAGGCTAGAAGCATTGAAACTATGGTAACAATGAGCACACCTAGGGCCAGATGAGAGTTTCTAAATACCATTCTTCAATCAAAAGAACCAGGACTCTATGGAGAGCTGGCTGATTCCAGGATTGAATTAGTGAAAATACATGATGAGCTTCTTGTGGTGCCAGTAAAGAAGGAAATGTACACACATACAGGTACACACACACATACTCAGAAAAGAGCTGTTAAAAAGCAAAGAAAAATAAGGATTGGGACAAGGTCATAGGAGGTAACCTGAAAAAGCCTTCAATGGCTGAAGTTAAACCAACCTGAGCAACAGAATAAATGATAGCAGTGAATTAAAAAGATACAAATAAAAGCAAAAAATACAATAAATATCCAAGAGCTCATATTGATATAAATAACTGAATACTGAGGTACCTAAATAAATGGGGAAAGAAGCGATGTCACTTTCCTCAGAAAGAACGAACTTCTCGTAATAAATACAGGCTGGACAAGGAAAATAAAAGTACCATTGGAATGCCTCAGTAATACCTGCCACAAGCAAGATTCGCCAATGGAGTTAAAATTTCTGAGCAGAAGTTTGAGAAACAGGATCCTTTCATGGACTCAAAGTAACTTCCCCCAAATATTTACTAATTACAAAGGGAAAAACAGTCACATCACAGAGGTAAGCCACGGAAGTCACCACCTTAACCTTGTGGTTGTGCTCGGACAACCAGAGATACAGTTTGACATAATGCATTCTCTGATTTGAAGCACTGAGAAGGGCATATGGCCTCTGTGGTATCCTTTGCAATAATACATATATTCAATCTAATCATGAGAAAATATCAGACAAGCCCCAAAGGAGGGACATTCTACCAAATACATCTTGTACTCCTAAAAAGTGTTAAGGTCATGAATGGCAAGGGAAGACTGAGGGCCTGTCACAGATTGGAGGAGACCAAGGAGGCATGACAGCTAGATGCAAAGTGGGATCCTGGATTTCATCCTGGAAAAGAAAAAGTGTTCTGATAAACACTCCATATGTTCTGTACTTCAGTTAATAGTATTGCACCAAGGGTAGCTTTTTGGTTTTGATAAATGCCCTCTAGTTCTATTACAGGTGGCGCTAGTGGTAAAGAATCTGTCTTGCAATGCTGGGACATAAAAGACGTGGGTTTGATCCCTGGGTTGGGAAGATCCTCTGGAGGAGGGCATGGCAACCCACTCCAGCATTGTCTGGAGAATCCCATGGGCAGAGGAACCTGGCAGCCCATAGTATCGCAAAGAGGCAGACTCAACTGAAGCGACTTAACATGAACACACTCTGGTTCTATCAGATATTAACATATTAGGGGAAGATGGGTGAAAGGTATTTGGGCACTCTGTCCTATTTCTGTAATTCTTCAGAAAGTCTAAAATTATCTCAAAATAAAAAATTAAGCCACTCTTGACCTAATATCTCATTCTAGCCATCATAGAGCAGAGCTCCTTGAAAGAGTGGCCAGTGGCTCCTGACTATTTCTTCTCAGCTTCAGCCAGACTTTGGGTGGACCCAGTGTCCATTCAGTCCCACATAGGCCAAACTAGCGGTTCCTTCTTTACCCTCACCTACCTCCATCTCTCAGTTGCAAGTAGTTTACAAAGCTGATAACATGCTCTTCCTTGAAACATTATCATCTCTTGGCATCCATGTCATCACGCATTCCTGGCTTCCTATGTCATTTATTCTGTGCTCCTCAGTCTCTTCTGATTCACTCTCTTCCTCTGAAAATGCAGCAGCTTCCCAAATGTAGTCCTTGGTTGCCATCATTTCTCCGCACTTCCCCCTCACTGTTTATCCACTTTCATGGTCTGCAAAGCTTGAAACTTGCTTCCTGCCCTGCCCTTTCCACTGTCTGAAGGTGACAGTCTTTGATTGCCTGTGGATCTTGGTTCTCTTCTTCAGTAGTGAGGGTCAGGTAAAGACAGAAGGGGCACGTGAATTTTGTAGCTGTGTCTCTAGAATATTCCACAAGTCTCCATTTCAGTAAAAAGGGGAGGCAAGATCTGATCCATTCAGTATTTTCTAGGGTGACCACCCATATACCACTGGAAGAATTTAATTCCATTCCCGGCCCAAACCAATCCTATTATTGCTTCCTATTATTTTCTAATTCAAAGAAACATTTTCTTTCCTAATATCTTTCAGAGACCACACATAATAAGAGCACAAGTTAGTAAGATTCATATACAAATGAATTTCTGTTTCAGAGATGAGATTATTTCTATATTATCCCCCCAAATGATGATTCACCAGTATGATACAGACTGGACTGGATCGATTCCTTGGCATATTTTGCTTAGGAGACATGGTGATATGTTAATATCCTCTGCTTCCGTAAGAAAGAGGAAATATCACCTGTTTAGCATCATGGGCTTTTGAGGGTTTACGGCAAATGTCATAGAACAATAATGCTGAATCCAAGAAATGTTAGGATTGTAACATTCTCAAAAAGAAATTCATGGTTTTTCACTGACCTAAATGGCTATCAGTTTGCTTGTACTGATGTGTGTAGAGAAAGTGTGGGAAGTGGGGAGTGAAGAAAGAGAATGGAAAGCAATTAACTAAGGCCCCATGCTTTAGCCCAGGCAATACTGACGGAATCAAGCTGCAAGCATAGTGAAAGACAAGAGGAAAAGGGGCTACAGACACACTGAACTTTATATTCTTACCAGCGGAGATCAAGTTCTCAAAATGATTTCCACCCCTCCCTTGATTCTTAGTTTTTGAAATACATTTTCAGGAGAATGTAACAGGACAGTTGGCAAACAAAAAGTATACTACTGGGGTTTAAGTACAATTTTTAAACAGCTGGTTCTGTGTACAACAAATGTCAGTTTTAGGCTCCAGCTGTTCCAAATAGGTTTGTTCCTAAGCTACTGACTGAACAAATGTAAAGTGTAATTGTTTTGTAATGTTCCAGACTTTAACAATAATTTCTCTATGTATTTATAGTTGAATGGTCTTGTAAATATTTTTATATATCTAAAATGTTATGGTAAAAATAACTAAGAATACTTCATAGTATTCAATTAATTTGTGTATATTAGACACTTCCATCAAAAAGCAGTATTTCCCTGATGGTTCAGACAGTAAAGAATCTGCCTGCAATGCAGGAGACCTGGGTTTAATCGCTGGGTTGGGAAGATCCCCTGGAGAAGTGGATGGCAACTCACTCCACTATTTTTGGCCTGGAGAGTTCCATGGATAGAGGAGCCTGGTGGGCTACAGTCCATGGGGTTGCAGAGTCGGACATGACTCAGTGACTTTTACATCACACCAAAAAGCAATAGAATGCCCTCTTTCCACTTCACTTGCACTACTAATATATCAAAATCAAAGACAAAAGCTGGTCATATTCTAACAATTTATGGAACCCTTGCATTTTAGGCATTTCTCTAATACCATTTGCAATGTATAACCAGTTCTTACTTGGTTTCTCTTTAAAACTGAAAATATCTCTTTCTTCACATAATTAATACTAAAATGAACCATATTACGTGTCCAAATGAAAATGTGAAACAAAATCTTGAAATTCACATGCAATAGTTCTGTGCCTTGCTAGTGATTCCTTTGTATTCAGATATTCTGTATGCTGGTTCATCTCACTTGTCCAACAGAAAAGGAAAGGCTTTTGTGCACTTCACATTCAGAAACCTCAGGGTTCTACATATCCCATCTGTGATGCTGAGAACGCGCCTCTGGGTGTTTTTGAAATGAGTTACCACTTTCTCTTCACTCACTTCTCTGTCTGAAATTTTCTACTTGCCTCCTCTGTCTCCATCTCCATTTTCTCAAACGAAAGCACTTCTCTAAAGCCTAGTTTAAATATTTCCTGCTCATTGATGACTTAAGTTCTCAAGCCACAAAGAGTTCCTCTATTCCACCAATATTAGAATAAGGCTGCAAATGTCTCGAGGGTGTGCTATGGACTGACTGTATCCCCATCAAACTCATATGCTGAAGCCTAATCCCCAAATGCGATGGTATTTGGAGGCAGTGCTTATGGGAGGTGAGTCGCTCGTGAGGGCAGAGCCCTCACAAAGGCGTGCCTTCAATAAGAAGAAACACCAGAGGCCTTGTCTCGACTCTCTCTGCTACATGAGGACACAAGGAGAAAACTAACACTGGAAACCAGAAGGCAGGTTCTCATCAGACACCAGATCTGCAGCACCTTGATCTTTGTATTTCCAAGCTTCCATTACTGTGAGATGTTAATGAATGTTGTTTAAACCACTCATCGAGGCTACATTTGTTATCGCAGCCTCAACTGCCTATGACAGGATAGAATCATATGCACTTCTGTTGCATCTCCCAACAGGTTCCGTAAATAAAGACACACTAGGTGAGACAGAATACACACGCATGCACACACACACACACACACACACACACATATCCTAGATAACTTGAGATTTTGCTCAGGTCCATCTGAGTACTGACCTTGTTTGAGGACATAGCATTGCTGGTGATGAATAAAATTTAGTTTCTCAATGAATTCTCAGAAGTTTTCATAACTCTAGGTGGACAGTAGCAGTATGGAGAGTATCACCAATAACTGCTTGTCATGTTTGGGAACTAAAGAACCATGGTGGGATACCAAGTATCGAAATAAGGGAGCAAAACCACATCAGTATGCTCTTCTATTCTTGTTCCGCCTGTTAACTTCTACTAAGTTTTGTGTTCTTGGCTCCATCTGAAATTGCATGTGTGTGAGATTAACAATATCACTGGCACCTTGATCCATATACTATTCTTTATCCATACTATTCTTTCATTTTCTATATAACAACAGAACTCTGATCAGAAATAAAGTATATAAGAAACCAGAAAGCAACAAATTGGTATTTCTATGTGCTGTTATTTTTCTGAGAAACCTTGCTCAAAATAGAACATTAAAAATAGTTGAAGAATAGAGAGCAGCTTTAAATGTTGCTGTTTATTTCTAATGTGCCATTAGAATATACAGTATTTGTCACTAACACAGAATCATATAATCCAATCTCATGGCAGAATTCCTGAGACTAATGTTTGTGTCATTTCATTTTGTAGTTGTTTTGCGGGTAAGTGAAAGCCAGTTTTATCAATTATATTACCATCATTTAGCACACTGCACATAAACAACTTTATCAGTGCCATCAAGTAAAGTAGTTAGCATTGATGGGTACACACCAAGGTAGGAAATCAGCTATAATAATAAATTATACACACACATATATACACAAGATTATATAGTATTTATATGTATATCTTTGAGATATACTCTTTCCAAATTCTTCATTATAACTCAAAAATGGAAAAAACAATAAATAAGTTGAGGTTTGTCAAATCATATACACTTAGAAACATAGCCTGTGCTGGAGATTGTCTCAGTCATCAAAAGAATATCACCGTAGATATGACTGATAGCTGTGACTAGCTGTGTTGCTAAAATGCACCTGACACTATCCCACCACTCATCTTACTTCTTCCATAGACTTGACCCATTGCTTGTGTTTATAGGAAAGGGCTCTAGTTTTATCAGGGGGAGGAGAATGGAGAATGACATTCTAGAATTTTCCTCATTTCTATGCCTTCTAATGAGAGGAAGTCAGCTCTCCTTTTCTAAGTGTTTGAGATTATTTTCAACTCTGACAGCTTCCAGCTTCCATTTAAAAGAGCAAGATCAAGCTATTTTCAAGGCAGGCATTGGAACAATTCTGCATACACAATATGTATCCTAGTGAGTGGAATTCAGTCCCAAACCTCTGGAGGCAATTTAGTTGATGAAATATTTCAGTATTTCCCCTCCCCCTTAGAAAAAGAAAGTGGTAAGGCCTAATAGAAGAGTTTTAAGTCGCTGCCTAGAGAGGGAGAAAAACTGACTCCTCCATGTTTTGTTTGACGTGTCATTTACAGCTTCCTTGAAATCTTGATTATATCAACTCCAATCTTTAGTGTAAAAGCTAAGAAAGATAAGCTTCAGGAGGAGAAGTAGGGTAGCTAAGAAGTTCCCACTTGACTGTAGTGTCACTGGCTGACTTCCTATTCCCTGGGTCTGGCGGCTCTTTGGAGCTGAGTCTCTGTGGGTTCTTCCAGGACACTGATCCATGGGGGGTCTCTCAAAATGCAGTTGCCTTGACCAATGCAAATGTAGTCTAATTCCATCCTGGGGTTCTAAGGGCCTACGTGCAGTTCTTCTCTACCAAGAACTGCTTTGGGCTTGTTTCTGCAGGTTTTCTTTTTTCTTTTGTTTCCCACCTAGAGAAGTCCCTTTAGCATTTGTTATAAAGCTGCTTTGGTACTGGAATTGGCACATGTTGTGGAAGTGAAAGTGTCAGTCACTCAGTCATGTCTGACTCTTTGGGACTCCATGGACTGTAGCCCGCTAGGCTCCTCTATCCATGGGATTCTCCAGGCAAGAATACTAGAATGGGTCGCTGTGCTCTTCTCCCAGGGATCTTCCTAACCTAGGGATTGAACCGGGTCTCCTACATGGCAGGCAGATTCTTTATACCACTACCGCACCTACACTACTATATGTAAAATAGATAACAATACCTGCTGTACTGCCAGGGAACTCTACTCATTGCTCTGCAACATAATGAGTAGAATCTAAGAGAAAGAATCTAAAAACCAGTGGATATATGTATACGTGTAACAGATTCGCTCTGCTGTACACCTGAAATTAATACAACATTGTAATACAACACACCCAATAAAAATTAAAACAAAAACCTGTTAACCTCCATAAAACCTCATTTGATAGACTCTAATGTGAACTTCAGGCTTCCTAGGTGGCTCAGTGGTAAAGAATCCGCCTGCCAGCCGCCAGTGCAGGGGATAGAGGTTTGATCCCTAGGTCGGGAAGATTCTCTGGAGAAGGAAATGGCAACCCTCTCCAGTATTCTTGTCTGAAGAATTCCATGGGCAGAGGAGCCTGGTGGGCTACCATCCATGGGGTCACAAAGGGTTGGACATGACTTAGCGACTGAAAAACAACCACCTTCAGCTGGCTCTCCCTCTAAGGAAAATACATCTGTTCCTTGGAAAGCAAGGATGAATTTTACCTCAACAAACATTGGGAACAGGCTGAAACAAAGGCGGTGACCACTCTTCTCACTCTTTGGTCAGGGCTACCTGGCTTGTTTTTACCTTAGAGATTTCTAGTCAAGGGTTAGACACTAGTGCCCATGAATAGCAGAACTCACAGCTCAACTTCTACAAGGGGCCAGCTGAAGGCTCTTCTTGTCTTCAGGGGTACCACACCCCTTCCCCTGGTGGAGAGGGGCTTTCCTCTTCCCTGGAGCTCTCCCCCAATAGCTCCTCCATCTTCTCTTCTCAAACCCCATAATCTCATACCCCTGTCCACTTAATGTGGGCTTGGAGTTTTACTACTTTCATACATTCTGCTTATAGGTTTGTACTGTTCCAGAATTCAACATCTTTTCTGTTTTGGCTCATCAGTCAGAATTTCTAATTTAATATTCTATCATATAGTATTTATTTAAACCATCTAACACCAATCAATGGCAATATTTTCTCCTGGAGAATTTTCATTAAACAACAAATTGGGTCACAGATTGGTAAAAGTATGTTTTCTTGAACTGAAGTTATATCTAATAAAAATAAACATCAGTTTTCTTATTATGATGAAGAGCTCATGAAGAATGTGGGCAATTAGTATTGAAATAATGAGTTATTACTAATATATAGTTTATGATGTTCTTGTAAAGATATTAATTATTTGGCTAGGTAGTGAAAGAATTAGTTGTATAACAACATGTAGAGTTTCCCAAGGAAAATGGAATACCAATTGTGATTAAGATGGCAAAACATCTACCACGTTTCTTAATTTTTGGAACAGTTAGTATTCATGGTGTATACCATTTAAATTCTATTAAAGCCATAAACATGGGGGAACATATCTAGTAAAAAGAAATATTCCTTTGACTCACAGTGGTATTTTTATTATTTTTATTATTATTTAATATTCACCAAGCAACCATGCTGAGCAAAGCTCTAATTTAATGTTTATCAAGTGCTGTTAAGTACTGAGATAAAGAGGACCAATCTAGGATTATTGTATTTTGAAATTCAGACTATCTATTCATCAAAGTGTTCAGTGAACACATATTTCTTTTGTTATTCTTCTTTTAAAAGTTTGATTATTATGAATGTCATGTTTTCACAGTCAGCTTTTTCTTTAGTCAAATAAGAACCCGAGTAACCGTGGTTGACGCATGTCAATGTATAGCAAAATGAATACAATATTGTAAAGCAAAACAAATTAAAAAATAAAAATTAAAATAAAAAAAGTTAAAATAAATTCATTAAAATCCAAAAAAAAAAAAAAAGAACCCGAGTAACTGTTGCATTATATTGATGACCATGAACTTATGATAAACAAAGCCAAAGTGGGGGAGCTATTAAACTTGATTTGGGGCTTATAAAGACCCTTTTGAGGTCATCCAATCTTTTCTCCTGTCTTTAGCATATTAGATATACAGTGCTGTTATTTCACTGAGGATTTTAAGACTGAGAAGTTTCCTTATCTAATATAAACTTATAGTCTGTGTCTTGTTCTTTATTTTCTGTTAGGCAGTTATGCAGGTCTTCAAACAGAGCTTGGAATCAGACCTGAGTTTGTGTGTCTGCTCTACCTGTTTGTTACCAGTTGATCAAAACACCTATTCAAGAGTCTATTTCTTTAAGTGAGGTTAAAAATATCAAACTTTCAGAAGCCTGAAATAATTTATATGAAAACTATAAAATCATATACTAATATTAAGTATCTTAATTTTTCCCACTTGCCTACTACCACAATTTATTTTCCTTGAGCCTAGTAGATAACAGGGGGGCTTCCCTGGTGGCTCAGTGGTAAAGAATCTGCCTGCCAATGCCGGCGACATGGGTTCAATGCCTGATCTGGGAAGATCCCACATGCCACGGAGCAACTAAGCCCCTACACCACAACTACTGAGCCTGTGCTCTAAAGCCTAACTTGGAGCTACTGAGCCCATGTACCACAACTACTGAAGCCTGCTTGCTGTAGAGCCCAAGCTCTGCAACAAGAGAAGCCGCTGGGCAAGGGGGAGCAGCTCACCGCAACTGGAGAGGAGCCCTCGCTTGCTGAAACTAGAGAAAAGCCAGAGTAATGGAAATAAAAGCAAAATTAAACAAATGGGACCTAATTAAACTTAAAAGCTTTTGCACAATGAAGGAAACTAAGCACGGTGAAAAGAGCCTTCGGAATGGGAGAAAATAGTAGCAAATGAAGCAACTGACAAAGAATTAATCTCAAAAATATACAGGCAACTCCTACAGCTCAATTCCAGAAAAATAAGCGACCCAATAAAAAAATGGGCCAAAGAACTAAACAGACGTTTCTCCAAAGAAGACATACAAATGGCTAACAAAGACATGAAAAGATGCTCAACATCACTCATTATCAGAGAAATGCAAATCAAAACCACAATGAGGTACCATCTAATGCTGGTCAGAATGGCTGCGATCCAAAAGTCTACAAGCAATAAATGCTGGAGAGGGTGTGGAGAAAAGGGAACCCTCTTACACTGTTGGTGGGAATGCAAACTAGTACAGCCACTATGGAGAACAGTGTGGAGACTCCTTATAAAACTGGAAATAGAACTGCCATTTGACCCAGCAATCCCACTGCTGGGCAGACACACTTAGGAAACCAGAAGTGAAAGTGACACATGTACCCCAATGTTCATTGCAGCACTGTTTATAATAGCCAGGACATGGAAGCAACCTAGATGTCCATCAGCAGACGAATGGATAAGAAAGCTGTAGTACATATACACAATGGACTATTACTCAGCCATCAAAAAGAATATATTTGAATCAGTTCTAATGAGGTGGATGAAACTGGAGCCGATTATACAGAGTGAAGTAAGCCAGAAAGAAAAACACCAATGCAGTATGCTGCTGCTGCTGCTAAGTTGTTTCAGTCATGTCAGACTCTGTGCTACCCCATAGACGGCAGCCCACCAGGCTCCTCCATCCCTGGGATTCTCCAGGCAAGAACACTGGAGTGGGTTGCCATTTCCTTCTCCAATGCATGAAAGTGAAAAGTGAAAGTGAAGTCACTCAGTCGTGTCCGACTCTTAGTGACCCCATGGACACTTCAGTCATGTCTGACTCTGTGCTACGCCATAGGCGGCAGCCTACCAGGCTCCTCTGCCCATGGAGTTTTCCAGGCAAGAGTATTGGAGTGGGTTGCCATTTTCTTCACTATCAATGTAGTATATAAACACATATATATGGAATTTAGAAAGATGGTAACGATGACCCTAGATGCGAGACAGCAAAAGAGACACAGATGTAAAGAACAGAGTGTTTGACTCTGTGGGAGAAGGCAAGGGTGGGATGATTTGATAGAATAGCATTAAATATGTATATTATCATATGTGAAATAGATCACCAGTCCAGGTTTGACCCATGAGGCAGGGTGCTCAGGGCTGGTGCACTGGGATGACCCTGGGGGATGGGATGGGGAGGGAGAGTCAGGATGGGGAACATATGTACACCTATGGCTGATTCATGTGAATGTATGGCAAAGATCATGACAATAGTGTAAAGTAATTAGCCTCCAATTAAAAAAATAAAAAAGCTGGCACAAAAAAGAAAAACCAGTACACCCAAAAGTAAATAAAATCACATAAAAAAGATAACAGGAAATTTTAGAGTATTTTGACTGTTAAATTCCACAGTTTTATTTAACTGGAAATGAATGATGCTGCTATAGCTATTCAAATTATGAAAATAAGACTATCAAAGATAAATTAATATGTTTTTTGAAAGGATTCCATTTTCCTTTACCTTCTATTTACATTGCAGTGTTTGTTTTCCTGATTTTTTGAAATTCATGGTCACTTTTATTTATCTAAAATTTAAGTTTTAAATGCATTTTCTTAATCCCAGTTGATAAATTGCTAAATATATAATTGTCTCCTTTCTAGTTAATCAACATACTCAGTCATTATTGTTACATCATTTAAAAAATAAATCATACATTGCATGAACTCTTTACTACAAGCAAGCTTAAACATATAATGAAAAGCAAATGTTAAACTCGATGAAATGCAGCAGTAGACTGATCGCATAATGGTCCTATCCAGATGCAACTTGAAAGATGTGAACACAAGTCTCGGACGGATGTCTCCAAGGAGACGGATGCCAGTATCAGGAAAATGACTTAAACAACTGCTAACTGGGGTCTCCCCAGTGTGTGTCACAGATGGGGTTGGCAGAAAATACTGGTGGGTGTTTAAAAAACATGACCCAATCTTTCCCTAATTGAGGAGGCTTCTAATTGGGTAATAATTGGTTTTCACAGTTGAATGTCACAGTATTCAAGACATTTGCCAATGTATTAACATTAGCTCTAACACTAAGCAAAACACATACTTTCTCTCAAATGCAAAACACATACTTTCTCTCAAATGCATCTTTCTACACACACTTTTCTTAAATATATTTTATAATATTGGTCAGAATTATAGATGTTTATGTTACCTGAATACTTACTATGTTCCATGCACTGGGCTAGTCCTTTATAGTAATTAACCCACTTAGCAACTTATATCGGAGAAGGCAATGGCAACNACTTCAGTCATGTCTGACTCTGTGCTACGCCATAGGCGGCAGCCTACCAGGCTCCTCTGCCCATGGAGTTTTCCAGGCAAGAGTATTGGAGTGGGTTGCCATTTTCTTCACTATCAATGTAGTATATAAACACATATATATGGAATTTAGAAAGATGGTAACGATGACCCTAGATGCGAGACAGCAAAAGAGACACAGATGTAAAGAACAGAGTGTTTGACTCTGTGGGAGAAGGCAAGGGTGGGATGATTTGATAGAATAGCATTAAATATGTATATTATCATATGTGAAATAGATCACCAGTCCAGGTTTGACCCATGAGGCAGGGTGCTCAGGGCTGGTGCACTGGGATGACCCTGGGGGATGGGATGGGGAGGGAGAGTCAGGATGGGGAACATATGTACACCTATGGCTGATTCATGTGAATGTATGGCAAAGATCATGACAATAGTGTAAAGTAATTAGCCTCCAATTAAAAAAATAAAAAAGCTGGCACAAAAAAGAAAAACCAGTACACCCAAAAGTAAATAAAATCACATAAAAAAGATAACAGGAAATTTTAGAGTATTTTGACTGTTAAATTCCACAGTTTTATTTAACTGGAAATGAATGATGCTGCTATAGCTATTCAAATTATGAAAATAAGACTATCAAAGATAAATTAATATGTTTTTTGAAAGGATTCCATTTTCCTTTACCTTCTATTTACATTGCAGTGTTTGTTTTCCTGATTTTTTGAAATTCATGGTCACTTTTATTTATCTAAAATTTAAGTTTTAAATGCATTTTCTTAATCCCAGTTGATAAATTGCTAAATATATAATTGTCTCCTTTCTAGTTAATCAACATACTCAGTCATTATTGTTACATCATTTAAAAAATAAATCATACATTGCATGAACTCTTTACTACAAGCAAGCTTAAACATATAATGAAAAGCAAATGTTAAACTCGATGAAATGCAGCAGTAGACTGATCGCATAATGGTCCTATCCAGATGCAACTTGAAAGATGTGAACACAAGTCTCGGACGGATGTCTCCAAGGAGACGGATGCCAGTATCAGGAAAATGACTTAAACAACTGCTAACTGGGGTCTCCCCAGTGTGTGTCACAGATGGGGTTGGCAGAAAATACTGGTGGGTGTTTAAAAAACATGACCCAATCTTTCCCTAATTGAGGAGGCTTCTAATTGGGTAATAATTGGTTTTCACAGTTGAATGTCACAGTATTCAAGACATTTGCCAATGTATTAACATTAGCTCTAACACTAAGCAAAACACATACTTTCTCTCAAATGCAAAACACATACTTTCTCTCAAATGCATCTTTCTACACACACTTTTCTTAAATATATTTTATAATATTGGTCAGAATTATAGATGTTTATGTTACCTGAATACTTACTATGTTCCATGCACTGGGCTAGTCCTTTATAGTAATTAACCCACTTAGCAACTTATATCGGAGAAGGCAATGGCAACCCACTCCAGTATTCTTGCTTGGAGAATCCCATGGATGGAGGAGCATGGTGGGCTGCAGTCCATGAGGTCGTGAAGAGTTGGACATGACTGAGTGACTTCACTTTCACTTTTCACTTTCATGCATTGGAGAAGGAAATGGCAACCCACTTCAGTGTTCTTGCCTGGAGAATCCCAGGGACGGTGGGCTGCCGTCTATGGGGTCGCACAGAGTTGGACATGACTGAAGCGACTTAGCAGCAGCAACAGCAGCAACTTATATAACATTCCCTTCTCTTTTTACTTGTAAAAATGAGGAAACTGGACCTTTGAGACATTAAATCAGTTGCTCATTTGCATCTATCTTACCTCTCATGTGTCTGGCTGAAATATTCAATATGTTAACCTCTAAGGTAAGTGCCTGCCATGCTAAAATGCTGTATAGTCCTCTGGAGAGGATTTTTAAAAGTCAGTAAGACATGTTTTTAAATCATCATTAGCAATAGTAAACATACTTTAGAAATACAGGTTCAAACAAAGGTGTTTAGGTGTGTACCTGTAAAAGTGGAAATACCTCTAGGAAGAGCAAGGCAAAATTTATTGAGTTCGAAATACTTTCTAACACATTATGCCATTTCCTCTTCATGAAAACACTGTGGAGTATATGTGCTTATCCTAGTTTCACAGACATGTAACTGAGGCTTAAAGAAGTAGTATAAAATTTACATGCTATCGCACGGCTAGTACACACCTAAGCCAGGATTAAAATTTAGGTCAGCTGGACTGTAATACTTTTGTTCTCAAGCACTATAGTGAACTATTTTCCTTTGAAGAAAGGAAATTGGATCATTATAGATATAAGCAAAAATGATCAGTGATGACAAAGAAGAAAAAGCTTTCTAAGTAAGTGCTAGCATATTTAATTAAAGAAAACAATTTTCAAAGAAAAAAGCAAATTACAAAATTAGTTGATTTAGACTTATGAGTATTAATTTCTTAATTTGAATTTTTAATTGCCTATCTGTATATCAAAATTACTGGAGTTGTGCTCTGTGAAGAGGTTGCCTTGTCATAGGAAATCTGTCTGAAATTTAATTCATGAAACTTTTAATTATTTGCACAAATTAAATTGGTTTCTTGATAGTCCAGTATATCCTGCTATGCTTTCTGGCTACATCATTAATTTGTTCAGAAATCAAATATAAACTCACATCCTTTCTGTGATGGAAGACACTGAGAATATTTAATACATAAATATGTTAAAACCTTGGTGTTTAAATAAAAAATTTAAGGCTGACTAGAGTATGGCTGAAGAAAACTAAGAAAATTTGCCATTTTCTTTCTTAATCACTATTAAGTATATTTATGAAAACTGAATACTTGAAAACATAATTAAAATTGTTCTTGCAGGATTTTGACAAGATGTTTTAAAGTAACAAATAAATTACCTAGATTTAATTCATGTTATAAAATATGATCCTCTGTGGAGAGTTTATTCCAGATAATTTAATTAATTTGTATATATTGCAGATGGTGACTGCAGCCATGAAATCAGAAGATGCTTACTCCTTGGAAGAAAAGTTATGACCAACCTAGATAGCATATTCAAAAGCAGAGACATTACTTTGCCGACTAAGGTCCATCTAGTCAAGGCTATGGTTTTTCCAGTAGTCATGTATGGATGTGAAAGTTGGACTGTGAAGAAGGCTGAGCGCCGAAGAATCGATGCTTTTGAACTGTGGTGTTGGAGAAGACCCTTGAGAGTCCCCTGGACTGCAAGGAGATCCAACCAGTCCATTCTGAAGGAGATCGGCCCTGGGATTTCTTTGGAAGGAATGATGCTAAAGCTGAAACTCCAGTACTTTGGCCACCTCATGTGAAGAGTTGACTCACTGGAAAAGACTCTGATGCTGGGAGGGATTGGGGGCAGGAGGAGAAGGGGACGACAGAGGATGAGATGGCTGGGTGGCATTACTGACATGATGGGCGTGAGTATGAGTGAACTCTGGGAGTTGGTGATGGGCAGGGAGGCCTGGCGTGCTGCGATTCATGGGGTTGCAAAGAGTCGGACACGACTGAGCGACTGAACTGAACTGAACTGAACTGATGCAAAAGGAAGGCCCTGAAAGTGAATGCAAAAATGCATGCATTCTTGAAAAAAATGACTGAATGAAAACAATATTTTGAGGCTGACCAGAATAAAGACAGTGGGACAGATATTGGCCTCACTAATGGCTTTGACCCAGAATATTTAACTGAGAAAAGTGATATGATTATTCTGAATCACAGTTCTCTCATCATTGAACAAGAGTAGCCGTAAACTATGTCCATGAAGTTTCTAACTTGTACTATGCATTAGGAATTTAGAAATATATTCCTAAGAATATGTAAGAGTCATATATAAGGGTCATAAACATATGACCCTTTCCTTACTCTTCATCCCAAAGGAAATTAATTTCATGGAAAAGCCTGATAGAAATTAGCTAGAAGAACACGTGTATCAGAACCTCGATGTGACAAATGAAATAACTTCTGTTACAGAAGAGCAATATTATGAAACATAAGCAGAAATAACAATTGACTATAAAATATGCAACTAAACATTTTGAAAATTAAAAAATGCTCACTGAATAAATAAGAACTAAAGATGGATAAATCTAGTTTAACTGAGCTAATGAGAAGGTAAATGTATTAGAATATAGCACAGGAGAATTAATTCAGAACGCAACACAAGAGACACAATCATTAAAATTGCACTAAAAAGAAGTTAAGAGACACAATTAACAGTATGAGCATGTTTTCAAAGGCAAAACTGAGTTTTCAATGGAGAAAACGGAGGCAATGGCAGAGAAATAATACTTGAAAAACAGAGTTTTCCCAATGGATATGTTTTCAAATAGAAAAATGTTAACACATTACATGGATGCTACATATAACAATGATCTCTGATATAAAAAGAAATTTTAAAAAGGCTGTTTTAAGATGGAAAGCAAAAATTACTTGCAAAGGGAATAATCAGACCAAGAACAGAAGTTTTTTTCACATGATAGAAGAGAATTGAATAATATCTTTATAATTCTAAGTAAGCTTAGACATTTGTGCCCAGCTAAACTGTCACTGGAATGAAGGTAAAATAAAGACATCTCAGAAAATAACTAAGGTAGTCATCCCTACAGACCATTCCCCTGCCAAAAAAATTATTGAAAGATGAACTTATCAAGAAGAACGCAGACACAGAAGAGAAGATGGTCTGTAAGAAAGTAGAGCTCACATACAGAATTAAACTTACATGTTAGAGTTAATCAACTATGGCGTGCAAAAGGGTGGGAAAAAGCACTAAATATTAGAAATAAGTGATGAGGCTCTAAAAGTGAATAAATAAACAGGATATTATTATTCCACTCACTGCTTAGAAAATACATTTCTGAAAAGTCAAAATTACATAAGTATAGTGGCTCAGATGGTAAAGAATCTGCCTGCAGTAATCCAGGTTTGATCCCTATGTTGGGAAGATCCCCTGGAGAAGGGGAATGGCTACCCACTCCAGTATTATTACCTGGAGAATCCCCATGGACAGAGGAGCCTGAAGGGCTACAGTCCATGGGGTGGCAAAGAGTCAGACACGACTGAGCGAGTAACACGCACACATTAAAAATAGGTTAATTAAAAAATAAGTTAATTAAAATATTAGTAACAAGCACAACAGTTACCACCAAGATGCAGCCATGTTATTCTCAGGCAGTACAGAATTTAAGCAAAATGGATCAATCAGGATAAAAAGACACAGTACATATGAATAAAAGGGAATATTTACAAGGCAGATAGAATAATCATGAACTTGTGGCTAACATGTTGGAACATAGATGGGAGACAGAGAAACAGGAACAAAGAATCCAGCATAATTTGATAAAGTGATGGACAATTCCACAATTAGAGAGTCAGACACTGAAAAACTAAGCACAAGATTAACAGATTTGAAAAACCAATGTTTTGACCCTGGTGTATTATATACACTTGTGTGTATAAAATTACTGCACCCAATAAAGTGGAAGTGTGTGTTTTTGAAAGTATCAATAAAGCATAAACTAAAGCAGGCAGCAGAGTTCATGGAGTAAAACAAACTTGTGGAGCTGTAACCATGGGCACTGCTCCAGATTCAACCAAAGACAGGGCAGTAAGGAGTCTGTCGATGTTCATTGTTTAAATCCATTATACCTCACATGGAACAAGCTACCTCAGGTTCAACAGATGAACGCCCAAGCTACTAGCTATGACTTGAAGAACTTTAATGTCCTCTTCTACCAGCTCTAATCTCAATGTGAGATTTTTCCCATGTTCCTTCTAAAACACAATTAACAAGAATGAGGCCACAGTGCGCTTGCAGAGCCCACACATGGGGACAGATGAGCACAGTGGCTTTGCAGACAAAAGCCTAACAGACATCACTTTTGCCCTGCGTTCACGGAAATGGCTTTTTCCCTTCCACATGGTCCCAGAGGTGGCAGCCAAGTTTCTGTTAAGTGGGGGTGGGGCAGCCATTATGATTTCAGCTCACCCACAGCGGTCATTCTTCACAAAGCTGAAGTGTCAAATAAGTGAATTTGCCCTGGATGCTAGCTATGTAATGTGTGCTTTGCTGTGAGCCATGCTTATTTGCTTTTATTTCACATCTGTTTTGCCTTTCTGTTTACTTGTCTGTTTGTTTGCTACATGGATCCCAAAGGGGAAGGTATTTCATGGAAACATGGGAAAAAATGAAGCCAAAATCCTATGAGACGCAGTGAAGGAGCCTGATAATCTACAATTCCAGTCTTTGAAGCCTGGCAGTTTCCCCAGCCCTTGAAGTGCATGAAATACCCCTGTGTCGTTATGATAAATTCTCCTTTTGGGTTAGCTAGCTCATGCATTTTTCTGTTAGTAGCAATTGGGAGAGTCCTAACTGATTCAGGCCAGGTCAGAAAAGAATGGGGCTGACTTCGTGGAAGGGTTCAGGAGGTAGTGTTCGGGGCACATGTCACCTGGCACACCTACCTCTGGGGCATCCCCACACCGGTCCTAGGCATTCAATGGGCAGCAGGAGGCTACTAAGGAGGCGTAAAGTGAACCCTGCTAGAGGACCGGGGGAGGATACTGCGGTGATGATTTCTACTTTAGGAGCTTTGCCCAGGGCTGACCTGCTTAAGGTGCAAACATATAAATAAATCATATATAGTAAAGACTCTGTTGCCAAGAGCTGCTGGGCAGAAAATATTTAGGGAGCCTTGCTAAAAAGAAACCATTTCATGTCTGCAGTTTTACAGTTCTTATTTCCCTTGTTTCATATGTGTTTCTGGCGTTCGATAGTCATTACTTGGGAGTTTGAATTTCTTATTGAGCGATTTCTCGTTCAATGGTTCCCCTCCACTTGTAAAGTCCAGCCCTGCCCTCTGCTGTGGGGCTCCATGGAAGGGCAGTCTCCCCAGGCTTGCTCTCTGACCTGCCCTGACCAGCTGCCCATCAGTAGGTGGTGTGTCAGCATCCTCTGCCTTACCCCAAGTAGAATAATGATTCATTTCTTCCATAAGCCAGAACGGTTGTTTGACACCAGAGGGAAGCAGTGAGGAGGAAGGGCAGGCATTCACAGTCCTGTCTTCCTGAGCTGCCCCCCTTCCCTCCTTTAGACCAGGGGGAAAAAAAAAAAAAGAGACTTGCAGGCTGTTGTCAATGCAGCAGTCTGAGCTCCAGGCATCTTTCAGCAAAAATTGAACTTTCATCAGAGCCAAACTTACATGGCAATTATTTCAGGTCACTGGTATTATCATTGTATCCTTCAGTGTAAACAGACACATAGAAGTGACAGTAAGTCTAATGAAGTATTGGTTTTGGAGCATTTAAACAGCCCCAATCCAGTATTTCTGAAGGGCAACCTGGTGATTCATGCACTGTAATTTCTAAGGTTTTCTCATTAGAGGAAGTCATTGGCTTTGTTTACTTTTGCACTCCAATAAACGATTCAGAGATGCCTCACCACAGCTAACATTCTGTAATACAACTGTCACGCTTTAAAGGCCAGTGATATAGCATTGAGAAGAAATAGAACCAGTGACTGGAGTACTGACTACAGAATAACTAGTCACTGAACTACAAATTTAGAAATTCAGTGTGATTTAATTACCAAACTAATCAACCCGTCTTTCTGCAGAGTCTCTGGTGAACTCAGCAGTGCGCTAACTCCTGCCCTAGATAAAAAGTGGATTGGATGTGATCCTTGCCCTGAAGCAGCTTAAAGTCTTGTTGGAAAACTACAATTAGTTTGGGTAAAGCCTTAGAGAAAAAAAAATCTGCCTGCAATGCAAGACCCACAGGAGATGCACTTTCAGTCCCTGGATCCAGAAGATCCCCTGGAGGAGGAAATGGCAACCCACTCCAGTATTCTTGGCTGGAAAATCTCATGGACAGAAGAGCCTGATGGGCTACAGTCCATGGGGTTGCCAAGAGTCAGACTGAACACAAAAGCACAAATGTTATGGTGAGATTGTCAAATGCTGTAAGAGTTGAGAGAGGACAACGTGGGTTGGGGAAAAGAGAAAACCACATGAAGAATGTGCCACTCAAGGACTGGTGACATGAGAGCAGTGAAGAAAAGAAGGTAGTGGGCACCAGGCAGATGCAATCATGAGAGTGAAGCCTGAGTGTTTTCCTTACATGTTTCAAAGTTTGCTCCCTTGAACAATCTAAACCAAACTATACGTCATTCTCAAAAATAGCCGTCTACTTTTGGTATCACATGCATGGCATAACCAGGTATCAATCTCCATGAAACACTGGGCTGTTTTGACTAATTTCAATTTAATTGAAATTGAAAGGAAAACAACTCCCAAATACTCAGGTACCACAGAAGCACTGAAATCCATTATTTGATTCTTTACCGTCTGAGCCACCAGGGAAGCCCGAGGGCAATTTTAATAGCCCATAAATGCAGGACCAAGTGTCTCTGTGAACACCAAGCTAAATACTTCACATACGTTATTTTTCACACTCTAAGTACTCCTGTTAGAACCACTAACAGATAAAAACACACAGATAAAGAACCTGAGATATTGATAGACGTCATCAGACACTGGTAGTGGTCGAAGAAGATATAAATCCTAGCTAGGAACCTAGCCTCTCCCTACTTACGAAAGCCATATCAAGTAATCAACAGAAACTTTAAAATTGCCATAATCTTTTCAACACTGCCCTAGGTGTGCTAGTGAATTCTAAATATATTATACTTTACTATGTCTCATGCCTCTTATAATTTACCTGAGTTAAAATGAATATACAAGAAAGCTAGGGATAAATAAGTATTAGTAATGAAGGCAGGCAAGACATTTTGATGGAACTCTGAGAGAAGCAATGCTGGTTCTAATAAGAGAGATGAAACTCAGATGACTTAAATTTGGAAGGATGTGTATACTTTGGAGAGTTGATGGAGACCATCATTTAAGTGGTAAGATCCATAGAAGCAGAAGAGAATGTGAACATAGAATATTTATACAACAGTTAGAATAACCATTGTTACTGGCAGATGCCAGGTAACCCACACTAATCAAAGTGGAAGGGCTTCGTTCTCTTGGGACAAGTCACATCTTTCAAGAACAGCATCAGATTTTAAGTGCAAGGGAACTTAAGCTAAGTTATTCCTGGCTAAGGCAGGAACAATTATGAAAAGTTAAAATGAGGCAAAAGAGCTGGAGGCAGGCCGGTCACTAAGGAGCCTAGGTGTCCGGGGTCAGGGACATGTTCAAGCACAGCGGACAGTCTGCACTAGATCTTCATGCACATGAGGGAGAGCTTTGAAAAATCCAGGGAGCAAGGCAGGTGCGCCGAACAATGCTTGTCTTTATCACTCATCCTCTTGGCCTCATTTCTGACTTCAGCGCTGGCTCCAGCGGGCAGTTCCAATCAAGCTTCACTGTATGCTGACATCACCTCATCTCAAACAGGCATTTACTTTGATTTGCTTTCTGGCTTGGAGTCTTTTGACTGAGTAGGAATGTCTGTGCCTCCAAGGAAAATCCTCTGTAGTGATGGAGAGACCCACAGGGACACCCTTCTCCCTGTCCCTCTCAGGCAGTCTATAGATTCCTCAGAAGGTCCTGTAAAATCTAGTCGCAATTGCCCTGTAGACTCAGTAATTCACTGCCTCATTAGCGTTTCCCCTTCTTTATTTCATTTTCCTTGTCCCTTATTCCTGTTCCCTGGAATTGCTTCCCAAGTCACTACCTGCATAGGTCCTTGTTCATTTTCTGCATTTGAGGGAGACCCAGGCTGAGCATTTGGGCTCCCCTGGTGGCTCAGATGGTATAGGATCTCCCTGCAATGCGGGAGACCCGGGTTCAGTCCCTGGATTGGAAAGATTCCCCTGGAGAAGGAAATGGCAACGCACTCTAGTATTCTTGCCTGGAGAATCCCATGGACAGGGGAGTCTGGTGGTTTGCAGTCCATGGGGTCGCAAAGAGTTGGACACGACTGAGTGACTAACACAACACACTCAGGCTGAGCATTAAGCGAGAACAGACCATAGAAGGGGTGGTGGGGGTATCATGTATTAGGGGAACAGACCATGGGTAAGGGATATTCACACAAGAAGAAACCGGATATCATTTCAGCTCTTGTCATGGAAACGCCTACCTATCTTCTCTGCAGGAAGCATCAGAGCTGGAAGAGATCATGGTAATCCCAGTTTGCTCACTGTGGGCAAGAGGAAACCCATGGCGGGGAGTGCTAGAACTAGTGTTCTGGTCTCTGGAATCTGAATCAGTGCACTGGCCATTAACTCCCTATGCTTCCACACTCTTTTATGCCACATCTAATCATCTCCAGGTCTGGCTACCCAAGGACTTGGGGATTGCATGTAGAATAAAATAGAAGCACCTATGTGGATTAGGATGAGAGGGGCATTTCTTCACCAAGAATTCGATTAGGGAAAAAAAAAAAAAAGCCAAACCAAAAAAAGACTACTTTGATGCTCAGTTTCATGAGAGTTGACACAGAGACAAGGAAAGACGATAGTATCCATAGTAAAGACAAGAAAGAAAGAGAGTCACAAACCTGCAGTGTAGAGAACATCTGATATTCTTACTTGACCGTTAACCTCTCTCTCCTTCCTTTCTCTGCCCAGGGTTTTTCTTGGGGAACCACCTCCTCACATCAGGCAGTCCAGGTGGGTCTAGTCCCCCGACCAGGAGTCTGCATGTGGTCTGGGCTGGCCAGTCAGGGCGTTCCTTTCCTCAGACATGGCGCCAGCACGCGGGGTGCCTGAGGAGCGGCCTAAAGCGAAAATAAACCTGACTCCGTTGGCCCTGGCAGTTCACGTAGACCACATCCTGAGTGTTCTGTCACTACTGGGCAAGAGCGGAAAGTCGCCCAGCTGTGTCTGACCCTTTGTGACGCCATGGACTGTATATATGGAACCCAGGTCTCTCGTTTTGCAGAAGGATTCTTTGCCAGCTGAGCCATCAGGGAAGCTTGGGTAGGAGATACTGGTTTCCATTTGCTGAGCTATTTTGCTGATTGACTGAAGGGAAATCCTGCCTGAGAGGGAAGCCAGTGCAGAGGGATTAAGAGGACAGGTGCAGCCTTGGTGACATTCTTCAAGCTCCTATGTCTAGTTGGCCCTGGGCCTTTTTTTTTTTTTTTTTTGGTAACATAAGCATCTCCTCTATCCCCTTGCCCATAATTTTGTTGTATTGCTTATCCTAGTTTATTCTACTTTGAGTTGAGTTGCTTTTACATACACCATAATAGTATATGTTAAAGCAGAAGCTGATGCTTGGTACTGAGATTAGTATCAAGGTGTAACATGATTTCTTTTCAATACAGGAAGATATAATTGACCACTGCCAAGATAATCAGTCATTGATAGTGAGTCAAACATTAATATAATTTTACCATGAAATATGCCCCAAGCCATATTCTTGAGCCTAGAGGGCAATGTTTTCTGAGTTATCTGGATGGTTTAAATTCAACCTTGTTTTTCAAAATAAAGTTCGAGCTTTATAACTAACTAAATATTTCTATCTGAAAACTTGAATTCAAGAATCTCTTCTAACTCTAAAATCCTGTGACTCTGTAATCTTGGTTTATCCCACATAGCATCTCTTAGTTGTTTTTAAAATAATCTTTGCTGGCTGTTGATTTTTATTGCTAGTTTCTGCATAGTAAAGAATAGCTTATTTTTTAAAATTAAGTAGTAGGTGCAGTTGTATACTTGGTTTCCTTAAAAGATACAAAAAGTTATTAATCCTCCAAAAGTTAGTTTCATATTCCCCAAGGCATTGATTTTAGATGAACTTACAGCACTAAGGACTTGATAATATCTCTCTATGTGTATAATCTCCATTATTGAAACTATTACAAAGTAGCAGGTTTTTAGAACAAATTGGCTAAAATGATCCAGTGACATTTAAATTTAAATCAATTATATTTAAGGAACTGTGTTGAGTGAGCAAATACTTAACACATTTTTACAAGGTGTCAAACCTCTTGTGAATGTTTACCTAAAAAGGCAATAATACTGTACTACAGTATTTGACCCATTGTTTAATAAAAACGAAAAATACATCCATCAGTACATGTAAAAGAAATCTCAGATAAAGAGATAAAATAAGGTAAAATAGGTAAAATAAAGAACCGAGGTAAAATAAAGAACAATGCTTTCCGTGGCAGAAATGTCTAGATTCCTTTTATTCTCTTTTCTTCACAGCTGTTGAACACATCTTTCTGTCTCTGTCCCAGTGGTACTATCTTTATTCAGGCTATCAGTATCTCTCAATGGGTTGCCTAAACAGCCTCTTTATGGATCCCGCTACTCTAGCCTTTCTTCCCTCCAAGCAAATCTCACACTGCCACTGATCTTCCCCAGCATGAAGCTAATCATACTACACTCCTCCTTTCCAAGTGCCCTTCGGGTGGAGTTTAAACTCCTTGGCATGAGTTGTATGGTAGTTAATAATCTGCTGGCTATGGATTCACCAACGTCACTATTTGCCTGGAAAGCCTTTCTAGCTCTCTTGCCCTGTGCACCCTTGCTCGGTCCTATTTGTCTTCCCCATATGACCAAATGGCTGTGTCTTGTGTGTTACTGTATGTGCTCACCAACAATTAGCTAAATATATGAGTAAATGAAGACTTATATCTAAGCAAGCTGTTCATAGAACAGATCAATGCAGAATCCATCATTTGACCCCCATGTTAAAAATACATACATACATATATGTGTGTATGTTTGTGAAACAATAATGTGAAACAAGTGTCAGGGCAAATTCTAGTATGAGTGACACACATTCAGACATGTTGGCCATTCAGAGAAGTTTAGGAAAAGTATACTGTGTTTCTGAAAGTAAAGCTTGTGACACTTTAGACACCTCAGGTATTTTAGAGCAGTTGTTTGGAACAGGGGCTAAGAATAAGAACACAATGGCAAGGGAAAAGTCATCTTATTTTTGACATTCTTAAATGTTATGTGATATTTTTGTGAGAATGAGCACAAAAGAATAATAATTCAAGTTATACAAAAAAAAAAAATCTAACTTAAACTTCATTGTGGTTTGCCCTTATTCCACATAGAACCATATTGACTATACATCCAGTGACTTTGTAAATACAAGACCTTGTATTGATTTGCCTGTTTGTTCTAATTACATTAAAGTGTGGGTTATATAATAGATAGCTCTAAGTAGATTATTTGCTTCCAGTTTTCTAAAGGAATGAGTGCTATAGTATTAATTTCCAGGTTTCTAGGTGACATGGTAGTTAAGTGCTGTGGTACTTCATTCAAGACACAAAATATAGAAAACCAATTCTTGCAACAGCTGAAGTTAATAATGAAAAAAATCAGACTGGAAGACTAGTACTGGAAATACCTCTTTGTGGCTATTGTGTTGATAATTTAATATTGCACATTAACATATAAACTCATCACATACAACCCTTCCTGTCACCTTGCCAATAGTCATGCAAAAAAATGATACTTGGCCCTACCCTTCTTTGCCTGTGCCTTCTCTAAGATGATGCTCAAAAAAAAAAAAAAAACCAAATCTGATTGGTTGACAAGAGTCAAACTTTCTCATTTCCAGTTGTACTTTCTTCTGGTTCCCTGGACTCAAAAACATGGATTTGTTTTTTAACTGTTCTCCTTTCTCCCACTCCATCAGAGATAACTCATTATCTTGGTTTCATCATCTTAATCCAGAGAATGTCTCTGAAATGTATCTCTTTCTACTTAAGTCCTCTTATACCCCAGCAGCAATNCTTCTGGTTCCCTGGACTCAAAAACATGGATTTGTTTTTTAACTGTTCTCCTTTCTCCCACTCCATCAGAGATAACTCATTATCTTGGTTTCATCATCTTAATCCAGAGAATGTCTCTGAAATGTATCTCTTTCTACTTAAGTCCTCTTATACCCCAGCAGCAATTATCATGTAAAAGGCCTAGAAGCATTCATCATTTATATCTGGCAGAAAGAAATAAACTCATGTGGTATTCAGTTCAGTTTAGTTGCTCAGTTGTATCCGACTGTTTGCAACCCCATGGACTATAGCACACCAGGCTTCCCTGTTCATCACCAACTCCCAGGGTTTACTCAAACTCATGTCCATTGAGTCAGTGATGCCATCCAACCATCTTATTCTCTGTAGTTCCCTTCTCTCACCTTCAATCTTTCCCAGCATCAGGGTCTTTTCAAATGAGTCAGTTCTTCGCATCAGGTGGCCAAAGTATTGGAATTTCAGCTTCAGCATCAGTCCTTCCAATGAGCACTCAGGACTGATCACCTTGAGGATGGACTGGTTGGATCTCTTTGCAGTCCAAGGGANTACTCCTTTTCCTATTTGGAATCAGTCTGTTGTTTCATGTCCAGTTCTAACTGTAAGCAGTGTTAAATTATACAGTAAATTATATAAAGCTACATAGACCAGTAACATTTCTCCAAGAAAACACATAATTGTAGCATTTGATAAATTTTACAACATTAAAAAGGCCTCTTTTTATTTGGAAATGAACAATAAATACACTAACATGTGAACAAGTTTGAGTATTTCTTGTAAAGTTTGTCCTTATTTGCCAGTAAGATAATTCCATACTTATTTTTCTAATAACCTAGTCACTGAGTAACTATAATACCTATTGATCTTGTTTCATCCAGATCAATACCACATTGTTAAGACAGACTCAGCTTTTCTACACACAGCATCTAAATAAATAGTAACTGCTGAGTGAAAATATTATTAATCTCCTTTAAATAAGTGGTCATTGATGTAACATTCTAAACAAAACCTGTTATTCCCAGATTTTATATACATACAGTTCTGTTTGTTCCACTCATTCAAAACTAGTTTATCATGGAACTAAGAAATTAATTCACTGATAACCAGACTTTTGCCTGCTATGACTTATAATATTACAGGTACACTACATTAGGAGTTTTTAAAACACATGTAATAAAAGAAGATTTGTGTCTTCTTCTAAAACCTTCTGATCATTATAATATGTTCAGAATCCATGCTTACAACCTTAGGAAAACTGTTCTTGCCCTTTTCCTTTCCTGGCCTTTTCTGGTCGGGGTTTGTTGTTAGTTGGTTAAGGTTTGTGTAGAGAGGACAGAGGCATAGTTTCTCCTGTCCACATAGTCCTGGTAGGTAATCTCTCTTTTATACATCAACATGACAAAGTTTTATTAAAGTATTTTCAATTGTGCCAACTTTCAAATCACAGTAAGTAATTTACTGATCAGGTGATTAAATAGAGTCTTTGTGACTACCGTATTTATTTCAGTTCCACCTTAACTTTCCATTATGACTCGCATTTGTTTCTCATTGTCACTGAATCCCTGGGGAAAAGTATGAAAATAATATCTTTCATGGAAAAATTCTTAGTAAGTATAGTCACACTCTATGGCTCCAAAAGATAATGCTATTGACAAAAACTCATGGTTTAAGAATTGGGAGCAACGGAGTAGAATGATCATCAATTTTATGTACAACACAGTATGAAAGAGCCCATTCCAGTCATTTCTTTAAGGCAGGTAAAGCATAGGAACATAATTCTGAGCTGGTTTTTTAAATATACAAGCTGGCTATTCTTAATTAAAAAAAAAAGATTATGTAAATGAATAGTGAGATAGTTAAAAAAAATGCTTTAGAGTCATTTCTTGTTAACGTACAAAAATGAAACTCAAAGTTGTTCAGTCGTGTCCAGCTCTTTACAACCATATGGACTATACAGTCCATGGAATTCTCCAGGCCAGAATACTGGAGTGGGTAGCCTTTCTCCAGATTATCTTTCCAATCCAGGGATCAAACCCAGGTCTTCCACATTGCAAGTGTATTCTTTACCAGCTGAGCCACCAGGGAAGCCCAAACACCCTCACAAAACTGATATGCTTTTTCTCCCCTGAAATAGTAACAGGAAGTGAGCTTTACTGAAATAGATTTTCCATCTTGATTTAAACAGAAGCACCTATTTAAATTAATGGACCAAAAGAAAAAACCCTGCATATGGATGAAGCATAGAGTTCCTATAGAATTGCAAATTCATACACAAGGTAAAATTTGTGGATAGTTTGTGTCTTTCTAGATTTCTATTTGAAATAGAAAATAAGAGAAAAATACAGGTTTTCTGTCACTTAAACAGGTGACACTATAAACTGACAAGAAAATTACAGTACCCAGCTGGAGAATAAACTCAATGGCAATACTCCATTCATGGGAAGATTTGATATTTATTCCTATGCACAACCTCATCCCAAGCCATATTATTAATGCATCTACCCCTAAAGAATGCTCACCATTTCAGGACATGTGTTTAATCACCTTCTCCTATGAGAAGCTCTTACAGCTACACTAAATGTTATGCTATGTACAATGAAGAGCATATGTGTGATTATGTAGTAACATTTTATATTCTATGAAAGCAATTTTATATTACTTTAGTACCATTTTTATTAGAGAATATAAGATAACTTTTTATAATATGGTAGCGACTTTATATACTGAACTCTGGGTCAGAAAAATATCATTTAATGGTATATAGCAATTCAACAAAATAATATGTTATTGCTAATAAAAGTTACCATAAGCAAGCAAGTTGTATGGGAAAGCAAAATATATAGAGAGCAGAAGGCCAAAAAGCAGTTAAAATATGTGGTGGGTTGTTACTGATAAAGGGTCACTAAGCAAGATGTGTTTTCATTTCTATTAGTGATTAAGAAAGTAAACTTAAGGTGGCTCATTCAAGAGGATAAACGTGCTTTTAAACGATAGGAAAATGTGTAAATACACATTGAGACACACACACATATATATACGCATGCCTGTAAATAATTAATTTGCTAAAAAGAATTATACTTCTGTGGTTGTGTAGTTTTCAGTATTCACACATTTATTACCTGAGCATTTGAGGAAACACTCGGGCCTGTGTACAATATATTTTACCTAGTTATAAGGATATATATACCTAGTTATAATTTTACCAAAGTTATATGGAGAAATCATACTATTAACTACTCGTGGACATGATTAATTTTAACTAATTTTTACATCTTTGAAATACGAAATGTATTACAGAAATAAGAAATGTACTTACAGAATGGGAAACACAGCATGTAACCTAGAGAGTTCTAAGCACCTGACACAGTGATCCACATTCATGTATAAATAGTGAAAGTGTTAGCTGCTCAGTTGTGTCCAACTCCTTGTGACCCCGTGGACTGTAGCCCACCATGCTCTTTTATCCATAGAATTCTCCAGGCAAGAATACTGGAGTGGGTTGCCATTCCCTTCTCTAGGGAATGTTCCTGACCCAGGGACTAAACCCAGGTCTCCTGCATCAAAGGCAGATTAGTTATCATCTGAGCCCCAGGGAAGCATCACATGTATATGATATATGTGCTGTGCTCAGTTGCTCAGTTATGTCCGACTCCTTATCACCCCGTGGACTGTAGTCCGCCAGGCTCCTCTGTCCATGGAGATTCTCCAGGCAAGAATACTTGAGTGGGTTGCTATGCCCTCCTCCAGGGAATCTTCCCCATTCCACGCGTCGAACCCAGGTCTCCCACATTGCAAGCAGATTGTTTACCATCTGAGCTACCAGGGAAGCCAAGCCCAAATGAGATATATAAATAGGTATCTATTAGCTGCATTTTGTATTCAAGGTACTATGCTAAATACCAGGGTATATGATAAAGGAGCATTCAGGAGATGGATGCAAATGAATGTTTAAAATACAACACGATGACTGAAGAATAAAAAAACATGATAATTTTAACAAATGCAGAAAAAAAAAACATTTGGCAAAATTCACATCCTTTCATAAAAACAATTTACTGCAAACTAGAAATAAATGGAAACTTCCTTAAGCTAATAAACAATATCTAGAAAAAAAATCCCACAGCCAACAACATATTTAATAACAAAACACTGAATGTTTTTCTCTTAAGATGAACAAAGCAGGGATGGGATGAGGAACAAGGCAAGTATGTCTGCTCTTTGCTCAGTGCTTAGTCCTGTCTGATTCTTTTGTGACCCCAAGGACTACAGCACGCCAGGCTCCTCTGTCCAGGGATTTTCCAGGCAAGAATACTAGAGTGGGTTGCCATTTCCTCCTCCAGAGGATCTTCCTGACCCAGGAATTGAACCCGGGTGTCTCCTACATTGCAGGCAGATTATTTTCCGCTGAGCCACTAGAGAAGCCCTATGTCTGCTCTCACCTACTATCTTACATTGTACCAGTCATCCTACCCAGTGCCATAAGGCTGGGAAAAGAAATAAAAGTCAGAGAGGTTGGGAAGGGGAAAATTAAACTCCATTTGTAGACTCCATGATTTGTCTATATGGAAAAATCGCTAAGAATCTACAAAAACAGGCCATTAGAAATAATCAGTTTAGTGATAACCTAGAATACGAGTTCAACAGAAATCAATTGTCTTTTTTTAATATGGTAATAATGAATAATTGGAAACTGAATATATAAGAATCTGGATTTAAAGAATTCTTTTATCTCCTCCTGAGAAATTGAAATGCTTTTCTTCAGGTCAGCTCAACAATTAATATATCTTCATTGCTGAAACTATTTAATTTCCAGTTTCCTCTTTGTGGAAATAACCAAGTCACAGAAATTGGAAGTAATTTCCATTTATGTAAATAATGAATAAGAATTCAGAGAAGTAAAGTGACTTAGCAAACCCACAAAAACTAGTGCTAGAGCCTAGATTGAAATTTTATCATTTTTGAGTCTCTCTTTTTTTTTAAAGACTTTATTGAATTTGTTATAGCATGTTGTTGTTCAGCCGCATCCGGCTCTTTGTGACACCAGGCTTGCTTCTGTTTCCTGTTTTGATTTTTTGGCCATGAGGCATGTGGGATCCTAGTTCCCTAACTGGAAATCAAACCCACACCCCTTGCAGGGGAAGGCAAAGTCTTAACCCCTGGACCACCAGGGACATCCCGAGTCTCTGTCTTATTCAAAATGTTTTCCATTCTTATGGCACTTGTTGATGTTGGCAGGTATGCTGATACACAAGTGCCAAAATATTTTAAGTCTTCTCCTCTGTCATCTTTAAAAATAATTGTAAATTTGGTTATTAGTGTTGATGAAAGTATTGCAATTTTAAAACCAAATCCTCAATATTATAAATGTTAAAAAATTTTATAATTACTAGAAATTATTAGTAGCCTACTCACAATTCTTAATAAGAAAACTCTCTATGCAGTGGTTTTTGGGGACCTCCTGGAAGTCAACAGGACGACATTTATTTCTCATTGAGTACAAACACCATTAGAAGAAACAACTTAATCAAGTATGATATTAACAAGATTAGAAGTATCACTAAGGAAAAACAAAAATGAAAAAGGGCTCACTTTGTCTTTTAGCCTCTTTTTTNTCTTAATAAGAAAACTCTCTATGCAGTGGTTTTTGGGGACCTCCTGGAAGTCAACAGGACGACATTTATTTCTCATTGAGTACAAACACCATTAGAAGAAACAACTTAATCAAGTATGATATTAACAAGATTAGAAGTATCACTAAGGAAAAACAAAAATGAAAAAGGGCTCACTTTGTCTTTTAGCCTCTTTTTTCAGTCAGTAAAGAGTCTGCCTGCAATGCAGGAGACCTGGGTTCAATCCCTGGGTCAGGAAGATCCCCTGGAGAAGGAAATAGCAACTCACTCTTGTATTCTTGCCTAGAGAATTCCATGGACAGAGGAGCCTGGTGGTTACAGTTCATGGGGTCACAAAGAATCAGACACAACTGAGTGTCTAACATTTTCACTTTTCCATTCCTTACTAGAAAATAAATTGCACATTTTCAGAATACCTAAGGAAGGCTCCTTTTTTTGATGGCCTTTCTGTTTTTCTGTCTGGCTAGGCAGTTTAGTATCTCAGCCCTACATACAGACAGCAATTCCTCTGTGCCCTGACACTAGCCTGTGACCTTGCTTAACCTCTAGCCTAAGTTTTCTTATCTCTAAAATGTATAGGAGTAGTCATGCTAATTGAGTTTTATATAGATTAAATGAGATCATGCCCATAAAGAGCCTGATATGGTACTGAGGTCCTAATAAAAACACAGTATTTTACATACTATTTCTCCTCTTTTGATGGTCTACATATAAATAGTAAGATATGTAAGTATTAAGATTAAATGCAGATCACTTATTATATAACTTATGTAACTCGATGGATGCGAGTCTGAGTGAGCTCCGGGAGTTGGTGATGGACAGGGAGGCCTGGCGTGCTGCGATTCATGGGGTCGCAAAGAGTCGGACACGACTGAGCGACTGAACTGAACTGAAACTAGAATTGCTGACTTTCAAATTTACCACTTACGTTTCTTTAAAAGTTTTAAACGCTATTTGTAGTTACGGAATTCATCTTCTGCCCAGGTACTGAGTAATTCTTCAAGATAGTAGCCTTTCTTCACTTAGTTTTGACTCTAGAAACTTGCATTAAGCTTTCAAACTGCAGGGATGATGATGCTTATGTGGAAATTTTGAGTCGCTTAGCTACGGTAACTTTGAAGTATGCTAGAGAAAGTGAGTTACGATTTCTAAATCTCAACTATGAGGTTTTGACTCACAGATTTTATACCTACACATCACACAAATTCCCTGTAACATTTTAATTCTTGTGTGGTGTTTCCATTATCTTGGAATTCTCCTTCCAGTTTTTTTTTTTTTTTTTTTTTACACTGCTTGCACTTTATTTTGCACAGATGTCTCGTTGATTACCTCTTCAACTTAAGGGCAAATCTCATTCTGAATACAGCTTTCATTTTGGACCAAACAATTTGTCGTGGCAATAAATAACTATGCATTTAAGAAAAACCNTTTTTTTTTTTTTTTTTTTTAACACTGCTTGCACTTTATTTTGCACAGATGTCTCGTTGATTACCTCTTCAACTTAAGGGCAAATCTCATTCTGAATACAGCTTTCATTTTGGACCAAACAATTTGTCGTGGCAATAAATAACTATGCATTTAAGAAAAACCAATTTTTGTTTATTTGACTTAATGTATTTACATTTAAGCAGTTATATACACATGCTTGAATTTTTTTTTCCTTTTTTCTTTTTTTTTATTGTCACTTTTTAAAAAAAATTTTACTTTATTTTACTTTACATTACTGTATTGGCCATACATTGACATGAATCCACCATGGGTGTGCATAAGTTCCCAATCCCGACCCCCCTCCCACCTCCCACCCCATATCATCTCTCTGGATCATCCCGTAGATGTGTATAAGAGACAGAGTGTGGAGAGGCCTTANGCCTATGTTCTCCTCTAGGAGTTTTATAGTTTCTGTTCTTACGTTTAGATCTTTAATCCATTTTGAGTTTATTTTGGTGTGTTGTGTTAGAAAGTGATCTAGTTTCATTCTTTTACAAGTGGTTGACCAGTTTTCCCAGCACCACTTGTTAAAGAGATTGTCTTTTCCCTCCAGTTGTTACGCCCACACATTAATTCCTTTCTATCAATTCACGGTCAGTTAGCCTTGATTGCCACCTGGAGACCACACCCTGCTAAGAGACATTCTAGCCACGTTCTTGACATTGTCCGTCCACCAAAAATCTTATAACTTCTATACTGTTTTGGTTCTTTGTCATACCTGTCCTTTGATTTTTCTGGTGGAGGTGTGCTGGGGCCTCGGAGGGGTGTTCCATCTTTGGCTCATTTTTGTCAAGATATTCAATTCATTCCTAATTTTGCTTCACTGAACTTACGAACTTAACCCCTTCTTCTCTCATTTTCTACTTGGTATTGTCCAGTTTGATTGCAGTCAACTATCTGTCCACATCTGTCTTGATGACCTCAGCTAACTCCATGCTGGTACTTCTACTTCTTCAGCATCCAAGAAGAATTCATTATCTTTTAGAAATTCCTAAATATTTGTTGAATGAATGGTGTTTCAAATAGAACATATTCTAAAGTACCTAAGATCACAAAGATGTACATGTCATTATATCNGTCCACATCTGTCTTGATGACCTCAGCTAACTCCATGCTGGTACTTCTACTTCTTCAGCATCCAAGAAGAATTCATTATCTTTTAGAAATTCCTAAATATTTGTTGAATGAATGGTGTTTCAAATAGAACATATTCTAAAGTACCTAAGATCACAAAGATGTACATGTCATTATATCAGTTAAGTCAAGCGATCATCTGTTAATATCCCCTCAGTCTTTTTGAATCCCTTCAAGTGAATCAATATTGTCAAGATGATCAGTGGCAGAAAGAAGCAAATATGCATAATACTACTGGGAATAACCTCGGTTTCCTTTGTATTCGAATCTGAAGTACTGTGCCTAGGGTCTACGTTGATTTCAATAGAAATGACCTAGGCTTTATGAATTATTATATTGTCAATTATACAAATATGGTCAGCTCAACAAAATGTTCAGAGAGAATCTTTGCCTGCTTTCACACAGAGTGTAAACAGTGTAATGCTGCTGCTGCTGCTGCTAAGTCGCTTCAGTCGTGTCCGACTTTGTGTGACCCCATAGACGGCAGCTCACCAGGCTCTCCCGCCCCTGGGATTCTCCAGGCAAGAACACTGGAGTGGGTTGCCATTTCCTTCTGCAATGCATGAAAGTGAAAAGTGAAAGTGAAGTCGCTCAGTCGTGTTCAACTCTTGGAGACCCCAAGGACTGCAGCCTACCAGGCTCCTCCATCCTTGGGATTTTCCAGGCAAGAGTACAGGAGTGGGGTGCCATTGCCTTCTCCAAAACAGTGTAATATCATAATAAAATTAACTTCTATTTAAAAACAAACAAAAAACTTACCCCACACGATGTATAAAAATTTTGTAAAGAAATAAAAAATCTAAAAAAGAATATGTTTGAGATCATATTCATTGAAAATCTAGAATAATTTTTGTCTGAGTGTATTTTCTCTGCATTCCTCCCTAGAAATATTTAGTGTGACTAATTTAACAGAAATATTTAAATTGTTTCAAATCAAGTGTTATCTGCATCTCCTACAAAGCCTTACATTAAAAAAAAATAATGGAAAATGATAAATATTAGAATTCTTGCTCCTGTAAATATAACAAAATAATAAAGCAGAATTAATTTGATACTTACTTGTATTTGAAATCGAGAATCAAACACAATATGGTTATTTTTCTTATGAGCAGTTGTTTTACATAGCCTCTTTGGGTGAACATTACAAAGTAAGTCAGGGCTGTCTAGGAGACAAAAGATAGGATGGCTAAGGGGAAGGAGGAGAGCTTAGGTCTTGCTCTTCCTGTCTGCTCTTCCTCAAAGCCTGAGCAGCAAAGCTGATTAGCATTGTGGGTGAAGGGCATTGCTTAGGAAGTCGCTATTTGAGTGCTTTGGGGATAAATCTGAGGAACAAGAAATAAGTCAATTCTGGAAATACAGATCAGAGTTTTTTATGTGTGATATTTTAAAGCACATCAGTTACTGTATCAAACAAACAAAAAACTATAAGTTAAACTATTCTTCTGCCCTAAAGAAGGTTTTATGTTATTGCTCCCTCTTTTGTTTCTGAGTGACTCCCTAAAGAACCACTTCTAATTACTGAAGATATAACAAGATTTATTTCAAATGTTATATATACACTCATGACCAATAATTTAGTTGCATCACCTGTGACTTCTGTGAATTTCACTTGAACTTAAGGGCTTTAAGATATAATTACTAGAAAATCTAATGTGAAATTCTAATCACAATAAGCCTCCCAAGGCACATCTAAAACTGAGGGTAGGAGTTGTTCTTCAGTGCATGGAAAGTAACTCTGACTCAGCTCGTATCCTTTGTGATGGAAAATATAGCCAAAATACCCCTCACAGAGTAGATTTAATATAAATATGTGAGATTGATTAATTAAAAGGTATATCTTAAGATATTTCTATATACCCAATGTTTATATGAACAGTATGGAAAGGCAAAAAGATAGGACATTGAGAGATGAACTCCCCAGGTCAGTAGGTGCCCAATATGCTACTGGAGATCAGTGGAGAAATAACTCCAGAAAGAATGAAGGGATGGAGCCAAAGCGAAAACAACACCCAATTGTGGATGAGACTGGTGACAGAAGCAAGGTCTGATGCTGTCAAGAGCAATATTGCATAGGAACCTGGAATGTTAGGTCCATGAATCAAAGCAAATTGGAAGTGGTCAAACAGGAGATGGCAAGAGTGAACATCGACATTCTAGAAATCAGTGAACTAAGATGGACTGGAATGGGTGAATTTAACTCAGATGACCATTATATCTACTACTGTGGCTAGGAATCCCTTAGAAGAAATGGAGTAGGCATCATAGTCAACAAAACAGTATGAAATGAAGTACTTGGATGCAATCTCAAAAATGACAGAATGATCTGTTCGTTTCCAAGGCAAACCATTCAGTATTATGGTAATCCAAGTCTATGACCCGACCAGTAATGCTGAAGAAGCTGAACAGTTCTATAAAGACCTACAAGACCTGCTAGAACTAACAGCCAAAAAAGACGTCCTTTTCATTATAGGGGACTGGAATGCAAAAGTAGGAAGTCAAGAAACACCTGGAATAGTAGGCAAATTTGGCCTTGGAATACAGAATGAAGCAGGGCAAAGGGTAACAGAGTTCTGCCAAGAGAATGCACTGGTCATAGCAAACACCCTCTTCCAACGACATAGGAGAAGACTCTACACATGAACATCACCAGATGGTCAACACTGAAATCAGATTGATTATATCCTTTGCAGCCAAAGATGGAGAANGAATACAGAATGAAGCAGGGCAAAGGGTAACAGAGTTCTGCCAAGAGAATGCACTGGTCATAGCAAACACCCTCTTCCAACGACATAGGAGAAGACTCTACACATGAACATCACCAGATGGTCAACACTGAAATCAGATTGATTATATCCTTTGCAGCCAAAGATGGAGAAGCTCTATACAGTCATCAAAAACAAGACCGGGAGCAGACTGTGGCTCAGATCATGAACTCCTTATTGCCAAATTCAGACTTAAATTGAAGAAAGTGGGGAAAACCACTAGACCTTTCAGGTATAACCTAAATCAAATCCTTATAACTATACAGTGGAAGTGATAAATAGATTTAAACGACTAGATCTGATAGACAGAGTGCCTGATGAACTATGGACAGAGGTTCTTGACACTGTACAGGAGACAGGGAGCAAGATCATCTACAAGCAAAAGAAATGCAAAAAAGCAAAATGGCTGTCTGAGGATGCCTTACAAATAGCTGTGAAAAGAACAGAAGCAAAAAGCAAAGGAGAAAAGGAAAGATATACCCATTTGAATGCAGAGTTCCAAAAAAGAAGCAAAGAGATAAGAAAGCCTTCCTCAGCGATCAGTGCAAAGAAATACAGGAAAACAATAGAATGGGAAAGACTAGAGGTCTCTTCAAGAAAATTAGAGATACCAAGGGAACATTTCATGTGAAGATGAGCTCAGTAAAGGACAAAAATGGTATGGACCTAACAGAAGCAGAAGATATTAAAAAGAGGTGGCAAGAATACACTGAAGAACTATACAAAAAAGATCTTCATGATCCAGATAATCATGAAGGTGTGATCACTTCCACTCATCTAGAGCCGGACATCCTGGAAAGTGAAGTCAAGTGGGCCTTAGAAAGCATCACTATGAACAAAGCTAGTGGAGGCGATGGAATTCCAGTTGAGCTTTCAAATTCTGAAAGATGATGCTGTGAAAGTGCTACACTCAATCTGCCAGCAAATTTGGAAAACTCAGCAGTGGCCACAGGACTGGAAAAGGTCAGTTTTCATTCCAATCCCAAAGAAAGGCAATGCCAAAGAATGCTCAAACTACCACACAGTTGCACTCATCTCACATGCTAGTAAAGTAATGCTCAAAATTCTCCAAGACAGGCTTCATCAGTACATGAACCATGAACTTCCAGATGTTCAAGCTGGTTTTAGGAAAGGCAGAAGAACCAGAGATCAAATTGTCAACATTCACTGGACCATGGAAAAAGCAAGAGAGTTCCAGTAAAACATTTATTTCTGCTTTATTGACTATGCCAAAGCCTTTGACTGTGTGGATCACAATCAACTGTGGAAAATTCTGAAAGAGATGGGAATACCAGACCACCTGACCTGCCTCTTGAGAAACCTACATACCGGTCAGGAAGCAACAATTAGAACTGGACATGGAACAACAGACTGGTTCCAAATAGGAAAAGGAGAATGTCAAGGCTGTATATTGTCATCTTGCTTATTTAACTTCTATGCAGAGTACATCATGAGAAAC
>SJYA01001338.1:1051143-1067166 GCA_006410615.1 Neotragus moschatus
TCAAATTGTCAACATTCACTGGACCATGGAAAAAGCAAGAGAGTTCCAGTAAAACATTTATTTCTGCTTTATTGACTATGCCAAAGCCTTTGACTGTGTGGATCACAATCAACTGTGGAAAATTCTGAAAGAGATGGGAATACCAGACCACCTGACCTGCCTCTTGAGAAACCTACATACCGGTCAGGAAGCAACAATTAGAACTGGACATGGAACAACAGACTGGTTCCAAATAGGAAAAGGAGAATGTCAAGGCTGTATATTGTCATCTTGCTTATTTAACTTCTATGCAGAGTACATCATGAGAAACTCTGGGCTGGAAGAAGCACAAGCTGGAATCAAGATTGCTGGGAGAAATATCAATAACCTCAGATGTGCAGATGACAGTACCCTATGGCAGAAATTGAAGAAGAACTAAAGAGCCTCTTGATGAAAGTGAAAGAGGAGAGTGAAAAAGTTGGCTTAAAGATCAACATTCAGAAAATGAAGATAATGGCATCTGGTCCCATCATTTCATGTCAAATAGATGGGGAAACAGTGGCTGACTTTATTTTTCTGGTCTCCAAAATACTGTGGATGATGATTGCAGCCATGAAATTAAAAAAAGCTTACTCCTTGGAAAGAAACTTATGACCAACCTAGATAGCATATTCAAAAGTAGAGACATTACTTTGCTAACAAAGGTCCATCTAGTCAAGGCTATGGTTTTTCCAGTGGTCACATATGGATGTGAGAGTTGGACTANTACTGTGGATGATGATTGCAGCCATGAAATTAAAAAAAGCTTACTCCTTGGAAAGAAACTTATGACCAACCTAGATAGCATATTCAAAAGTAGAGACATTACTTTGCTAACAAAGGTCCATCTAGTCAAGGCTATGGTTTTTCCAGTGGTCACATATGGATGTGAGAGTTGGACTATAAAGAAAGCTGAGTGCCAAAGAATTGATGCTTTTAAACCATGGTGTTGGAGAAGACTCTTGAGAGTTGGACTGCAAGGAGATCCAACCAGTCCATCCTAAAGGAGATCAGTCCTGGGTGTTCATTGGAGGGACTGATGTTGAAGCTGAAACTCCAATACTTTGGCCACTTGATGCGGAGAGTTGACTCATTTTAAAAGACCCTGATGTTGGAAAATATTGAGGGCAGGAGGCAAAGGGGATGACAGAAGATGAGATGGTTGGATGGCATCACTGACACAATGGACATGGGTTTGAGTGGACTCCGGGTGTTGGTGATGGACAGGGAGGCCTGGTGTGCTATGGTTCATGGGGTCGCAAGGAGTCGGGCACGACTAGCTCATAACTGAATGGTTAGAAAAATTGGTTTGAGCAAAAGAGTAAAGCCTCATGCAATTCTAGATTTTAGAACTAATGCAAGATGATTTGATTTGAATTCCAAGGAGCAGAGGAGAAGAGCAGTTTAGGGAATGATGCGCTTCAAATGTGGTTGTATAATTGATTGTGATACAGGTCTTATTAGGATACTTCACACTGGATGTGACTGAATCATATACACATATACACACAGATTCATATGCACACAGCCTCAGGATGCTGGAATATGTAAACGCGTTTGGTGAAAGGCAATGTAAGTGCCCGCTGAGACACTGCCAGTGACAATGCAGTAACAACCATGAGCACTCTGTGATTTCCTAATGCTCCATGGAAAATGAACAAAAAAGAATATCCTAAGGCAGGAATTAATCATTAGCTTAAAAAACCTATTAACATGGAGCAAGTTGAAAGATGGGAGCAGAGCAGTCCAGAGTGATTAGAGAACCACTGTTTTTTTTCTTTACTGTAATAAACAAAACATTAAAAACACTGTTGCTCCGTTTTTCATGAAATATATTGCCTAACATGTTCTTCCTTCAAATATTTGTACCTCTTTAAGTCTTCACTCAAATTTTCTCTTTTCCATGAGACCTTCCCTAACCACCCTGTGTGAAAACTCATCCCTTCTCTGTACTATCAATTTCCCTTCATTTATTCTATTTTCATTTTTATAGCACTGATCCTAGTCTATACTTTCCATCGTGCGATGTACTGTTTTGTATATTGTTTGCTGTTTGTCACTTGGCCCACTAGAGATAAGCTCCCTCAAAGGCAAGATTCAGAGAATTATTTTTTTTTTCCCTCTATGCTCCAGGTACCTAGAACTATACCCGGTGCCTGACGAAATCTGAAGAAATCATCACATAACTATGAAAATCACCAAGACCCTGAAAACAGCTGATTAGTAAATATTTAATAGTGCAACTGTAGAATACTGAGGCCTCTAAAAGAAATCATTTTGTAATGGAGGAAGAAGAAAGTCAGGTGCTGAAGTTGCAATAAGAGACAATCAGGAGTTGGAAAATGAGAACAAAGGAATAAGGGGAAAAGTGAAGAAATGAAAAGCAGGAGTGCTTTGAAAAACAGAGAAAAAACAGTTTAATCAGATGCCTCAAGGTTTTGATATACTTGGCCAGATGTCAGTAATGATTCTAGATGACCCATAAACTCTCTGAAATATCTAGGCTGCTAAGTCATTATAGAGTAAGGTGCTTTAGGAATGTAAGCCTTTTAGGAATAAAAGGCTATGTAACCCAAGAATAAAGTGTGCTACGTTTGAAAACTATATTTCCCTTTGTTTTCTTTTGCTGTCAAAAATGGTTTCCCTTGCCGGCTCCCATGGGCTCTTAGTGGGAAGAGGTTGGTGAACCATTTTCTGAGGCAGTGGTATCAAACTTGATTGCAGATGGGAAAATCTGGGCAGCATCTGAAAGAACCAGAATTGCTGAAAGAGAACTCTGCAGATGAGATCCAGACATGGGTGCTTTTTATATTTTTACGTTCCCTGAGTGATTCCAATACACAGCCAAGTTTGACAGCTACAGCATCTGAGAGGGATTGGTCCCAGGACCTTGCTATAAAATAACCTGATGCAGTTGACTCTCTGTATTCATAGGTTGAATTCATGGATGTGAAACTCATAGACACAGGGCTGACTATACTAAAGATTTCCTAAATACTTACTGCATGGAACTATCTATGTCAATCCTTGAAATTCCATTTGCTGGAGAAACTTTTGGGGGCTAATCACTAATCTGGACGCTAATCAGCCATCTACCTCAAACCAAGGCTGCAAAAACAAACACTGGCAGTGTATCTCTAGCTTTAGCAAACCCTGGAGCCACCTGGACAGCTTATTCAAACCTGGATTCCTGTGCCTTAGATCTAGAGTTCTAGATTCAGTAGGTCTGGGGGAGGAGAGGAACCGGAAACCTTTCTTCTAATGATTTTTCAGGTGATCAACGCACAAACTAAAGTTTGAAAGCCACTGCTCTAGACAAAGGGCATTTGAGGACAGAGATTATAAGCCTGCTGGGAGAGATCTGGGGAAGTCCAACAGGGGGTTATATTCCCACATCCCCAATCCAACCTTCTCAGGACAAATTTCTAGTAGCTGATTTCTTAAACCTCAATAGCTGATTTCTCAAAATCCTCAGTTACTCAAACTCTTCAAGGCTGGTCCTGTTCTAAAATGGATGATTTGAAAGAACCAGGAGGCTGCTGCTGCTAAGTCGCTTTGTCGTGTCCAACTGTGTGTGACCCTATAGACGGCAGCCCACCAGGCTCCCCCATCCTCGAGATTCTCCAGGCAGGAACACTGGAGTGGGTTGCCATTTCCTTCTCCAAAGCGTGAAAGTGAAAAGTGAAAGTGAATTCACTCGGTCGTGTCCGACCCTTAGCGACCCCATGGACTGCAGCCTACCAAGCTCCTCTGTCCATGGGATTTTTGAAGCAGGAGTACTGGAGTGGGGTGCCGTTGCCAGGCTGCAACAATTGCATTCATTTCACAGGTTAGCAAGGTACTGCTCAAAATCCTCCAGGCTTGGCTTCAACAGTATGTGAACTGAAAACTTCCAGATATACAAGCTGGATTTAGAAAAGGCAAAGGAACCAGAGATCAAATCGCCAACATATGCTGGATCATAGAAAAAGCAAGGGAATTCTAGAAAAACATCTGCTTCATTGGCTATGCTAAAACCTTTGACTGTGTGGATCACAACAAACTGTGGAAAATTCTTAAAGAGGTTGGAATACCAGACCACTTTACCTGCCTCCTGAGAAATCTGTATGAAGGTCAAGAAGCAACAGTTAGAACCACATATGGAACAATGGACTGGATCAAAATTGGGAAAGGAGTACATCAAGGCTGTATATTGTCACCCTGCTTATTTAACTTATATGCAGAGTACATCATGCAAAATGCCAGGCTGGATGAAGGTCAAACTGGAATCAAGATTTCTGGGAGAAATATTAACAACCTCAGATATGCAGATGATACCACCCTAATGGCAGAAAGCAGAGAAGAACTAAAGAGCCTCTTGATGAAAGTGAAAGAGGAGAGTGAAAACGCTGGCTTAAAACTCAACATTCAAAAAACAAAGATCATCACATCTGTTCCCATCACTTCATGGCAAATGGAAAAAAAGTGGAAATAGTGACAGATTTCATTTTCTTGGGCTCCAAAATCACTGTGGACAGTTACTGCAGCCATGAAATTAAAAGATACTTGCTCCTTGGAAGAACTGATGCTTTTGAACTGTGATCCTGGAGAAGACTCTTGAGAGTCCCTTAGACTCCCAAGAAGATCCAACCAGTCAATCCTAAAGGATATCAATCCTGAATATTCATTGGAAGGACTGATGCTAAAGCTAAAGCTCCAGGACTTTGGCCATGAGGTGCAAAGAGCCAACTCACTGGAAAAGCCCCTGATGCTGGGAAAGATAGAAGGCAGAAGGAGAAGGGGATGACAGAGGATGAGATGGTTGGATGGCATCATCGACTCAATGGACATGAATTTGAACAAGATCTGGGAGATGGTGAAGGACAGAGAAACCTGGTGTGCTGCAGTCCATGCGGTCACAAAGAGCTGGACATGACTGAGTAACTGAACAACATGTCAGTTATATGCCCATGTAGGATATGTTTCCAAATTCCTGTGATATTTTTCTGATCACTGGTTCTCACTATGTTTCAATAACATTTTGGCTCATGAATGTCTCTCCAGGCACTTCAGGAATAAAGATGAATTAGCATCTCTTACCCTTGCTAGTTTTTGCACTGCTTGGAACCAGGCCTTTCATGTTCATCTTCAAAATCACACTTAGTGGAATGTTAGGCACACATTATAGGTCTATAGGAGCTTCCCCAGTGGCTTAGACAGTAAAGAATCAGCCTGTCAACACAGGAGATGCAGGTTGGATCCCTGGGTCAGGAACGTCCCCTAGAGGAGGAAATGGCAACTCACTCCAGTATTCTTGCCTGGGAAATCCCACGGACAGAGGAGCTTTGTGGGGTACAGTCCATGGGGTCCCAAAGAATTAGACACGACTGAGCACAGCACATAGGTCTATAGACTTCTCCACTGTTCCCACGTTTTTAACTATGATTCAGTGTGGAAGCTGGTGAGATAAAAGGTTATAAACTAACACTAGTTAAAACAATAACTATGCAATCAACTGACTAGCTCACTAAAGGCAGAAATGATTCTCAGCTTTCCATGTGCCTCTCTGTGATTGACCCTCTGTGATTGGTGGCTCAGTGGTAAAGAATCCTCCTGCCAATTCAGGAGACACAGGAGGCATGGCTTAGGTCTCTGGTCAGGAAGATCCCCTGGAGTGGGAAGTGGCAACCTACTCCAGTATTCTTGCTGGAAAATCCCATGGATGGAAGAGCTTGGTGGGCTATATAGTCTATGGAGTTGCAAAGAGTCAGACACCACTGAGCACATGTGGAGGCAGGAGGAGACTAGGTTCCTATTGAATATTTCCTTCATTGCATTTCAACTTTATTTAATCCACAAAAATATTGGGGGTACAAAGTAGTTTTCATAAATATATTTGTTAGAAAGCATGGTTCAAGTTCCTATGATCCATGTGGGACGACACTTCTGCTTAACACTGGAATGGTCTTGAACAAGACCATTTTCAAACAGAAAAGAAAGGAAATTTTCATCAAGGCTAATTTGTGTGTGCTCAGTTGTGTCCGACTCTTTGCGGCCCCATGGACTGTAGCCCACTAGGCTCCTCTCTCCATGAGGTTATCCTGTGTTGAGGGTAAAGAAAAGAGTTAAAAGAAGTTCCCAATGACACCAGGAAAATAACTTCTTGATATAATATTGCCACTCAATGGCAGTAGGTGCAAAATACGGCTTTGTTATGTGCTATGTAAGTTTCACATTTGCCAAATCAGTCACCTTACAGAAAAATTGCTGTAAGGAAACTTGTTGGAAAGGAAATGTTCAGAAGAGAATTTTTGCCCAGTAAAAATTCTCATTTTTCCAATACTAGGAAATAAAGTAACATTAATATGAGATCAGAGTTCCAAATATTTCTCATAGTATGAACCAACGCTTTAGCCGTGTCCAACTCTTTGAAACCCCATGGACTGTAGCCCTCCAGGCTCTTGTCCATGGGATTCTCTAGGCAAGGATACTGGAGTGGGTTGCGATGTTCTCCTCTAGGGACCCAAGAATCAGACAAGGGTCTCCTGCAGAGGCATGTAGGTTCTTTACCACTAGAGTCACCTGGGAAGCTCATGAACCAAGATACATCAGTTCAGTTCATGTCCAGTTCTTTGCGACTTGCCAGGCTTACCTGTCCATCACCAACTCCTGGAGTCTACTCAAACTCATGTCCATCATGACAGTGATGCCATCCAACCATCTCATCCTCATACGTAGTCATATATCAGAAACTTTGACATGATGCAGTTTAACATTTTTCATAAAACTTGGGTTACTGACAAAATGTTTATATGCCACAATACTAAAAAGTCCACATTCATTTCTTCTGATGCACAGTGGTTTTATCTCCTGGAAGACACTGCTGAATTCTCAGGTGCTGAACTAGGACTGGAACAACGTCCATCACTGGGCTGACTTTCTTAAGAGACTCAGGATGCCACAAATATTTTCTTTCTTTCCATTTTAGATCCTTTCAAATATATTGATTTTTTTTAACATCTTATAGATTTACAAGTCTACAAGCTCATCTATCCACCCTTCTAAGTAAATATCCCCCCTACCAGTAAAAATAGGACGACAAACAAACTGCAGCAACCTTCTCAGGGTAACCCGCTGACTCTCATCCATTGTTGACAGTCCTCTCACGGATTTCCACCATCCCCTCCACCACAATGAGACACAGACACGTTTTCTAGTAGAGGCTGCAGGTTGCTGTGCCCTGTGTGGTGAGGCTGCCGGTCAGATAGGCTGTGGCTCTAAATGGAGGCCATATGGCAACGAGCTGACTTCTGTGTTGAGTCCTGCACCTGTTACTCAGGAGGAGGCTGCTCTTCGAGTGTTTATGTTCTTAGAGCTATTTTAATTTTCTTCATGGCTACTTCTCTGTGACTCACTGTTGGCTTCCTGTTCTCTCTGACTACTTTGTAAAATGCAGATAATTTAAGCAATGGAGAACATTCCACAGAAGTTTATTCGAGCCTTGCCTCTCATCCATTTTCATGTATTTTTAGTCTTAGTGGAACTTAAAGGACATGCACTCGTGATTAAATTCTTCTCTGATCTGCCAAAGAGAGACAGCTTTGAAAAATCTGTGGAAGGAAGCGGAGCCTCTTGGTGGGATGAAATAGGAAGATTATCACCCCATGGTGTGTGCGTGGGGGTAATTCTGCTTCCTGTGTAAATACAGTATTGTAACATGACTTGTGGATGTTGTCAAATATACAGCCTTTCCATTATGCTCCAGAGGATAACTCCAGTAATGGACCTGTATACAAAATATTTTTATGTAACTGGGTTAGCCAAGGGATCACTCAGGCCACATTTAAATTAAAGTAGAACTTGGCATAAATCATCTCTAGGGCTTATTGAAGAATGAAATCAGTAGAGGGAGCAAAAGGAAATTATTTTTGAACTCTTGCTTTTTCACGCACATGAAAAGCTTTATAAATACATTTGAAGAATTATTTCAAATGTGGTGAGCCCTTTTGAGGGTCAACAAGAGTGCATGTGTTAACATGCTGTGTTTGTCAAATTGAGGAAATGAGTTTCCACCTTTCCTTTAATTGTACTTGGCTGCTGGGTTTAAGGGACAGCAATTTGGAAGGAGGTTCAGTAAGGTGAGATTTAGTGACCAATTCCTTGCTTGTTTGTTGTTGTTTTTAAATTTTTGACAAGTACATTGACTTGGTAGAATTTGAAGAGCACACACATAAATCCTTAATCATCCCAAATATTTCCTTAATTGGCGTGCTCATCCTGAAATCTCTCCTGACCCAGAGGACAGACACTTCTTAAAGTATCACCTAGGAAAGTGATGACTCATTTTATACATATTTTCGGTTATTTAGGGCTTCCCCGATAGGTAAAGAATCTGCCTTCAATGCAGGAGACCCCGGTTCAATTCCTGGGTTGGGAAGATCCGCTGGAGAAGAAATAGGCTATCCACTCCAGTATTCTTGGGCTTCCCTTGTGGTGGGCTGGTAAAGAATCCACCTGCAATGCAAGATACCTGGATTTGACTCCTGGGCCAGGAAGATCGCCTGGCCTGGAGAATTCCATGGACTGTATAGTCCTTTGGGTCACAAAGAGTCAGACATGACTGAGTGACTTTCACTCTTCAGTTACTTAGGTGTTGATATTAATATTATTATTGAAATTATTTTTGTCAGATACTTTCTGAGAACAGTTTTTGGGAAAATGGTAGCTAATGGAAATAAGAGTTTCCTGGGATAGAATAAGAAATGTGTAGAAGGAGAAACAGAGTAAACTGTACACAAACTGGATGAAGGCGATCACTTTTTTCTATTTTTAATTGCCTTGGGCTCGCATGTGTGGGCAGTCTCTCAAAGTAACAAAGTCAACTATGAATTTTCTGTCCTGTCTGAAGAAAAACATCCTGAACCCAGGGCACAGTCAGCTCTCAGAACTGCTCTAGAGTAGAACTCATTGTGTTTTTTCTAAACTTAAGGTTAAAAAGACTTTAGCCTGTTTTTCCCTTTATGTAACCAAAAGCAGCATTCATAGAGATATATTTATTTTTAAATCAAGATACTCAGATATGTAATGCATATAAATTTGCAGATTTTAAAAACCAATCTCTGGTAAGGAAATAACCCATAAGTCAACTATATTTTTCTTGCTGAGGAGTAAGGATACATTATTGGTCTCTGTTTTCATTTTTTTCAATCTTACCACTGCTGGCGTGACTCATTTGAAACTAGTACTGACAATTCTGTCCTTGGCTGCACAGAGTTATCAGAATATATGCATCAGCTTGCTTCCAAGTTTTCCAAACATATCAATGTTGAGATGAAGTTACTGTTTTGTCATCAAACAAAAATGGATATTTTTAAAACGTGTTTTATATACATGTGAGTGAGTGAGTGAGTGAAGTCGCTCAGTCGTGTCCGACTCTTTGCGACCCCATGGAGTGTAGCCCACCAGGCTCCTCCCCCACGGGATTCTCCAAGCAAGCATACTGGAGTGGGCTGCTATTTCCTTCTCCAGGGGATCTTCCCAGCTCAGGGATTGAACCTTGGTCTCCTGTACTCCAGGCAGACACTTTAACCTCTGAGCCACTTAACACATAATGCTGGAAAAATGCATATTGAATTCTCTCTCAGTATTTTGTATGAAGGAATTACCTGAAATATTTTTCTAGATATGGGTAATACACAGAAATGTTGTTCAACAAAATGCAGATTTTGAGTAGTCAGATAAAAACAATTATGACAAGAAGAGCTATTAATTAAAATCTCATGCATAGCCTGTGCACCCACCATTTAATTCACAATTAGCTCAAAACAAGCTGAAAGGATTGAGGACTCAAATGTCCATGCTTTATAAAATGTCAAGTTAAAGGCCTAACTGCGAACCAGATTGCTTATGATACAGGCTTTCAACTGTAAATATCAAATGCATAAAGGACAGCATGAATCTTTTAAACTTTATAAAGATGGCATGCGGACTCTAACATTTTGGGAAAATTAAGTCACTTACTAACATTTATGAAGAAGCATGCATTTTAGCATTACACTGGATCCCTCTTGATCAATTATATGCCTGTCAAACTGGAATACATCAGAGTCTACCACGATGTTAAAGACCTTGGAAGAAAAGACTCAAGTGACTTCTTATAGTAATTAAAAATATATTGAAAATAAGATCTTATTCAAATTCCCAAGGCAACAAATAAAAGTTTTTTTTAAGATAAAGAAACTTTGTTCCACAGTTTTAAAAGGTGTTAGACTTGGTCATTTCTAAAGTTCTATGAGATCCAGCATTCTATAGAATTATAAATATTATCATTTCCTTCACCAAAGAACTAAGAATTTTACCAAATTTCAAAAATCCTGGTAATTATCCCCCTAAGGACATTGTCCTTAGTTAGGGAACAGTGGGAATATGACAGATTAACTGAATTGTTCATGTGTTAAAGGACCTTTGGTTTGAAAAGTTTTCGAATAACTTCCCTTTGTATATGTCTCAGTGGTTAGGTAATGTTTCTTCTGACATACATTCTGAAGAACATCAAATCCCAAATGTCCATTTACTTGGATCTTCGTTTTGAAATAAGCATAAAATTACTATCTATATTTATTTGGTTATAGCCTCTTTAAGTCCAATATTATTAAGAGGTAGCCTTTTAATATGCTGCTTTCTAGAACGGTATTCAATCACATGATGTCAACAACAAAATAATTGAGGGTAGACTTAGAAGACATCAGCCAAACCACCTGGCTCTGCATCTTGCTCATTTTAAGGATGATGTGAGAAAATTAATTACTTTAATCAAGCACCTTGGCTTCTTGCTCACAAATTACTGGGTGGGTGTACATGTAGATGCAGTAATTTCCTGAGTGAGTGGCAGATGGTTAGACAAGTCATGGGCTCAGGAAAACACTGTTGTTCAGAAATGCAAGTAGCGTAGTGGAACAAAACAGTTTTAACTAGCCAGATAAGTCACAGGAGAAACAACAATAGCCTAACAATGACCTATAGAAAGGCAGTCTTTAAAAAAGGCAGTCTGTAATTACACTGATGGAACAACAAATAAGACATTCAGCAAAGTCATGGAAAAAGTTTGCTCCTCATCCACAGAGTTGGCATCTCCTTTCAGTTCTCTAGGATCATCAACTTTGTGGTCATTAAGGAACACCTTCCTTCCTCTATCCTTTTTAACTCCTGTTGATAGTAGCCTATTCTCCTGAATCTTAATCACCAATGGAACTGTCTCCATGCTCACTGTCCAGTGAGAGATACTCCCTCTATCATGAAAATGAGTGTGAAGTCATCTGCTGGGGTGGGACGAGACATGGAAATCCTTTTTCTCTGGTTTCCATGATAGTGTTGACCACTGGTAAGATTCCCCTGTTAAGCAATTCCAAGCAACTTCAATCTCATCTTAGTCATCCCTTTGCCTTAAACAGCTCTGTTTGGGGTTGAATTGCATCTCCTGAACATGTGTGTTTAAGTACTAGCCTCTGGTACCTGAGAATGCGACCGTACCTAGAACAGTCACTGCAGATGTAATGAATGAAGATGAGGTCATACCTGAGCAGGGGCCCAGGGGGTCTTCATCTACTAAGGCTGGTGTCATTATAAAAATAGAAGAGACACAGAGAGGAGAGCATCATGGGAAGATGATGCACAGAGAGAAGACACTGATGACCTGATGACCGAGCCAGAGACTGGAATTGTGCACTTGTGAGCCAAGGAGCACCGTGAGTTGCCTGTGACACCCGGAAGCTAAAGAGAGAGAACACAACTCTCCTGACATCTTCACTTCAGACTTCTAATTTCTAGAACTGTGCAACAATAATCTCTCCTTTAAGTTTCTAATCCTTTGTTACAACAGCCTTAGAACACTAATACCACTTCACTTAATTTTCTCTAATTGGGTGCTTTTCCATGTATCTGAGTCTGTGTCTTAAACCCAACTTAAATTCTCAGTTACACTACAACTTCCCTAAGAGCAAATCCCATGGATTCTCTCTCCTTAAGTTTTCCCTCGTTTCATATCCCTTTTCACCATGCCACTTGCCTTGGTATTATGTTGAATACAGGGGTTCAACAGACTTTGTTTTCCTACTGAATCTCATATTACAAATGCAGTAAAGAGAAATGAGGATAAGGTAGAATTACAGAAAAATGCTCATATTTTGAGGGTTAAGGTTATCTTTTCTCACTCTATGTTTACAAAATAAGTGGTATGGAAAGCTGTACCCCTTTTTTTTAACCTATATTCATTATGAAAATATATAGAGAATGCTTTAGGGACTTACATTTCAGCTGAGGATATGATACAGAGAAATGCTTAGACGTAGTTCAAGATGGACAAGATAACTACCAAAAGCATATATTTAAACCTACCATAGAGCCACCATAATTAAACTGTGATACTGATTTCAACATTAAAGACATACTCATGGGAAAATATAAAGTATAAAAGATATATAATAGAAATATAAGATAAAGTTTGCAGTTCAATTCAAAACAGAAAGGGAGACTTATTCATTTCTTGATGATGGGAAAACTGCTTAACTAAGAATTATGAAAGCTAGATTCTTACCTAATTCCATATCACATGGATTAAATCTGTGTATTTCACACTAAAAATAATAATACCCAGAACTGACAAGAAAGAAATGGAAACAGACCCTTTCTTACTCTGTTGGTGCAAGAAAATAGCAGGAAGACCTTCAGGTCTTGCACTTCCAGGTGCAATCTGGGAATGAGTGCAAAGAATTCATCCTTTTTCTTCAGTTGTTACATCTTTGGAGCTATTAACTTTAGCAAGTGTTCTAATCGCAGGAGAGCAATGTCACTTCAACCACACATTCAAAGGCTTCAGCGTGCACATGAGTCACGTGGAGATCTTGTTAAGACTGCAGATTCTGACTCAGGAGCCCTGGGGTGGGGCCTGAGACTCTGGATGTTTATCTAGCTCCCAGGTAATTCCTAGGCATCTGGTCTGGGGGGAGGCCATACCTTTAGCAGCAATGCATTTTAGATTACCACCAAAAATACCCTGCACAGGCCTCAGGTACATCTTCAGACACATACATATGAAATCTAAATAGCTAGTGAAGTACATTTACGTCTCAACCCTTTCCTTCTTTCTTCCTCCTACATGAAACTCTGATCATTAGTTTACAGCAAAAATAGTTCCACTAAAACAATGTCTCCTGGGCTTTAGAGCTCAATTATTTCTTTTCCCTGGGAACGTTTCCACTTGCAACTGCCCTAAAAACATTCTTAAACCTGACTTCCATCGTTGAATTAAACTCGAACGTCTGAGAGAAGAGAAAGGTAGAAAAAGCTCAATTGGGGCCATTCTGGCAAATATAACAGCTCTTCCATGTACTGCCCCTTTTGGAATCAGCTAAATCCACTCTCATTCCTAGGGAGAGATTGCGCGTTAAGGTGCGCTTGATCAGCCCTGACTGCTCTGCACTCCGAACAGCAAAGCTTCAGGGAACACTTCCTCTGACCATCTCCAAATTTGAACTTGACAAGGATGTAGTTCAGATATAAGGCAATAGAAAAAAGCAAGAGTCACTTTTGAATACAATACCTTTCATACTAGAGAAATGAAAGGCTCTATTTTATACCTAGACACCAGAGAGTAACAACCCTCATAGAGGCTCACTAAGGCTGTCATTAGAGGTGTCGAGTGTCAGGGCAGGCAGTTGGCAAAAGGAAGAGCCTGCAGAAATTTCTGGGGAAGGCCAAAATAATTTAAAAAATACCTCTGGTGATTCAGACCTATGCTCCATCCTCTGGCACCCACAGTGCTTGCCTGTGGGTCCCGAGTAACTATCCTGAAGCATGAAGACGGAAGGAAAATTGCATTTTGTGATAAAAGAACATCTGAACTTCTGCCTCCCTTTTTTGGATTTAAAATTGTTTGACAGGTATAATATGGTGATAGAACTTGTTCATGAACAAAAAGGCATATTGTTTACCATCCTGAATCTTTTGCTGGCCTTTGAATACAATCTCTAGACTAATAGAACTTCCCAAATAAAGAGTTGTCTCAGTATGGAATTACTTCAGCAAAAGATTCTTCTTTCTACACAAATCTAAAAATCTATGCCACAATCCTGACTGGCAAATTGATAGATGAGGTTCTGACATTAAAGTGCATTTGATGTCTTTTTCCTAGTGTGCTTTATAAAATATTTTCATTTAAATACACCATACTTGTTAGACCAGCTACATGGAGCTCTCTCTATTAAAGAGGGCCAAGGCAATTTTAACTTCAAGGATGCATTAGGAAAGTGAAATAAAGCAGTGTATTCCACTGAATATAAACTATAGATATGATCCTGCAATCCCACTCCTGGACATATATCCAGAGAAAAACATAAATTGAAAAGTAACATGCACCCCAATGTTCATAGCGGCAGTATTTATAATAGTCAAGACATGAAACATGGAAGCAACCTAAATGTTCATCAGCAGATAAATGGATAGAGATGATGTGGTATATATATATAACGGAATAGTACTCAGTCATAAAAAATGAAATATCACCATTTGTAGCAACGTTTATGGACCTGGAGATTATCATACTAAGTGAAGTAAGCCAGACAGAAAAAGACAAAGATCATATGATATCACTTATATGTGAAATCTAAAAAATGGTATGTAAGAATTATTTACAAAACTGAAATAGACCCATGAATATGGAAAACAAAGTTATGGTTATCAAAGGAGAAAGAAAGGGAAAAGACAAATTAGGAGTTTGGGATGCACAGATACACACTGCTGCTGCTGCTAAGTTGCTTCAGTCGTGTCCGACTCTGTGCGACCCCATATACGGCAGCCCACCAGGCTCCCCCGTCCCTGGGATTCTCCAAGCAAAAACACTGGGATGGTTTGCCATTTCCTTCTCCAATGCATGAAAGTGCAAAGTGAAAGTGAAGTTGCTCAGTTGTGTCCAACTCTTAGCGACCCCATGGACTGTAGCCTACCAGGCTTCTCCGTCCATGGGAATTTCCAGGCAAGAGTACTGGAGTGGGGTGCCATTGCCTTCTCCAGATACACACTACTATATATTAAATAGATAAACAAGGATCTACTGGATGGCATGTATTATAACTGAATCACCTTGCTATACACTTGAAACTAATACAATTTGTAAATTGCCTATATTTCAATAAAAGGAAAATATAGATAAGCGTANTCTCCGTCCATGGGAATTTCCAGGCAAGAGTACTGGAGTGGGGTGCCATTGCCTTCTCCAGATACACACTACTATATATTAAATAGATAAACAAGGATCTACTGGATGGCATGTATTATAACTGAATCACCTTGCTATACACTTGAAACTAATACAATTTGTAAATTGCCTATATTTCAATAAAAGGAAAATATAGATAAGCGTAATCTTTTTTATATCAAACATTAAATGGATTTTTTTTTTAGTTTTTTTTCTCTAATGAATATTTCAGAACATTTTGGAATAGGTTTCATTTTCAGTTTAGGTATAATTGTCACTTTTATGAGTTGTATGCTAAGATGTAATGATACAGCTTAGGGATGACTTTATAAAGCCTTTCCTTCCATTTCCATGATGAATGCATCTAACTACTAGGCAGAAAGTAGAGTTGATGAGCAAAGTCCTTCATTGCATGAATCTCCATGAAGGATGTTCAAGAATGTAGGCAAAAGCACAACTGTCTCAGCTGCTACTTCAACTATCTGCTTTCTCCAAGTCCTCTGATGTTAAACGGGGCAATATCATTTAGTTTAGACTTTCCAGAGTCAACCCATGTGCCTAAAATCAATAACTTTTAATAGCCTAGAGCAAAGTATGTTTAAACCACTGGTTCTCAAACTTTTTTTTTTAAATTTTAATCCCAGTATCAGTTCAGTTCAGTCTCTCAGTCGTGTCTGACTCTTTGCGACCCCATGAAGCTCAGCACGCCAGGCCTCCCTGTCCATCACCAACTCCCGGAATTTACTCAAACTCATGTCCATTGAGTTGGTGATGCC